>CM066248.1:5879507-6417007 GCA_033675135.1 Frankliniella intonsa
AGAACAGCGGCCCGGGTCCGGCCGGGCTGACCCTCCTCCCGCGCCCCCCCACCGGGCTGCGGCTTGCTGCTCGGTGCCCTTCATGGCCACGTCCCGGCGCGGACCATTCCACGACACTTACGCCCCTCTCGCGGGAGGAGTTTATCGAGCCGGGCTCGCCGATATGATTTACGCCACATACGGAGGCCGTTAAGCCTTTGCCTTATTTGATTTACTCGGCCGCCCCGCCCCGCCCGGCCCCGCCCCCGTCAGGGCCGAGGCCAGATTTCGGGACGAAAGAGAAAAACGGCGGGAACTACGTTGCAGCAGTCGCAGTAAAAATAAGTCATCGTGTTGAATAAAGGGGCGTTTTCGGTTCAGGGCGCTGCCGTCGTGGTTACATTGTGCTCAGTTATTCGCTCTAAAATATAGAGCGTTTCTGTGCAGCAGGCGAGATAAACTTGGCCTTATATCGAGGGGTGTCGAGCTGGGTGGGGGTGTATAGGAAGGCGTACAGGCGTGGTCGCACTGCCTTTGCTGCACCTCACACACACACGCGCGTTATCTCTCCCTCTCTCTCTCACGATCTCCCTCTCGCTCTCTCCCACTCTCCCTGCACCAGCCCCGCCCTGGGAAGAGGCCGTGTAGGTCCTCCCGCACGCCGGCCGGGCCGGGGGTGTACGTACGAGTCCCCTAGCTGGCGAACGTCGGCCACCCCCTAAGGGTGGCGGTGGCGTGGCCGGAGTAGGGGAGGGCCTGGGGTGGGGCCTTGGGTGGGGCCTAGGGTAGCGAGCAGGGGTGGTGGGGCGGGGCAGGGGCGGGGTGGGCGGGGCGGCCGCCCTGCGCGACCCTCACCCTCCTCCTTGCGCCCTGCACATCCATATTGCTGATTAAACTGGCGGGGTGGCGGGGCGTGGTGGGGCGGAGGAAGAGAGGGAGGGAGGGAGGCCACTCACTTAGATTGGAAGAGGCGAGCTGCTCGGGAGGGGCGGGGTGGGGCGGGGCGGGGCGCCGCCGGCCGGGCCCGGGGGTGTGGGGCGCGCGGGGGGCGCGGGGGCAGGGCGGTGTCTTTAAATGTCCTCCGGTTTGTCCGCTCGGTTTCCGCGGTCATCACCGTGCTGCACGAGTCGGGCAGGAAGAGGACGGGGGCGGTAGCGCCTGCGCCCCGCCTCGCCCGGGAGAAGAACGCCGCGCCGTGGGTCCTGGAACGCCTGGAACTAAACTGGCTTTCAGGAGGAACTCGCGCCTGTTCTATGAAGTTTGTACACGCGTGGTGGTTGTGAGGGGGGAAGGGGGGGGCACTGCTTCTTCCAGCCAGCCCCGTGCCGTCGCCGAACTCCTCTCACCGCCGCCACGCCGTAGACCTTTGCGAATGTTGCGGGCGGGGCGGGGAGGGGTTGGCGGCCGGTGCCGGGCCTGGTGGCTAGGCTATAGTGGCAGGCATCGGTCTGCAGCAACAAGTTCCATCACTTGGGCCCGGCGCGGCCCGGCCACGCGTGTGCTCTTTAGGAGCGGGCTCGCGGATATGGCGCAGGCAGGCGCAGTTAGGACCATGGGGTACAAATATCCGGGCCGATCTTGTACCCCCTCCTGTACCGGGGGGTATAAATCACCGGGTCGCGATCTTGTACCCCCCTGTACCCCCCTCACAAAGGGGGTACAACTACCCTGAGTATATTTGTACCGGGGGGTACTGATCTGCTGCGACACCGGACCTCCCCGGGTGCGCCCCCGCCGCCGCGCCGCCCCCGGGCGTGGGTCCTACTCGGCAGGGACGGCGCCCCCGCCAGGACTCATTCCGGATACATGGCGGGGGCGGGGGGCGGGGCCTCGTTCAGACATTCCGTCTCCATCGCTGCGCCGGGGACGGGGGCGGCCGTATGAGAATATTTGCGATGCAGGAAGCGAACTCACCTCGCTCCACCTCCCGCCCCCGCCGCCCCGCTCTCTACCCCAACACGGTCCCCGCCAACCACCCTCCTTGAATTTTTATCTCTTTATCATCTTGCCGTTCTCCTCCAGCGCCACGCCGCCCCGCCCCGCGCCGTCCCGAGTCGTCCTCCTCTCTCCCACCGACACGGTACGGATCGATGTGGCCCTGAGGCCCGCCGCGGTGCAGGTAGGGCTGTCCCGACCCGACCGGTGGACTCTGTCAGGAAAAAAAAAAGATGCAGAGAGCGAGAGAAAGGGGAAAGAGTCGCAATTGGGATTTTAATAATAGAATTCCTTGATCAGGCGGTGGCGGTGCTCTCGATGTTGACGCAGCCCGATAAGGCACGCGAACGCGAGGTAAAAATGTTAGCGCGGCTACAGGAGGGTACATTTTGAGTTTTACGTATTTTCTATGTCACTATTTTATAAATATTAGTATGTAAGGCGCAAACTGTTATGCGGTGTGATAGAAACAGGAGGGCGTCTCTCCTAGGAACGTTTTCCTGGAATACGCCGCACTCTACCCCCGTAAAGGAGCGCACCCTACGATCAAAGTGACCACCAGAGACCGCGGTGTCGTCGGGTGGGGCCGGGGGATGGCGTCGGCAGCGGCAGTGCGGGGCGGGGCGAGGGAGGGTGCGACCAGGACCAGAGGATCTACCCCGGCCCAGCCCAGCCCAGCCCAGCCCGCCAAAGCCGAGCAGCCAAACAGCAGTTTTTAGTTAATTAAGCTAACAAGCGATGGCCCCCTCGGACCCGCCCCGCCCCGTCCCTCCCTCAGCAGCGGCAGGCCGGCAGGCTCTTGGCCCGAGGCGGTGGCCCGGCGAGGCCCTCCGGTCAGGAGTGACCCCGCCCCGCCCCGCCCCGCCCCGCCCCGAGGCTGGCGAGGTGCCGAGGCTCCGCCGCCGCGCCCCACCCCGCCGCGCGGCCGCCGAGAACAGCTGATGGGGCTGCGGAGGGGGCTGATGAAGGGGAGGGACTAGAGACGGCGCGGGGGCGGGGGCGGGCCCGGGGGCGGACAGAACGCAGAAAAGGGAATCAAGGTAGAAAATGGCACTCGGCCTGCCCTGCGTGGTGGTAAGAGGAGTGGGTCGCCGCCCCCGCCCCCGCGCCCGCGCCTCGGCTGCTGGTGCCGCGGAGCTCGCGGAGCCCTGAGCTCTGAGCACGCCCCGCCCCGCCCGGGCTTATGAAAACACAAGTCCTCTCGGTTTAATCACGGGCACGGGGCGGGGCGAGGGCTGGCAGCAGTGTCCTCCCTCGCTCTCTCCTGCTCTCCCGCTCTCTCGCTCTTCCGCTCTCTCTCGCTCTCTCACATACACGCTGCTGACTCCTTGTCTCCCCCTCGCTGCGCCCTCCACTCGACTGCTCTGCCCTTCCCCGGCTGCCGGCTGCCTCGCTCGCCTTTGTGCGCCCGTCCCGAGCTGTCATTTGGATATCCGCCGCGGTGTTGGCACGCCCCGGCCCCGCCCCGCCCCGCCCCGCCCCGCCCCGCCCCGCCCCGCCCCGCCCCGCCCGGGGGCTGAGGCGCCACATGGCGCCACATAGCGCCCCGCGGCGCCCTCACCGCCTCCGCGGCGTCGTGGCGGCTTACAGCCGAAACAAGAGGTCGCCTTCTTTCGGTGCAGCTAGATTGTCCCACCTGGCGATTTCCCCGAAATCCGATCCTTTGTGATACATATTCCTTCTCCAATTTACCCGTGTAAACAAGGTCGGACAAAATCCAGGTCGGACAGAGATAGGTCGGACTAACCAGCTGCACCGAACACAGGTGCAAGCAGTCGGTGGCATGGCAGCTGCATATTGTCGCTGCCGGCTGCAGGTCACCTGCGCGTTTCCGGTCTAATTCGTCACGCTGACGACGCGGCCCCCGAGGCGCGCGCACTGGTGCGTCTCACGCGCGCGCGAGCGTGATCCGCGCCGGAGTCGCTGTGCCTTTTTTGCAGTTGCCCAAGTCACAAGGACGATAAGTTGGAAAGAGCAATTGGTCTAAAGAAAAAAAAGAAAAAAAAACTCCCGGTTCTTGAACCACTGTACCTAGTGCTCTGAGCAGCGTCGATACCAATGACGCTACGCGGCCGACCCAGCACTCTCCGGAGAGCAGGCGTGCTGATGACACCGGGTTCGTTTCCTCGGTGACTGTGGCTTCTCGCGCAGCATGACTCCTCGTGGCCCGGCATCTGGTACCGTGGCGTCGTAGCCGTGCCGGCATAGTGACCGCCCGGAGCGTCGCAGAACGAAGGTTCGAATCTTGCCTAAAAATTTAATTTTTCTGAGGACAAACAACTTGGAGTGTTGGAATTCAAACCCCCAATTTCAACCGAGCTCCCTCGTGGAATCGCCGACGGTCTAGTGGTCTAGTGGTGCCGCGAAAGCCGTGGGGTGTCTGTGAGACTCGGCACATGGGGCCTGGTTCAAACCCAGGTAGGTTCTTCACTGGTAGCGACAGCGGGTTGCCAGGAAGTTCCGTCCCATGCCCACGACTGGTGGTCGGTCGTGGGGTCATAAGTCCTAGAATCTGGCTCCAAAAATAGCTTTTCCATGCCCTGGGGACAGGGCAGTTCGGTTAACCACCGTACGACTAAATCTGGCAGTACGGGGATCAAATCTGTCGAATTGCGCGACAGGATCGCAGTCAGAAAAGCACCGGTTCCCATAAGAACACCGAAGTAGTTGGCTGCCACGGGGGGTAAAAGCCCTGTGCCTGGCGGGAACCGCAACCTCCTTCGGGAGGTTTACTGTCGCAAAAATTTTCCATGTTTTCACGCCACCTTATCATTTGCAGAGAACGTGCGTAATTTTTTGAAGGTTAAGCTCGGCTCGGGTCCGCCTAACGCGCGGATTCCCGCTGTAGCCCTTTTGACCCGTAGCGCTAGCGAGCTGTAGCGGTTGTGATCTGTAGCGCTTGTTACCTACGTCCATCCGCGCGAGCGTGATGCAGAATGTGTTCGTGATCCTGAGCGTGAGCAAGCGTGAGCGTGATTCGCGCGAGCGTGATGCAGAGTGTGATCGTGATCCTGAGCGTGAGCCCCGGGCCGGCCGGCGGTGTCCATTAGCGTGATTGTGGCACTGCGCCACGCCACGCCACGCCGCGCCGCGCCCCCGCGACGTCAGGCTAGGGGAGCTGCTGAACGTCCAGTGAGCCGCGCGGTATCGACGGGCCATACGTCACTCCATCGATGTAGCAGCACCGCTATCGTGACATCCTTCGATAAGTGGACTGCAACGTTTGGCCGCGCGGGTAATACATTTAGAACGTTACAGATTTCTTTAAATATTTATATTTTTTGTGGTGTCGTCTGCGGGCGAGGCCAGACCCGAGCGAGCAGACGCCAACCCCAACGCCACGGCGGCGGGGCGGCGGGAGAGAAGGGAGCGGCGGCGGGGCGGCGATGAATATTGAATGATACGATCGGGGGGTCGTCTCGCCTCGCCCCGTCTCAGCCGGAGAGCGAGGCGAGGCGAGCGGGGGCGCCGCCGTACCGCACCGCACCGCACGGGGGAGCCTGGCGAAGGCATTAACCTTTAACTCCTGGAATAAGGGACCTTCCAGATTTTAACAGCATTAAAAAGATTCGCGCGCGGGAAGCGCCTGTAGGCAGGAGGCAGGGCCAGGAGAGAGGCTGTGAATAGTAGATGAACGAGCTCGGAGCGGCAGCGGCAGGGGCCTAGCCCAGGAGGAGGACGGGCGGGAGATGCGACATGTCGCGCTGTGCGCGGGAAGGCTAAGTGACTGGCGCCAGTCAGGCAGGTAGCGGAGCGGGAGTGACACTGCGCCCGCAGAGTGCCATGCCATGCCGTCAGAGGTATTAACTCCGCTGTAATGATGGCACTCGGGCCTCGCGCGTGCCGCTGGAGTGGAGTAGAGCGCCCTGCCCGCAATCACACGGCACTCTAGCTGAATGGGGGAGGGGATCACCATTCAATAACGCGAGTAGCGTGCCCTGCAGGGCCACGGCGCGCGGTGCGGCGCGGGCGGCCGGGTCGAACGCAAATGATTCATCGCGATCACCGCAGCCCGCCGCGCTGCCGCCCCGGAGCGCCTCGCCGTGGTGGGGCTTCACGTGACTGACAGGCCGCCGTCAACATGGCGGGGCGGGGCGGGGCGGGGCGCGGCGGGGACCCTCTCGGGTCGGACCAGGTGCCGCGGGCGCGGGGGTGGCTGGGCCGGGCCGTCTCGTCTCGCCCCGCCGACCGAAGCCACATAATAGACTAGACGCCTGTGATTATTCCAGCTGACCTACCCAGCAGCGGGGCGTGGCGGGGGCGGGCGCGGGCCGGGCCGGGCGCGGCGGGTGCCCGAGAGGCCGCCTGCGGCGGCGCGGCGGCGCGGAGGGGATGGTGCCTCTGCTACACTGTAGCGCACCCGCCCCGCCCCGCCCCGCCCTACGCGATTGCGATCTAATGATGATGTGTGGGAAAGTTGCGGCGCCGCATGTTTTCCTTACAACTTCCTGGGGGGTCGCAGCGGGGCGGGGCGGGGCGGGCAGTAAAGGGCGTGGCCCCGCCTCGGGCCGGCGGGGATGGGAACGGCGCGGTCAAAGTCAGACAACACCAGCATGCCCTCCTCCTCCTCGGGCTCCTCCCCGATCAAAAGTAAAACGCTTTTCCCGTCCTGGGCGCGCGCCTCTGGGCCGCGCCGTCCCAGACCACCCCCGCCCCGCGCCGCGAGGTCCGCGACGACAGCCCTGCTGGCTGGGAACCAGGCCGACGAGCCTCCCCGCCCGCCCGGCCCGGCCCGCCAGGGACTCGTAAACCGCAGAGGAATACAACATATTGCCCGCTTGTCGCGTATACTGTGCGTGGGACACACACAGTGGCGCGGCCCTGTCCTGTCCTGTCGCTCCCAGCAGCGCTGTGGTGGCGGCTGCACCGCGGCAGTGACAGAGATGGCGGGACGAGTCGGGACGGACGGCTGAAACCCGAGCGAGCACCACCCCCAGCCTGCATCCCGCCCCGCCCCGCCGTGTCGTGACAGAGCCCAGAGGACGGGACAGCCTTGTGTAGGGCAGGGTCTCGTCGTCCTCCCCGGGGAGCTTCGGGCCCGCGCCCCGCCCCGCCCTGCCTGCGAGGCCCCTGGACGGCCGTTCTCGACGCGGCGCGGGGCGGGGCGGACCGGCTGTATGGTGGGAAAACACCGCCACCGCCCCGCCCCCGGGCCCGGCCCCCGGGAGGTAGGCTACCCGCTCGGCAGGATGTCCGGCGCGTTGCCTACCGCCCGCGGGTGGCGTCCGGCCATTGAGCCGGTGCAGGATGAGCCTCAAATTTTCTTTTTTTTTTAGTTTTTGCACACTTTCTTTGTGGTAACATTTAAGGTTGCCAAAAGAAATATACACACGTTCTCAAAGTGCGCGGCGTATATATTTGGCACCCACTACTCCGCGTGCTCCGCTGTCTGCCGGCAAATGGCGGCAAAAAGGCGTGCGCGTGCGTGCGTGCCGGGCCCATGGGCGTGCGCGGGCCCGGCGCGTGCGGGCCGCGTGGCGCACGCCGCGTGCTGGGGGCGGGCGGGGCGGGGCGGGGCGGGGCGGGGCGGGGCGGGCGCATCACCAGAGCACATGGTGCCGCCCTGGCTGCGGGCCCGGGCCGGGCCGGGCCATGCGCGCTCAGCTGCCGCCCGCTCTGCTCAGAGACCAGACACTCGTTAGCGATGCGACACACAAGTGCGACAGAACAGCCGCAAGTAACATAAAGAAAATGCAGAAAAATCTTGCTCTCAAAATTTATAGAGTATACATTTTTTCCCTAAGAAACTTTGAAAAAAATGTTCTAGGCGGATATGATATGTCTCTGCGGCTATATGCTCAATGCTCAAGGAGCAGTCTGAAAGCTCTATACGTATTCCACGCCACGCCACGCCGCCGCGGCCCGAGATGTCAAAATGTGCAATCACGCCGCGCACGCCACGCCACGCCACCGCGCCGCGCCACTCCCCGCCACGGCGTTATTATCATTACAGAGCGCGGGGCGGGGCGGGGCGGGGCGGGGCGGCGAGGCCGGTGCTCATGGCGAGCAGCACTCTTGGTAAGTGAAGTAGTGTAAACAGCGGAGCCAGCAGGGCGTGGCAGCGGGCGGGGCGGGCCCGGCCGGGCGCGGCGGGCAGGGTGGTATTGTTATTGTAGCAACAATGATGTAGTGTGTGTGAGAGTTTGCGCGGACGCCGCGCCGCGCCGCGCCTCGCGCCGGCTTTCACGAATCAAGAGGCGAGGCGAGAGGCGCACCCCGTGCCACAAGCAGGGCGGGGCGGGGCGGGGCGCCCACCCCTTACACCCTGCTCCGCCCGCCTCGCCCCGCCCCGCCCCGCCCCGCCCTGGCGCCGCGACAAAAAGTCTCTCCCCCGCTGCTCCGCCACGCCCCACCACGCCCTCGCAAAAGGGCATACGGACCAGAGGAGGGGTCGCGAGAGCGGGTGCTGATTTTCATCCAGAACAATATGGAGGAGGGAATGAAACTAAAAGTCGCCTGAAGAGCGAGAGAGAGAGAGATGGAGTTGGAGAGCGTGGCAAAAACATAGGACGTCGTGCCGCTGCCCGCCCCGCCGCTCCACCCCGATACATATGTGGAGCGAGCTGTGCTGTCTCCATTGGGGTGCGACCACCACCACCGCGACCCTGGTCACCAGCTGCCGGCCGGAACTACTAGTGGTAGGGTTGGTCGTGGTCCGCCGACCGTGGCGGCCGCCGGGCCGGGGCCGGCTCAATCCCGTCGTGACGTCCGGGTTGACTGAGTCGGTGGCCGCGAGGCGCGCGCGCGCGTCCTCCTGGATTTGGAGGACGTCCTGCGGGGGACCTGGGCGACGTCCTGGGAGGTTCTGCTTGTTTCAGCAAACTGTTTGCAAAAGAACAGTTGCTCCCCCCCCCCCCCCCCGAGCTGCGGCCGCGCGCGATCCGCGCATCTATGCGTCTGATTTGCAGCGATTGTTTGCGGTCCTGGCCCCGCCCCGCCCCGCCCCGCCCCGCCACTTAGCCACATCCGGAACACTAACACTTCCGGTGCCTCCCTCTCTCTCGCGCGCGTGCGCACGCGGGCGGTCACGCGCCGACCGGAAGAATCACGACTTGTTGACAGAGACCGGCCCCGCCCGCGCTGCGCCGCGACTTCAGAAATTAAAGAGCAACGTTGTTGTGGAACCGCCGATATAGCACGCAGTACGCGTTTATTTGTGTGTGTGTGTGGGGGGGGGGAGAGGGGGTGCTCGTCAACGACGTCATCAGCGTGCTTAGCGTGGTAGGTGTGTCCGTGTCCGGAAAGAGACTCCAATTCAATAACTATTTCAACCCTCCCGGTCCTCCCCTTCCCTCCCCTCCTGTCCGCTCCTAGCGGCACGTGACCACTACGCCGGCCGCCACGCCCCGCCACGCCCCACGCCACGCCCGCGAGTGTGTGCCGATTTGTGTCCACTCCTCCGGGACAAAATGTGTGCGTGTGCGCGCGTGCGTCCTGAGGCTCAGCTGGGCTGCACCGGGGCGGGGCGGGGTGGGCCAGAGTGCAGTGCGTGACGCTATCGAACGAAATAGTAATGAAATGGCTGCATGAAAAGGAATGTGAGCAACGGATTTCTCGCGCTTTCTGCCCGCGTGAGTTATTTTAGTCGCGTCGACAAATCGTGTAAAACAGCCGGTTAGTGAATCAAATTGTCATATTTAAAAAAAAATATTGCGGAGTGGAGATGCTGGGATTTGAACCCAGGACTTTCAGCATGCGAAGCAGACACTCTACCACTGAGTTACATCCCCGACGCTGGGAGAGAGGCGGCGAGCACCGCTATACTTTCCAAAGCCGGTCGGAGCGGGCCGCGGTGGGGCGGGGCGAGGCGGGGCGGGGCGGGGCGAGGCGGGGCCGCCGCACGCACGCCTACCTGGCGCCTTCGCCTTTCACGATGAGTCAGTACTGTACTAGGTGTGACAAACAGCCGCGGCGACACACTGTGCGTCACCGTTTCGACAAAAATTCTACATTTTAACTAAATTTTTATTTTTTCCGGTATGAGCCATTCAATGTACAGAATCCGAGCCAAGTTGAATTCCTATACGATGGAATTTTCGTTCTCACTTATCGTCACTTTAGGAGAAGTCTCCGGGACTGTCAGACATGTGAAACGCGGAGACATGGTGTGGGAAGGGAAGACCAAACATACCGCGCCCCGCCCCGCCACGCCCCGCCACGCCCCGCCCCGCCACGCCCCGCCACGCCCCGCCCCGCCCCGCCACGCCCCGCCACGCCCCGCCACGCCCCGCCCCGCCACGCCCCGCCACGCGGCCCACCGCGCACGCACACCGTCATAGAGATGTAATGACAGCGAAATAATCTTTCCGTGGGAGATTATCGACCTCATCCATCCGACCCCCCGGGCGAAGCCACAAAAGGTGGAGGGCCGGGCTTCAGCCATATTGCTGCTGTTGACAAAAGAGCGACCCGTTATTATTCAGATTTTAGATTACAGGGTCATCGCGACATGTATAAAAGGGAGCCTGTGCCGGCCGGGCCGGGCCGGGGGCGGCGCCTGCCTCCCCATCCCGGGGGCGGGGCGGGCGCGGGGGCGGCACGCGGGGGCGGGCTGTTGTTTTTATCCCATCTCCCCTTTCCCGTATCGTTCCCACGACCGCGCCGCTGCCGCCGCTGTAACTAGAGACGTATAAATATCAATTTAAAAAGATATAAAGTAAACTGGGGCGTGGGGGAGCGTAGCGTAGCGGGAGGCGGCGCAGCCCACCCCCCGCGGGGCGTGGCGGGGCTGCTGTGCCCCGGGGGGCGCGGGCAATGGGGCTCAATGCTCGGGCACTTCTTCACCGCGGCCGGGTCGGACTTATCGCAGCGCCGCGGCCCCAGTACAGTAATCGCCGCCTTGCTACGAGGCTAACCTCGAGTACCCCACCCCCTCCCCACTCCCTGCCGGTCCATCCCGGCTGCTCGGCTGAGCGTGACGTCACTCGCGGAGCCAGGCGGCACGCCGAGCCCCGAGCCCCGGGTCGGGTCGGGTCGGCAGATGGGAGTGGGGGGCCGGACGTCTCCCCGCGCACCGGACGCCCCGCCAACAAGAGCGGCCTCTTGGTCTAGGGGTATGATTCTCGCTTTGGGTGCGAGAGGTCCCGGGTTCAAATCCCGGACGGGCCCTTCTTTTGTCGCGGATTGTCTTAAGCGGTCTTAATGATTTTTCTCGCCACTTATTTGTGTGGCTTAAGACCGTCTCTAGACTCCTTTGTATTTTGTTACCCGCGCATAGCACTTAGTAAGGGGCATACTTAATGGTTTGTCACGTGCTATACTAAAATTTACAAGAAACGCTACACACATATGCTCAAATTAAAATAAATTAAAATCAAATAAAAATAGCACTTAATATTTATACAATAGTTGTGTTTGAATATTGTAAATTTTAAAAATTATAAAAATAGGAGTGGAGATGCTGGGATTTGAACCCAGGACTTTCAGCATGCGAAGCAGACACTCTACCACTGAGTTACATCCCCGTTGAGTACCGTGGGCCGGCGATACGGGTAGTACCGCTAGGCCGGCGGACTGCGCGCCGCCCGGTCCCACCGGCTAGGCGTGGCGCGGCGTAGTGGGGAGGGGAGGCGAGGGGCCACTACGCCGTTAAGCCCCGTACCGCAGCTCGTACTTTCCTCGAATTCCGCCGCCCGGTTTTTGTCCGTCTGGGAAAACCTCCGACCCCGTCAGCTTACTCTACGTGTCCACACTACACTGTGGCCAATAAGCATAGCGTCCCACTCCACCCTCTCGAATAATAATATTTGTATTGGCAGAAAGAGAGAAAAAACCGCAGGAGAGCGCAGACAGGTCGGGCTGGGAGTGCCGCCGGGTATGATATCAGGCGCGTATGCAGGGCGTGGCGGGGCGGGGCGGGGCGGGGCGGGGCGGGGTGATCGGGCGATAGCACCGGAGGGAGGCGGAGGCGTGACCTGCATTTGCCGGTGGCTCTCAATTCTCACAGGGAGGCCGGGCCGCGCTATGCCGCCGGTGTCCGGCCTGGCCTGTCCCTGTGGGAGCTGTGGCGGGGGGAGGGGGGAGGAGACCTCCCACACTGATCCGGTTACATCCGCGGGAACCGCTCGCGGCCACCCGCCCGGAGCGGCCCGGAGCCAGGACACCGGAGGAGCGGCGGCGGCCGCCCGCACAGTAGTGGGGCCGACACTATTTGCTTATGCCATATAGACATTTTTTTAAGATTTAATTTTTTTGTTCTGCCGCGAGACGTATATTTCCTGGTATTTTCTTTTTCTCTTTCCTACGAGAGAGACGGTAAAATAATTAAAGGAACAGGCGAGAGCAAATTCAGCTTTCGTGGCTCTGTTTAAATCGCTTCCTCCCTTGCACTCTATCGAGTACTGCAGTTAGTACGTTTTCCCGAGTTCTCGCTCGAGCGGCAGCAGTAGCGGCAGTGACGTGGCGCGGAGCTCCCCTCCCGCTCCTCTCCCCTCTCATCCTGGTCTGGCCGGGCTCGCGCCCGCGCCGCGGTTCGGAGCGGTGGTGGGGGGCGTCCGCCGCTGGGCCCGCGTCGTGCGGCCCGGCCCGACTCCCCCTCTCCGCCGAAATCCATCGCGTCTGCCGGCCGTCGTCCTCAACGCGGTCCGTTGGTCTAGGGGTATGATTCTCGCTTTGGGTGCGAGAGGTCCCGGGTTCAAATCCCGGACGGGCCCTTCTTTTTTTTTGTCTTTACTTTTTCGGCGTTCCGCCATAGGCGCGAACGCGCGTAGTGTGGTAGGGCGGTGTAGCACAGCACACACGGCGGAGGATAAGCGTGGCGTGGCGGGGCGTGGCGGCAGCGGGGCACAGGTCAGAGTCCTAGAGGCCGTATATGCCCTCGACAATGGCCCCTGCAAGTAGACGGTATGGCCGCTATTTAAAGCAAGATGTGGCCCCATACTTTGCCGTAAGTGGTCTCCACGGCCCGTTGGGGGCGCGCTGCCGGGGCGTAGCGGGGCACTAAAGGGGGCGGCGCGGTGGTGGCTGCTGTGCGGGGCGGGGCGGGGCGGGGCGGGGCGCCTCACCTACCTGCGCTGTGCTCACGGCTGCGCGGGGCGTGGCGGGGCGGGGCGATGCTTTTACTCTGGAGTGCCCTTCCCTCCCCGCCTCCGCAGCTCCGCCGCCTTTTAACTCGGCCATTCCCCGCCGTTGTTTTCCGAGTGGCTGCCAACCATTTAGACGTCAGCGCCGTTGGCCCCCGCGCCGCCCCCGCGCCGCCCCCGCGCTGCCCCCGCCCAACCTGTACCTGCGCGCGGGGCGGGCTGGGGCTCGAGTCAAAGTTTAATGCCTTTAGGAAGGAGGTTCAGGAGTCTCGATGCGGTGGTTGCGGCACCGGAACTCCTGGTGGCTTCCCCGCGTGGACCAAAGAGATGGAGCTCTCGGACATTTTGAGGTCTTATGTGCTTGCTAAAATATGGGTCCTTAATTTATTTTTGCGTTGCAATATTATTTCATGTCTTACCCATGAGAAAGGGCGCCCTTTCTCATGTCTTACCTCTGATCAATCAGATGTAGCTTGAATTTCTGATTGAGAAAAGGAACCTTGTTGGCTACTTTCTTAACATCTGTCATTACAAAATGAGCAATAGGCACCTCTAACGGGGGCCTAAAAAATAGGAGGCGCCCGAGAGGAAAATTATTATTACTATCCCGCGTACACACACCATCTTTTCAGCCAGATGTGTACGTCCACCTGGCCTCGCCGCAACACCTAATCACACACAGAGAGCATACACACACAACACACGTTCAGCATTCACACAGACACACACCAACAAGCCGGCTAATCGGGCCAATTTTATTTTCATTAGTGCAAGGCAAAGGGCTCCATCCGCCCGCCACGCCCCGCCTCTCTTTTGTTCAGCCGCTTATAGGTTCGCCTTAGGAGCACCAGCAGTGCGGCAGTCCTCCTAGGCCTGCATGGCATGGCGGGGTCGGCAGGCCTCCGATGATGAAGCAGGGAGAGCTTACTGCTAGCGCCCTACGGGTCATCCCCTTCCCGACACACACACACACACACACACACACACACACACACACACACACACACACACACACACACACACACTCCCCCTCAACACTAAATCACCCAGAACACCCCCGATCCCTGCACCGCAACCCTCCGTGTGGTGCGCGGCGCGGTGGAGGGAGAGGGGTGGGGAGGGGAGGGGGAGGCCGCGGCATTTGTTGCACGGCCTTCATGAATAAGAGAGTGGCCGGGATCTGCATACCACCCCGCGCGGCCCGGCCCGGCCCGGCGCACCAAATAAATGTGTTTATCGACTCTGCAATATAAGCGCTCGCGTTCCTTACATGCGCCGGCCCGCCGGGCGAGATTTCTTCCGCACGCGGACCTCCGCTATTCTGCTGCGAAATTATACATATATGCCATGTGGTGGAAAGTGTATAGGCGAGTAGCACGGAGCAATAATAATTTTTTTTGTATGTTTCGTTTTCGTACAAAGTGCTAACGATATGGTCTGGTCTGTGCTCAGTTCACCGTTTGTGCCAGCTGCTGCACTATGTGGGGCAGGCTGGGGAGAGCGTGGAGCGTGGAGTTCTAGAGTTCTCTCTCGCGCGAAAAAGTCGCATATTTCCATACTTTACGGCGAGTCCCAAGGAGGGCTGACAAACCGTGAGACCGTGACTGGGTTTATCGAGGCGCTGTGCCTGGAGTGCGCGCTGGAGTGTGCGGCGGCGGCCCCGGGGGACTCCAGCAGGCAGGCAGGGCCTCTCCAGCGGGCTCTCCAGCCGGCCGGCCGGCCAGGGCGGGACCAGGCCCGGCCCGGGGGCGCGCGCCCCGCCCCGCCCGCAGCCGCGCAGCCCGGTCCCCAGAGGACGCCCCGCCCCGCCCGGCCCGCCGCGCCCTTCGCCGTGGTGCGGTGGGTGCGGCGGGGCGAGGCGGGGCGGCGCCCAAAGGTCGCCCGTCCCATCCCCCTCCTCCGAGCGACACACAGCGGCAGGTCGGGGCGCGGCGGGGTGGGGCGGGGTGCAGCGTGCGCGACAGGCATGGGAAATGGCTAGGCAAACAAACACTTGGGACTCGAGTGGATGGGAATACAAATCAGTGGACTCTGCGGGCAGGAGAAGAGTTTGTCCGTGTGCGCGCGCGCGCCCGCTGGAGACACCCCTCTTCACCTCCCCTCCAGCATTCCAGCAGCAGCAGCGTCAGGGGCTTCCCTGCCGCCCGGCACGGCCAGCCTGGAGTGGCTTCTGGGTTTCTCTCCTCCCCGTCGAGTACTTGCTGCGGTATAGCCCGTCATCCCCTCTGCTCCGAGCGCTCAGCTCCGCTACCGGCCGGCCGGCGCCCTGCAGATAGGCAACGCGCCCGCGTGCCTGCCAGCCGGTTGCCTATGCACCACGGCGCCCGCCCGCTCGCTCGCGCCGCCTGGCCGGGGCCGGGGAGGAGGAGGAGTGGTAGGGGGGAGGGGTGCTCTGCGGGCGCGGGCGGAGCAAATGTTTCACTTATCCGTCCCCCATGGCGGCGCGCGCCCGGCCGGGCCGCGGACGTGCCTCGGTGGAAGTGTCACGGCCGGAATAACCCTCCCTCCTCCCTCCCTTCTCCCTCCCCCGTTCCTCCGCACCGCGCTCCTCCCTCGCTGAACCACTTTGCTCAGCCATAAACGCACCCCGCCCCGCCCCGCCCGCACCGCGCCGTGCCGCGGCACCACGGTCTCTTTATGTCACTTGTCGGAGGAGCCGAGCGGAGCGGTGCGAGCTGCACTCGCTAACGACCGCCATGTGCGACCCGGCCCGGCCCGGCCCGGCCGGACCCACCCGGATCTGGACCCGGCGGGGCGGGACGCGGAATAAAATTATTTGAAATGCTGTTTGGATTGGAGAACGGGGGCTTGAGAGTGGAAATGGAGCGTAAAAAAATAAAGGCCTTCATAATAATTTTATAGTAGAGTTGAAGAGATTTTCGAAACGCTTTGTACGCTTGAAATCCTACTTCATATTAATATGAAAAATGTTTTGATAAAAATAATTTGAACCGGAGCAGTCATTGATCTCAAGGTTTAATTTAATTTAGTGATTAAGTCCAGAGGTCATCTCGCCTCTCGGTCTACGCTGCGAGTTATCTGTCACTTCACCTGCTGACGACGGTCTTGGAGGATTGAGGAGTCAACTCGGGCGGGGCGGGGCGGGGCGGCAGAGCCACCAGTCCGCAGGAAGTCACTGACCCATAATAGGGTATAATAGAGCCTACCCCATCCCAGCGCGGCCTCGCCTGCCAGCCGCGGTCTCCCCTCATCGCGAGGCCCGCCCCACGCCGCCCCGCCTCACCCCGCCCCACCCCGCACCCCGCGGCCTCGCCCTCTCCCCACTCCTCTTGCCATGCCATCCGTGCACTTTTACTGCCTTCCATTCGGCCAAACAGACAACATGTGTGCCAAGTAAAACGGCGACGTGGCGCGAGAGTGAGAGAGAGAGAGGGAGAGAGAGAGAGAGAGAGAGAGAGAGAGAGAGAGAGAGAGAGAGAGAGAGAGAGAGAGAGAGAGAGAGAGAGAGAGAGAGAGAAGGGGAGGGAAACACGCCCGTCCGCTCCGCGCATCTGGACGTATTATTGTCCCAATTACTATGCATCTCTCTGCTACCGATGCCGCTATGATCCTCGCCCCTCCACCCCCGCAAGCAGCGCCCGGGCGGGGTGGGGTGTGGCGGGGCGGGGCGGGGCGGGGCGGGGCGGGCTGAGGTGAGTCGGTGTGCCTCGCGTGTTTACAAATCAACCCCAGCTCGGCCGCCGCGGCCCTGCCCAGCCCAGCCCTGCGCCGTTCCCCTTGCCCGGCGCCAGATGTCGGCCGCAAAAGTTTTTCCATGTAAACGGGCAGCGCATCTATGAGCCTGATCAAGCTTTCTATCGTGGCAAAAAAATGTCTCGAAACAATATATATCCCAAGACGTGTTTGGTACTTCCCTCCCGACATTTCGCCCACGTCCGTCCGTCCGGCAGTAAGGGCTTATAGCCCTTCGGCCCCGCGGTGCGGTGCGGTGCGGTCCGAGTGGGTCCGGCCTGAGGGCCATGAATTCTATTTAGCGCTTGCACATAATAAGGGAGTGTGTCGCGCGGCGCGCACCGGCCCTCCCCTTCCCTCCCCTCGCCTCCCCTCCCCTCCCCTCCCCTCCCCTCCCCTCCCCTCCCAGCTTGTTGACATCTCTCCAGCCGAGGAGATATATCCGGTGCTTATCGCAGCTTAGTGTACCATTGTTTGGGCAGCATCCCGCTCGCCTCCCTCCTCCCCCTCACCCTTTACCCCTGGTGCTGGTGCTGGTGGTGGTGGTGGTGCTGGCGGTGGTGCCGAGATATTCAATTGTCAGAAGGGTCCCGCTGCTGCTGCCGCTGCTGGGCGGAACGAGGGAGGAGGCGAGGGGGGCGCCGCGCCATGTGTGTGCGCGTATGTGCCTTCACATGTGACTGACTCCACGTGAGTGAGAGAGAGAGAGAGAGAGGGAGAGGGGGAGAGAGAAAGAGCGAGAGAGGGAGGGAGACTGTGCGTGTGTAGGTGTGATCAGGCTCGCCGAGGTGTTGGCCTTTATGGGGCCAGAGGAGCGCACGAGTGCTGCTGCGGGGCGTGCAAGGCGCCCCCAGAGCGCGCGCCCCAAAGCCATAGGTGTGTAAATGTCGCACACTTCTGGAGTGAGAATTCCCATCCGTACAACACTTACACATGGAAAGTTGTCAATTTTCCTATGAAAATTGCTCACACTTAAAGGGATAAGTGTTTGAATGACAATGACGTTTTTACACTCGGGTTCCCAGTCCTAAAATTTTGGGGTCTTAGGATGACTAATTTTAATTTATAGTTCGCGGTTAAGGTTGATGGAACTTCCCTCTGGGGTCGTCCACATGTAGGTCGCGTACCGTACTTGTTGGGCCCTTCCCTATTCAGCTCGCCAACAAGGGGCTGATCCTTGTGGTGGGGTGTGGTGTGGCGGGGCGGGGCGGGGCGGGGCGGGGCGGGCCGCCGCAGCAATACCATAACCGACACGGGACGTGAGTCTATTTTATTTTAAGACCCCCGCCGCCATCCGGCCCGTGCACGACTAGGCTGCCGATGCTCCTGGAGAGGCCGGAGGGCGTGGCGGTCTTTGCGGGGGCGTTCCGGGGCGGGGTGGGGCGGGGCGGGGCGTGCGACGTGCACGGGATGAAGACCGCGGCGGCGGCGTGAGCCATTTTCGCTTCCTCCTTTGATGGTTCCTCTTTACATTTTCTCTTGGCGCCCGCCCCGCCCCGCCCCGCCCCGCCCCGCCTCACGCAAGAACGCCTCTCTTCTTGGCCCAGCCCTCCCCCCACCCCATACCTCCCGAGTCATTCTCATTGTCCCTTGAAATATGCGGTGTTTACGATGTTGACGACAAAAAGTGAATTGAAAGCCTTGGCGGTGCAGAGAGCTCCTCCCTCTCCTCCCCTCCCCTCCTCTCCTCCCCTTTCCTTCCCTCTCCTCCCTCCCCTTCTATCCTCCACTGTCTCTCTCTCTCCCTTTGCTCTGTCTCCCTCTCAGTTCACCCTTCCCTCCACCGCGCCCTGACAAAACACCGCACGGGCGCCCAGAGCCTGTGATGTGCTTCCTTTCATATCGAGACATGGCGTGGCGGACCGTGGCGCCGCCCGCCCCACCCCGCCCCGCCCCGCCCGAAGCGAAACAGTTTGCGTTCTGATCGCCTCTGTGCGGTACGCCCCACCCCACCCCACCCCGCCACGCCGCACCCCCGCCCTTCGCTTGGATTGGTGTGTCACCCCGCGCTGCTGAAACAAACATACTTTTGGGACACTCGTACAGCAAAGCTGGATAGCTCTCGCCCGCCGAACTGTTTCCATCGCTGTATATACATACAGTGAAAATAAAAACTCAACGCGAAACTTGTCTTAGCCTCTTGCCTTAGTTTGGCAGATTTCTTTTCTACATTAATGTGGAGGTTTTACAAAACTTTTATCGACTATACTGCTGGTAACGAATACCACTCGCTCATCCCTCCCCAGCGCCGTGCGGCACGACCGGTTAGCCCTTTACGCGGACGCTCCGCCGGACAGGACAGGGTCGTGGACAGCGAGGACAGCGGGACAGGACAAGGACAGCAGCAGGTCCCGGTGACAAGAGCGGGGTCAGGTCGGACCAGCACCAAAGTGCTGTCTATGGGCCGGGCTTTCCGCTGCCGTCGCGAAGGGAGGGGGAGGGTGGAGGGGAGGAGGGGTGCGTAGGGGGTGCAAATGAGGGGGAGAGGGGAACGGGGAGGGCTAGGTGATAAATGGCCTTCACAAATGGGGGCGTCCCGTCCAGGTCCCGGTGCCGCCCCGCCCCGCCCCGCCCCGCCCGGTCGGTGGCCCACTGGCACAGGCCGGTCTGCCGCACCGCACAGTGCGCCAGAGCACAGCGGAGCAGCTCCAGCACGTAACATGCCTTTTAGTGGCGCGCCCCGCCACGCCCCGCCACGCCCCGCCACGCCCCGCCACGCCGCGCTGCCCGCACGCGGAATGATAATTTTCAATTACAACGCCAATCGTATTATGCGCGCCCCGGGGCGGGGCTGGGCCCGGATGCAGCCAGACGCACACGGTGGCGCCAGGCCGGAACTGGAGCCGACCATCACTCCACTTACAACTTTTATTTTTTAAAAAAAGTAATTTTATGGCATCTTTTTCAATTTGTTTGAAATTTTTTTTAAACACCTCGATTTTTTTTTTTTTTTTCGTTTTTAGTTATCCAAAAAATTGGGACTAGAGAGGTTATAGCTAAGAAAACGACCTTATAGTTACGAAACCATACTCTCGTATACCTCGCAGCCTGCCGGGCCGGAGCGCTGGAGGGCAGGTGCGGCGCACAAATCATCCCCCGCTGCTGGAGGCTCTGGCTGGAGACCATTAGGGTCCATTACACAAGTCGGCGCATTGACTACTCAAGTAGTAAAGTTGGGGCCAGAGCCGAGCGGGGCGGGGCGGGGCGGGGCGGGGCGGGGCGGGGCGCCTGCAATATTCCACGTCATTTGTCGCTCCTGCTGGCGTGCAGAGTGTTGCCGCGGAGGCGCGCTCAGGCGGCGGTGATCGGATTAGCGGTGCACCGGAGAGAGAGAGACAGAGACAGAGGAGGGGGGAGGGGGGCGGATCAGACAGGGGATAATGTCCCAAAGCCACCACACCACCATGGTCAGCGGATCCTCCCATATGGCCAGGAGGTGGCGGCGGGCGGAGAGGCGCCTGGTCGCTGAAGTGCAATTAATATGTACTCAGGAGGACTTACAAAAATGGTTGTCATAGACTTTAATCGCCAAACTATGCGGACGAGAGAAAAATAAAAAATTCTGAAAGTGGCATTTCGGGTAGAGGGTTCAGCGTATTATTTTTGTTTATATTTTTGTTTTGCAACTGTGTAGCGGCGCCGGCGCCGGCGCCTGTCGGGACCTCGGGCTGCACCGCCCCACCCCGGGGGAAGGTCCGTGCGAACACGTAGTAGTGTGAGGCGCTTAGACCCTCCCCCCTCTCCCCCTCGCCTTCCCACGGCGAAACCGACGATTCAGCACCCCCTTCCCTACCCCCTCTCTCTCTGCTCTCTACCCCCTTTTACAGGGAAAAGACGATATTACACACAAGGGACGCAGCACTTGACGCTCCTCTCCCGGGGGAGCGAGGAGAGGAGAGGAGTCAGTGAGCGGGAGAGGAGGGGAGGTGGCATATGCCGCGCACCGCCTTGTAGTCGTGTACTTTGCTGCTGTGTTTCATTGTTTTCTTTTTTTATTATTTTTTTTCCGGGCCGTTTTGTCTGGTCGGACCAGAGTGTTTATACGTTTTGGTTCGTTCCGCTGGCGCACGCGCGCGCGCCCCCCGGCGGCTGGAGGGACTGGGGACTTCCCCTCCCCTCTCCGTGTCCAGCGCGTAAGTCATGCCGCACTTCTGGACATAACTTCTATATATTTCCTACGTTAATTTTTCCTCTATTCTTCTTTCATTTTTTTAAAATTTTTTGCGGAGACCTAAACGCCCGGAACAGAAAGGCCCAAGGTCTCTCATTTTCACCTATGGTTACTGCGCCGTACGTACTCCGCGCGGAAACTGCGCCCTCTCTATCTCTGCCGCACACTCACTCTCTCCCTCACTCCCCCTCCACCCGTACGCGGCTATATAGCTACTCTGGCTCGGCGCCAATTGCGATGCTAAAAATATGAAAATGTAATAAATATTTTTTTCTTCCCTCTCGTATGTTGCGAGGCGCGCGAATAAAGCAGCGCGCGGAAGAGAAACTCGCCGCGCCAACAACATAACAATCATATCCTCTCCTCAATGGGGAGCGAGAGAGAAAGAGAGACGCGAACAGAGAGACAGAGAGAGAGAGACTCCCTCATGAAATATAAACGGGCCTACGCACTCTACCGCCGCGACTTTCTCTTTTCGACATCTTGGCCTCCAGCCCCGCCGCGCCACCGCGCATAGCAGTACAGCTCGAGGGAGATGGCGAGGAGAGGCGAAGGAATTCGTCAGAGGAAGATGAGCCCGTCTCATCCGCCCCTGGAAGGCAGACTAACCCGCAGCGCACGCCTCGGTGGCCACACCGCTCCGATGCTACCGTGCTCTCGATGAGAGCAGCCGTCTTACTCAAATATAACTTTTTAAAAAATCGACCAAAAAAAATTAATAAACGTTTTGGTTTTTGACAAAGTAATTTTAATGTGCGAACAGGACTGTATCATTTAAAAATTATCGTGTCTTGTGCAGAATTTATGCTGTCCTTTTTTTTTGTTTTAATTCTCTCGGAATGAGGAATAAGATTGATAGGCGAGCGCTGCTTGCTGTTCAGGTGCTAGGGGCGGGGCGGGGCGGGGGGGGCGGCCTGCTGCCTCCGCTCATCCGCGAGGTGATCCGTCTCGCTCGCGGCGCGGCGGTGGCTGGAGCAGTAGGAGGGTGGAACACCACTTGGGAACACCAGGGGAGGGAGGAACACCTCTCCAGCCAGGCGAGAATGGAGCCGTCGTTTTCCTTGGTGTTCGATCCGCCCCGCCCCGCCACGCCCCGCCCCGCCCGCTTGCCGGTCCGTTGGCCACTGCCGTTGCTGCTATACTGTGATTGAAGACCGACGTGGCGCCAGTGGCAAGATGGAGCGGCGGCGCTGGCGGTTTGGAAAGGCGAGCGAGAGAGACGGGCGGGTTACAGCTGGGAGAGGGAGAGAGCGAGACAAGTTGGGCGTCATTTAGGCCCGGCGATTATCAGCGCGGCCGATAAAATAAAATTCTTCGGCAAGAGACGAAAATAAAAAAAAATCATAAGTGCTCTACCGTTTTAAAAAAATTGTCATGCATCCGGCGACCGTCCAATATCCGACACACTTGACTGTCCTATTTTTTTTTTCTGTTTTACGTTTCAGTTTTGAAGCCACCCGCCTCCTCCTCCGCCAGGCCGGCCGCGGCCGCGGTGGTGGCGCCCTCACCGGGCGATCGAGGTATTTTCCCCGTGGCGGCCATCTCGCACCATAGTGTTTTCCGTGACGATATGAGTTTTAAACAGGGCGGATTTAACGGCACGGGTGTGAAAAATTATGAAATGATGAAAAGAGTATAAATACAGTAGGCGAGTGCGAGTCGGGGTGATGTCGCTTATCGGGTTTGGGCAGGACCTGCGGAACCGTGACCGCACTGGCCCTGGCCGGGCGGGGCCGGGCCGGGCCGGCCAATAGTGATTTCATTACCTCTGCTCCTGCTGGCCCGGCCCCGGCCACCACCTCACAGGGGCCTCTGCTCTCTCGCCGTGGCCTCTGGCGTGGCCTGGCCTGGCCTCTCTGTGAAATCTGTTCTCGGCCAAGAAGAAGGAAAGGGCCACTCGGCCCCCAGGACCAGGCGGGGCGGGGCGGGGCGGGCCGGCAGCAGGTCTGAGCCATAAATTGACTGCACCCCACCCTTCTCCCCACCCCGCCGCCCAGCGCGCTGTCTTAAGGGAGCCCCAGAATTTAATTTGGAGCCACGATTTCTCCCCCCGCCCGGCCCGCCCGGCCCCAACGTCTCCGCCGCCGCCCCCTCCGCCCCCGAGCATCCCTTTTATCCCTTCACTTATTCCCACATTCAGGGCCGGGCCAGGCTGGCGGCAGAGAGTCGCTCTTCCTCCTCTCCTTTTTTTCCCGCACCGCCTGCCTTTCATCCCGCTCTGTATTATCTGCCGGCCGGGCGGAGCGGGTCGGGGCGGGGATGCAAAGACGCCAGGAGTTTCACTTCCTACATCCGAGAGCAAGGCCACCTCTCTGCTGCTGCTCCTGTTCGCTATACTCTCAGGACGTGTATCAAAACGCATAACAATCCCGCGCCGTTATAAATTTTACCAAAAGGCGAGGCTGCTGCTGCTGGAGCTCGGCGAGCTGGCGTCAGCGCCCGGAGGGTAGGCAACGCGGAGTCAGCCGCGCGGGCGGGTTGCCTACCCGCCGGGCGCTGTGGTGGGGCGGAGCGCGCGGGGCGGGGCGGGCCGCCTCGCCGAGCAGCGCCAGTGGCGCATGGCATGCCCGCCGGCTTGGAGTGGGCCCGAGGCGCCTTGTCATTTACCTTGCAATCATATCTCTCACAGAGGATAGGGTGATGCGCGACCCTTCAGGTGCAGACTGTTGGGTTATTGCGTTGCGCGCCACGCGGCTCTCTCATCTCGAATTTCCGCCGTAAAAATATGCGAGGATAAAATCAAAGCGCGGAAAGATATTTTTTAAAAAAAAAAAAGAACGTTGTGATCCTCGAAAGACCCGCCAGCCGGGCTTAGCCGTGTCGAAATAGAGAGCGCTGTTTTATTCGCATGCATTTCGAACTGCCTCCCGCCCGCCCGGTGCTTTCATGAACCGAACACAAGTGTTGAACACACAGCGCCAATCCCAAACATACACACACTGCTTACCTTTATGCGTGATGAAAACCAACGTATATTCCGCTGCTGTCTTTATTTCCTCTGCTCTCAGCGCGCGCCGTGCGAGCCGACAACAGCCGCGAGAAAAAAATATATGAAAAATGTATGCGGCTTCCACCTCTCTCACTCTTCTTGCCGCTCAAATTCATTTAGGCCCAACCAGCGCAACCAACACTCCGTATGTTTACCCAAGTCATCCACATGCCGATGCGGGCCGGGAAAAAGAGTAATGTGGTCTAAAGGAAGGAAGACGAAGGTGTTTTAAATAATTGAGGAAAAAATCAATTTCGCGTTTTAGTAGATCTAAGGCCATGGAAGATTATTTTTATCCCGGTGGAAGGCTTTATATCATAAGTTTGCGGAAAGTCCCATCAGCATAAGGATATATACTACTACACACACGTATAAATTCTTTTATGGTAGTGAGGGAGGTTCATGACCACCGCAGTCGTACGCTGCCAGAGCATGACCAACCCTTCGGTCTGCCCCGGCGCGGCGCGGCGACCCAGTCGTAGCAGACGACACGCCGCAGCAGACGACGCGACGGGCCCGGGCGCGACCTCGCGCGCGCATGCGCCGCGGAGGGGGCGTGGCCTCGGGCCCCGCGGACCAATCACGGCCCGCAGCTCGCCCTTCCCTTCCCACCCCACCCCCCGGGCGCGGGCGCGCCGCAAAATCTGTCATAGCCTGGCTTTCAGAGGGGTTTCATACCAAAACGCCCGGTACCGATAAAGTCCGAAACCATTGCGGGTAGATAAAACCCGGCGAGGTACCCGGGGCGCCGCCGGGGTACCCACAGCGCCCTGACGTCCGACTCCTCACAGCAGAATTTCCGCTTTGCACTCATTGTGGCCGCGCGAGGCGGGGTGGTGCCGGGCGGGGCGGGGCGGGGCGGGGTGGGGTGGGGTGGGGTGGGGTTGTCCGCCGGTGGTGGGGGAGGTGGCGGCGCGGTGGAGGTGGCGGCGGGGTGCTCGCACCCCGGTTAGTCAGTCAGTCAGCCAGCCGCGAGAGCGACGCGTCACGCGCGTGTGTGTCGGTCCGAGAGCGTGTGTCCGCGAGCAGCGCGCGCGCGTGCGTGCGCCCCGTGCGTGGCGCCAAGTGTGTGTGTGTGTGTGTGTGCGGGGGCGCCTACAAGGCGGTGGACTCAGCGCGAGCAGGATATCCCCCCGTGTGCTCGGCGCCCTGCCCTGCCCTGCCCGATGGCGCGGCCCTGGCGGCGGCCAGTGCTGGTCCGGCGCGCGCCCGAGGACAGTCGATAAGGCCCGCCCCGCCCGTGCCTCCTGGCCTGCACCACGTGACAGCGGGGCCGTGCCGGCGCGAGGGCACGGAGGAGGGCATGCATGGAGGTGGAGCGAGGCGTGTCGGGCCTGGCCGGGCTGCTCGGCGCCATGATCACCTACCGCACGGACGTGCCCGTGCCCCTCACGCCGCCGCAGTCCTCCCCGGAGTCGCACGGCAACCTGGACCCCGAGATCCGCCTGCCCAGGAACCTGCCCGCAGCCTTCCTCAGTGAGTGGGCTCCACCCCCCAAAAAATGTTAAAAATATTAATTCAGCCATTGAGAAAAAAAACATTAAGGACGCCTTGAGCGCGAATCACGGCGGGCGACTCTGTTTTGAAGGACAGGACGCCGTGCTGCTGATAACATCCCCCCCCCCCTCCCCGCCGCTCCACACCTAAACCGTTTTCCATCCTGAAGGAGTCGTTTCAAAGTCCGGCGGCCTGGCAGGCCGGGGCCGGGGCCGGGGCCGGCCGGCGGGCCGACGCTATCGACAGATACGCACGACATTCCCCCCGGCCCGGCCCGGCCACCGGAGGGCGCGGCCGCAAACGTCGCAGTGACCTAAATGAGGGAAAGCTTCATGAGGTTACTACCCGGCCCGCTGCTGTGCTTTTGCACTCCGCCGCCCCGTCGCCACCCTATTCGCGCGATTCCCGCCTTTATGTCAGTCTGAGCTATCGAGGCAGTAAGTCGGTACGAGTATGCGGCGTATAAGCTCGATTCTTCAGCTTCGAGTGGCCTGAGCCGCGGCTCAGCTGGGGGGCTCAGCGAGGGCGGGGGCTCACCCGCGGGGATTAGCTCGTGCTCCTGGACTGACACTAACCTAGGCGGCCTGTCCACGCCCACTCCTCGAGATCCTGCCATACAAAACAGTCGGACCAGACGCGCCTTATCGCGGTCAACCCCCTCGAAGCAAACTTATTTTGCACCGTGAAGCTGCAAGGAAAAGCTGAAACAAAATTGTAAACCAACGTAATTTTTCGTGCTCGTTTTCCATTTAAAAATCGTCACTTACTATGGTTGCTTAAGGCTTAAGACTTTAATCGTGATTTTTTTTTTTAACTGACAAGGACGGCTGGAAGTTAGCTTTTCTGCTTTTGACCGCAATTACCCTAAACATTTTGAATCTTAGATGAAACTAGCAAAAAACTGTGCTCGGCAGGTAAAGCTGAACGTTGACCTTCAGCCCCTCCCCCCTCTTTCTAGCTGACCCCCACGACCCCCCTGCGCCCCGCCGCGGCGCGGCGCGGGCAGACAACCTGTAGCCATGAGAGCAGACCGCTGCTGCTGCTGCTGCTGGTCCGGCCGGCGGGGCGGGGCGGGGCGGGGCGCAGTGGGTCGGATTGATAGTCGCGCCACGCCGCGCCACGTTCAGGTACGCGGGTGGGGCGGGGCGGGGCGGAGCAGACGGTGGCCGTCACTGAAATCAGTGCACAGAGATAAGCAATAAGCGCCTGTCTCCCGTGCACTCGCACGCCCCGCCCGGCCCGGGGAGGAAAGACGCCCAGGTTCTGATTTGTGGCTGATGGCCTGATCACGTGATCGGCCACTCCAACTTGTGTGATCGGCTTGGCCTTTCGATTTGAGGCACGTGACTGCAATCATAACAACCTGCTCACGCCACGTGCAAAAAAAGATTTTTTTTGGTACACATTTTGATTTATTCCCCGTCTCTCTCTCCCCCCCTTTAGCGAGCATCCCCAAGTGTGGAGGCTGCGGGGAGATGATCCTGGACCGCTTCATCCACAAGGTGCTGGACCGGACGTGGCACGCCAAGTGCCTCAAGTGCGCCGACTGCGGGGCGCAGCTCACCGACAAGTGCTTCGCGCGCGGCGGCCAGGTGTTCTGCAAAGACGACTTCTTCAAGTGAGTGCCTAAGCTGCCCTGTATCACTGTGACGTCAACTCACATGGACCACGGCTCTTATTACGTCAAGTCATTTTCACCCGCGAGGTCAATAAGTTCCCGTGTCGTTGTCACTAACTCGCACGTCCCGGACCAGTAGTTAGGTGATTTTGTGGTGCCCCGTCGGGTGTATAATGTTGTGTGTGTTCGCGCTGCGGGGGGCCCAGGCGGTATGGCACCAAGTGCGCGGGCTGCGGGCTGGGCATCCCGCCCACGGAGGTGGTGCGGCGCGCCCAGGACCTCGTCTTCCACCTGCACTGCTTCGTCTGCGTCCTGTGCAACAAGCGGCTCGACACCGGCGACGAGTTCTACCTCATGGAGGACCGCAAGCTGGTGTGCCGGGCCGACTACGAGGCGGCCAAGACGAAAGGTGAGTCGAGTGCAATCAATAAGTCGATCCAAGAATTATTTTTTTCAATTGTTATAAGTAATTTTTTTTTTACTGTTACTTTTCAAAATTTTGTACGATTTTCCCCGAGAGTTTTCCTCTCCCCTTCCCTCCCCACTTTAACCTGGGCGTTGCGCGTGTTGATGTGGCAGAGGGCAGCCTGGACGGCGACCAGCCCAACAAGAGGCCGCGGACCACCATCACGGCCAAGCAGCTGGAGACGCTCAAGGTGGCCTACAACAACAGCCCCAAGCCGGCGCGCCACGTGCGCGAGCAGCTCAGCCAGGACACCGGCCTCGACATGCGGGTCGTCCAGGTCTGGTTCCAGAACAGGTGAGTCACTTTCCGCCCCAGAAAACCGAGTATGCGTAGTAATATTCACGAAAATGTCCATAGTGTAGGGAGAGATCTTCTTTTTCTGAGAAGTTGTTCAGTTTTTGTCGGGGCAAATCATGTGATGCGTGGGGTGCGGCGCGTAAGGATTCGGCTGCTGCTCCGCGCGCCTGTAAGGCCTCCGCCTCCTCTCTCTCTCTCTCTCTCTCTCTCTCTCTCTCTCTCTCTCTCTCTCTCTCTCTCTCTCTCTCTCTCTCTCTCTCTCTCTCTCTCTCTCCCCTCCACGTGGACCGTCGCAGGGTGACCGCAACTTGCCTTAGGTCACCGGCGCGCCCGGCATTGCACAAAACGTAAAGTACTTGCGTGTTGCGCAGGAGCAGAGGGAGATTAGATTGCGGCCGCGTCTGTTTTCTCAGGACTGCGGTCTATAGTAGGCGCTGACGATCACCTTGGCGTCGCTGCCGCTCCCTCGGCTCCGTCCGCACCACCGCGTCAATCACTGACCCGACCCCCGAGCCTAGCGCGCCGGGCGCGTGGAGGAGAGAGCGGACTAGAGAGTCAAGGACGAGAGAAGAGGTCGAGAGAAAAGTCCCAAAACGGCGCTCAGTTACGGCCTGCTGTGCCGGCCCGGGCTGGAGACGCGTTCCATTCAGCAGCAGCCCTTCTGCACGCGAGGTTTCTTCCCCCTCCTGCTCCTCCTCCTCCTCCTCCTCCTCCTCCTCCCCCTGCTTCCCCTGCTCTCGCGCGCCCACGCGCACGCGGCTCTGACTGGACTGCTCCACTCTTCGGCCGCCTCGCCCCGCCCCGCCCCGCCCCGCCTCGCCCCGCCACGCCCCGCCACGCCCCGTCCGTTTTGTGCTGATGACGAGATTTTGTGCCTCGCCGGCTCATCATCCCCTGGCCGAGCCTCTGCTGGTCCAGTCATCATCCATCCCTCGCGCCCTGTGTATATACAGTACACCTGGCAGCGGAGGGAAGTCCCTTCAAACCACCCTGCCTCTCTGTATGAGAGTGATGCGTGTGTTTGTTTGTATGTATGTGTGTGAGTGTGTTAGTATGTGCGTGGACACGCCTTTGCCCAACCCCCCCCCCCCTCTCCACGCCGCGCACTGATCCCGCCCCTGACGACTCTACCGGGGGGCTTATCTCATTGGCGAGCGGGCGTGCTTGCGAAAGCCGGCCGCGGGCACAGAGAGAGAGAGAGAGAGAGAGAGAGAGGGAGAGAGCTGGGCCGAGTGTTGTTACCCTTTGATTTGACAGGGAGGGCTACACGGCGCAGAGAGAGGCATACCCACATGCTCTGCTCTGCTATACCACCGCCGCCCACTTCATCGGGGAAAAAAATCCCCGCCTCCCCCCTACCTCTCCCTGCTAGCTCATGGCACATCTCCCTCTGCCCCCTACTGGTCGTTCCCATTCGTGTTCCGCAACCTTTGAAATATGGACCCCACCCCCTCCCCAACCTATCTAAATGTACAGCAACAACAACGGGAAACATGGTTCAGAGACACCACTCTGATTTCCTCTGTTGTTGTTGTTGTTTTTTGTTCGGTCCCTGTACTGTCCTTCTTTCTCCGTCCCTCTCCATCGTGATGGACAATCACACGTAGGTCTGTAATAAGGGGGGGCGGCGGCCCAGCCCAGCCGGTCTGAGGGGATTTAGACGGGATTCCGTTTTGTACGTTACGGCGCTTTGTTCGCGGAAAAGGCTTCGATACAAAATGGTGGTACGGTACGGCGCGGCGCAAAGCCGCCGCAACCCTGATGATGGACTTTTATTTTTCTCTCTATTTTTCTATATGTATATATATATTGTTTACATCGCTTTCTCTCTCGCTCTCTCCCTCTCTCTCCCCTGTCCTGTTTGCTCTCGTCTCTGTCGCACGGCTGGATTACTCATCAAAAGAACAGCGCCAAACGCGAAACATTCTTTTCATTTCCATTGAAAGCCGCAGCTCTCGCTTGGGCGGCGTCGCGTCGGCCATAGAGAAAGGTGGTGGGGGGAGGAGGAAGAGGGTACCCGAAGGTTTGCCGGGATTGAGGCACAAGCGACACGACTTTGACATTAAAGTAAAGAGAGAGTAAAAGGAAGACGATATAAAAAATAATCTCTTTAACCTTATTAATTATCGCACACTTGTTCAATAATGTACACTCTTTTTAAGTAACTCCGGTCCTACTTCATCTCGTTCGTAAATCTCTGCGTGACCATTTTGTGTCCGGGAGGTTATTGGGGGGTTGGGGTAGTTGGGGTAGTAATAATTGTGATAATTTATGAGGTGACCATCGACCGACGCGACACAACTTTGCACTGCGCGCTGTCCCCCTCCGCCACAAAGAAAGGCGCTCTGTTCTGCGACGGGCGTGGCGTGGCGTAGCGGGGCGGGGGTGGGGCGTTGAGCCCCGGCGCAGTCAGTCCATCTCATCGTATTCCCCAGTGCGGGATGGGGCGGGGCGGGGAAGCGCTTTCCACCCTCAAGTTTCCCTCCTTTCAGGGCGCACCTCCCCACCGGCACCTCGCCCCGCCCCACCCCACCCCACCCCGCCCCACCCCGCCCCGCCGCACCGGCTGGCTGCTAGGGCAGGGCGCCCCGCAGGGCCCGCCGCGCCACGCCACGGGGTGGGGACAGCCGGCCGGGCTAGGGGGGAAAAATGGAACAAAATAAAACTCTCGGAGCCGAGGAATTTATGGCTGAGGAATAGGGGATGATTATTGGGTGGTGGGGTGCGGGGTAGCGCGGGGTGGGGTGGGACCAGAGGAGGCCATCTTGTCTTAAATATGACCTCCCAGGCGCAAAGCCGCCCTTCGCCTCCCTCGGCTCGGCCGGAGAAAGAGAAAGAAGAGAAACTGAGAACGGGGTGGGGGAGAGAGGAAAATCGTGGGCAACCAGGCGGAGATCGGCAGAAAAGAGACGGGAGGTGAACGATTCGAAAAAAAAAAAAGAAGTGTTTTAGAAAACGAAAATAAATAAAAATAAAAACAGGTGACTAAGGCCCACGAGTCGGCTGGCTGAGCTGTTACCCGTGGCTGAACAGAGGGTTGTTTTTTGCACCTTTTAGACTCACAAACAGAACGGGAAGTGAGAGGGGGAGGGGGTGGGGGTGGAATGAGAGAGTGCGGGAGAGGAGGGCGCACGGGAGGAATGGAGCGTAGGTCGCCGGCGAGAAGACGTTCATATGTCGTCGGCCTGGGCGGGGCGGGACGGGGCGGGGGGCCGTGCCGTGCCGGGGGTACGGGGCGGGGTGGCGCTAGGGGACGGCGCGGAGCGGGCGGGACGTTTTGTTCGCCGTCCTGGCGGCGAGGCGGCGTCGTACCCCTTCCACCCCCTCTCCCTCCCCTCCGAGGCCTTCCACAGCCACCACCACCCCCTCTTTTCGCAAGAACAGACAGCAAGAAATGTTGGACCGGCTCGAAGCAAGTTGTCTTTGTCTCCCCGGCCCGTCGGCATGCTGTGGCGTGGCGAGTCGGAATCTCCTTTCTTTCCCGCCCCCCCCGCCCCGCCCCGCCCCGCCCCGCCCCGCTCACGCGCCACGTCTTGCCCGCGTATTTCTTCGATGAAAAGCTCCCGGCCGCGCCGGGCCAGGGCCCCCGGACGGCGACTTGTTTTGTGCCGTTTTTCAAACTTTCTCAGACGGCCCCGCGCCCCGCCCCACCCCGCCCGGACCCATCGAGTCCTTTCAAACTCAGTGCTGTTGCCTGCTCACTCATGCATGGCCGACATTTGTAACGCCGGGCAGGGCGGGGCGGGGCGGCCGGTCTTCCATCCCTTTCTTGTCCTATACGTCTCTGCACACTCTCCTCTCTCCTTGCCTCCGACCGTTTTTCGCTCGGATGCCAAAACGCCAAGTTCGCCGCTAGGACGGGACGGGGGTAGTTTTATTTATGACTTTGTTTACTCTCTCGCGCGACTGCCCCATTCTTGGCGGGTGTGTGACGGTGGTGGTGACGAAGGCGGTGACAATGTCAACAGGCGCGCCAAGGAGAAGCGGCTCAAGAAGGACGCCGGCCGGACGCGGTGGAGTCAGTACTTCCGGTCCGTCAAGGGCGTGTCCTCCCCCCGCCACGACAAGATGGCCGACGACGAGCTTAAGGTCGACATGGACTCCAACTTCAGCCACAGCCACGGTGAGTCAAACCTTTCCATCACATTTTTACTAGACCCAAGTTCGATGTCCGCGTTTTTGTCGTGGAGCTGTTTGTTCGGTGATGCGGAGCGCTGTGACGAGAGATCGATCGATCGATCGATTGATCGATTGCATAGAGCGGCTGCCACTCGTAAAATGAGGCGGACGGGCGCGGGTCGTTAGCGCGTGGCTTGTCCCGCCCCGCGTAGCACCATTTGTATCTCGTGTAATTTTGGCAGAGTATCTCCGCGGGTCGGGGCGGGGCGGGCTGTGCGGCGGCTTTAGCAGGGTCTTAGCGGCGGCGGGGCCGGGGCCTGCTGGTCTAAGGGGCCGAGCCGAGCCCGTCCAGTCAAACAAGAGCCGTGTGGAGCAGAGGAGGGGAGGGAGAAGGGGGGGAATCGATATACGCCCGAAAATGATGACTAAGACGCCATTCGCCACGCTTCTGCCCTTCCAGTGGGCGCGCCATGCCGTACTGTACAGATACACCGCGAAAAATTATTAATAATAGCACGGTGGGTAAATTCCGTGCTTATTTTGTTGAAGCAAAACGTACAACAGCGTATTAAAAAAATTGATCTTAATTTTGTTTTGTAAAGAAAAGATGACCTTTTTTTTTCAATTCGCGGCTCGGTAGGGGGTAGGTTGCTTGCTACCCCTTCGCTGACGTTTGGTCGCGGCTTTATCAATCGCTACGCTGGCCACCTGTCAGCGGAGGAACAATCAGTCAATCAGCCTGCTGGGGGTCGAGCAGGAGCAGGAGCAGGGGGTGCGGGGCCGGCCAGGGGCGGGGAGGGGGGAGGGACCGGGGGTGAAGGATCTGCCCATGCTGCGCGACCGAGGCGAGGTGTCTGACGGGAAGGGTGTCAGCAGTGCGGTGGCCGCGACGATGCAGCCCCCGTCCTGTCCTCTCTCTCTCTCTCCCTCTCTCTCTCTCTCTCTGTCTCTCTCTGTCTCTGTCTCCGTCTCTCACACAGACACACACACAGGAGGCGTCCTCTACCACGGTGAGGCATGACGACTGCGCACGCTACTCGTGTAATGGTGTTCCGCCCCACCCCGCCCCGCCGCGCCACGCGCCCAGCGCGGTACGTCATCATAGAGGCGCCTGCCTCGCGGGACGCTGGCGCCGCCAGGTGCCCGCCCCGCCGCGCCCCGCCCCGCCCCGCCGCGCCACGCCCAGCTAATGGGACCGGGCGGGCCGTCACGAATCAGCCACATTATGGGCCGCGCACATCACTCCCCCTACCCTACCCCCGTTCTCTATTTCTATCTCTTTCACTCTCTCTTTCTCGCTCACACCCGCGCGGGAGTTCCCTCCCCTTTCTGACCTAGCAGCTCTAGTAGATTCCAGGGCGTCGCGCTATCGTGCCCATCTCCCGTGTGAGTGTGTGGGGTGTGTCCACCTCGCCACTCGAGTGACGGGACGGGACGGGACGCGGCGGGGGTGGCGGGGCAGCTATCGGTGACTCACTACATGACTTGGGCAGAGGGTAATGTGGCGTAAGGCACGGCCTGCTCGGCCTGGTCTGGCGGCAGCAGCAGCAGCAGCAGCAGCGGGGCGTCAGATGGCGTCCTGCTCTACCTGCTGCACCCTCTCCCCTCTCCCCCCGGCCCTCCCCCACCCCTCCCCGTCCTCACGCGATCGGGCCGGCGATAAGTCACCCGGGCAGAAAACATGCGCGCATCTCATACCACCCTGCGCGCCGCGGGGGGTGGGAGGGAGAGAGGGAGGAGAGAGAGAAAGAGAGAGCAAAGGCAGTGCAAAGTCGTCTGCTGTATGTTGGCAAAAATGTTGTGTATAAATCAACGCTGTGTAATTTCACGCGCACTCAAAAAAATAAAATTGTAACAATAAATAAACAAATAAATTAGAAGAAAAAAAGGCAGCGCCCACGACAACGATGACGACAACAAGTACAAGGACGAAACACGCGGACCGACGACAACAAGAGCATCGGCAAAGTCGCTGGCTGACATTATTACAACTAAAACTAACAAGGCGCCGGGGCGGGCGGCAGCTGCGGGGAATCAATCCACCGCAGCGCAGCGCAGAGCAGCGCAGGCGCGCCAATCTAGGCTAATTACGGAAGCACGTGGCCTGCTCCGGAAAATAAATATTTGAGGGGTGCATCCGGACGCAACGGGGCGCGGCGTGGCGCGGCGTGGCGTGGCGCGCGGCACGCGACGGGGATAACGAGGGCACGCATAGCGCATCACGCCATATGGACGGGCGGGGCGGGGCGGGCGGGGCGGCCCACTCCAGGCGTGGCGTGGCGTGGCGTGGCGCAGAGATCTTTGATCTGTCCCACTGTCATCTGCCGTGGAGTGCCTGGCCTGGCCTGTAGTACGGCTCGTTTTGGCTTATCAATAGGGGTGGTGAGACGGGATGGGACGCGGCAGCGAAGCCGTCAGCTCCACACCCCTGGGCTCAGCCTGGCGCACTGACAAGTCATCTGTAGTATACGAGCTTACGCCTCTATGCTTCTACATTTGCCAACATAAATTGTTCCGAATTTCAGATTTGTTTTCTGAATTTCTGAGTGTACAGAAATTTTAAAGTTGTTTCCCCCGCTCGCTCCTGACCCAGATATGACCCCGCGGCTGACCACTTCCGGTGGTCGCGGGTCCCGCGGCGGCCTTCGCGGCGCTCGCGTCCTTCAACATTCATGTGCGACCGCCCGGGCGGGGTGGGGCGGGGCGGGGAGGGGCGGCGCAGGGCGGGGCGGCGCAGGGCGGGGCGGGGCGGGGCGGGAGGCTTACCACTTCCGTCTCCGGTGCGGTCCGCCCCGCTACCCCAGTGATCGCGCCGCTCTAAGTCACGCGGCGTAACTGCGTGGGAAAGAAAGCCTTGAGGAGAAAAACTCGCGGGATAACAGGGAGGCGGGTGAGGGGAGGGCGGGGAGAGTGGACGGTAACAAGGAGGAAAAGGGCCTGAACACAAGCAGGGGTCGGCGCGGCCCGCAAAGCCGCAGCAAAGCTCGTGCCCCCCACCCCTTACCCCCGAATAGCGCCCCCCCCCTAATGCCTGACCCCCGGGCTCCCCCGGGGGAGTCTCCTGTCGCTGCTGCGGCGCTGCTGGCACAACCTCCTCGTCTGGTCAAGGACACGGGACCCCCGCGCCCCGCCCCGCCCCGCCCCGCCCCGCCCCGCCGCGCCCTCCTCGACCGGAGCGTCCACCCACCACCGCACACAGCTCAAAAACTCGCAAATAATGTATGGAAAGTAAAATCCCATCGGGGAGAGCGTGGAGTCAGGCCTTTTTGCCCGGCGGGCGCAACGCTGCCCCCGGGGTGCGCGCGGGGGGCGGGGCGGGGCGGGGCGTGACGCCAGAGCGGGCGGTAAATATTGTACGTTTACCCCAATACGGCCGCCGTGATCCGAGGGAATTCAGCATCGCTTGTTGAAAATTTGATGAGCGCTCGACTACCCAGGCCGAGGCCAGCCGGCTGGCCGGCCTCCACGGGACGATCGCCACCCCCGCCTCCTTCGTCGTGCTCCTATCGTCCTCCTCCTCCTTGGCCTCGCCTCATGATACGCCCGAATTGTTCTCACATGTATGTACTTTTTTGGGCGTGTTGAAGCCTGGGCAACAACACTTCGAAAGCATACAAACATTTTCGAGCTTAAACTTGAAAAATTACGTACGTGCTCTGCAAGTGAAAGGGTGGCGTGAAAACATGGAAAATTTTTGCGACAGTAAACCTCCCGAAGGAGGTTGCGGTTCCCGCCAGGCACAGGGCTTTTACCCCCCGTGGCAGCCAACAACTTCGGTGTTCTTATGGGAACCGGTGCTTTTCTGACTGCGATCCTGTCGCGCAATTCGACAGATTTGATCCCCGTACTGCCAGATTTAGTCGTACGGTGGTTAACCGAACTGCCCTGTCCCCAGAGCATGGAATAGCTATTTTTGGAGCCAGATTCTAGGACTTATGACCCCACGACCGACCACCAGTCGTGGGCATGGGACGGAACTTCCTGGCAACCCGCTGTCGCTACCAGTGAAGAACCTACCTGGGTTTGAACCAGGCCCCATGTGCCGAGTCTCACAGACACCCCACGGCTTTCGCGGCACCACTAGACCACTAGACCGTCGGCTATTCCACGAAGGAGCTCGGTTGAAATGGGGGGTTTGAATTCCACTCCAATTTGTCCTTAGAAAAATTAAAGTTTTGGGTAAGATTTGAACCGCCGTTCTGCGACTCTCCGGCCGGACACTATGCCGGCACGGCTACGACGCCACGGTACCGGAAGCCGGACCACTAGGAGTCATGCTGCGCGAGAAGCCACAGTCACCGAAGAAACGAACCCGGTGTCATCAGCACGCCTGCTCTCCGTCCGCTGCTAGGCCGGCCGCGCGGCGTCATCGGTACCGATACAGGTGCTGGCGCCAGGTGGGCAGTGGTTCAACACCCGCGTCTTTTTTCATTTTTTTCCTGTCGACTAATTGATCCTTCCAGCTATCGTCCTTTTGACTCGGGCAAGTGCGAAAAAACAGCGACTGACTAAAAAAAAAAATTACATAAAGAAAATGCGACCGGCTTTCGAACCACTACCCACCTGGTGCCATCACCAGTATCGATACCAATAACGCCACGCGGGCGGCCTCGCACATCGGTCTATTTGTATCCAAATAAGATACATTGGCGGTCTGTTCACACGGCGCCAGTGCCAGCGCCGTCGTCCGCCGCCGGCGGGAGGAGCAAAAAGAGGCCTGCTCTACAATAATTCGTAAAAGAGCCGGCTGTGCCCGCCCCGCCCCGCCGCGCCGCCCGCACTCGGATCGCTCGCGCACGGCTTCATTGAAAACTTAAATATGTGTTCATCAATTATGCATCCCTCCGGTCGGGCCGCGCCGGGCCGGGCCGGGGGCGCCCCTGCGGTCGGCGGCGGGGTGGGCGGCGGGCGGCGGCCAGCCTTTGGGGTCGCGACCACACCATGCCACACCACGCAACTGCGGCGGGTGTTCTGGAGGTGGTCATAGGAAGGAAAACACACACATAAAATTTGCAAAGCTTTAGAATACTTTTTAATATTTTTGCTATTTTTTTGCTAGACCGGTACGAATAAGGGCATGCTAGCGGGTCTTATCTGCTGGTATGACATGACCGACCAGTCCGCAAAAATGGCCTCCTGATTCTCCTGCGCACCCGCCCGCCCCTGTCCGCCCCCGGCCCCCGCTGGTATCCAACCCCCCCCAGCTCACCCGCCCCTCTCTTGGGCGGGTGGTGGAGGCGGCGCTCTGCGGGAAATCGAATCTCAGATATTTGCTCTAGCAACGCCCGCTCCGCTGCGAGCGGCGGGGCGGGGACGTGAGGGGAGGGGAGGGGGAGGGGCCGGCAGAGATGAAAGGATTTCATATACCACAAATTATGGAACCAAAACAAATATTTTGCGTGTGTCCCGCCTGTGCGGCTGGTGCTTCTGGAGGCTGAACCCCTCCCTCGGCTGGGATCGAGATCAAGGGTATATTCGGACCCCGAAATATTTTTATTTTATTCATGTACTTTTGTATTTTTTTAAAAATAGGGCGAGGTATATTTTTCTCCCGTTGCGTTTTGCGTGTTTGCTGGCCTTACATCCGCGTCCGAATACCAGAGACCTTTATCCCCGTTTCCCCGTTCCCGATATTCTCGACTTTGGTCTTCTTATGTAAGTAGAGCGCTCCAAGCAACTCACATCCTAAAGCAGGCGGAAAGGGCGGGAGGAAGGGAGGGAGGAGAACCGGATCTTCAATTCGGCGGAGGGAATTGCACAAAAGTATACGAGAGCGGCGAGCGAGCGAGCCCGCGCCCGCGCCCGACCAGGCGCGGCCGGCCCGGCCCGGGGTATGAGTTCGTTACTTGCCTTCTCACAAGGTCCACGCTCCGCGAGAGCAAAATGGAAGGGCAAGGAAGACCGGGATCGAAGGTCACTAAAAAAAGAAAGTAGGAAACATAAAATAGTACAGCTAAGGGAACGGGCGGGAAAAAGCTAGCGGCGAGGTTCCAGGGTCCCGACGACGGCTTCTTTCCCGCCGCGGAGAGAGGAAAGCGTCGGCGATGTCGGCGGCGCAAAGCAAAACGAAACTTGGACGAAACTTGACGTGCTGCACTCTCTGCCGGTGCCCGGCCCGGCCGGGCCCGCCTTGTGAATGCGTAACTACGACGCCCTGGTGGTGGTGGTGAAGTTGAACGCCGGCGCGGCGCCGCCCCGAGGGGCTGCAGTCGTCAATATTTGCACCTCGCCGCGGGGTGGAGGGGGCGGGGCGGGGGCGCCGTCTGCTCTGCCTGCTGCCGGTGCAGTGCCGCGCACTCCGAATTACATATAAATTTCTATGCTTCTTTTCTTCTCTGCGAAGACCATGCGGACGCGTTTTGGTTTCCATGCCACCGCACCCGCGCGCACCACCCCTTTGCCCGTGTGCGTGTGTGTGTGTGTGTGTGTGCAGCGCGATCAAATAATAAGCGGCGACCCCTCGCTCCCCTCCCCTCCGCTACTCACCCCGTTTTGTTTACCCGCTCAGCCAATTACTTGCTCTAAGCGCCAATAATCACCAGCGCGTTAACTGAACTGACCCCGCCCGCGCCGGCCCGTGCGCGTGGCCTGTGGGTAGCAGGAACAGGGCGAGCAGGAGGAGCAGGGCCCCGCCGCAGGGCACCGTCCTCAGTGCGGAGTTGGTAGTTGAAATGTGCTGAGCTGCCGCTCCCGGCCGGGTCGGGTCTGGCTGGCTGGCGGAGCGGAGCGGAGCGCGCCGTGGAGGTAGGCAACCTACGGGGCTGGGCACACGCGCGCGCGACGGGCGTGCCTACCCCCCGGGGGGCCTGGGGCTAGGCCGTAAGATGACGTGGCCGCGGCCAAATATGCCAGGCACCCAGCTCCCCGTACTCACCCTCAACCCTCTCTCTTCTTGTTGCAGACCTGGGCAGCAACGACAGCTACGGCACGACGGCCATGGGCCTGGACGGCGAGTCGAGCCCCGGGCTGGGCGGCGGCCCCGGCGGCGGCCCGCGGCCCCTGGGCGGCCTGGGGGCGTTCCTGCACGCCCCGCACACCCCGCCCTACCTCGGCTCCACCCCGCCGCCGGGCCCGCCGGGCGGACTGCTGCACCCCCACCACCCCCACAACCCCCACTTCCCCTACGAAGGGATGGGCGCCTTCACAGCTCTCGGTAAGTTCAGAGATTTTTAGCGGACGAAACATTTAACTACAGACAATTTTCTTTTTTATTTGATGTGTGCTGGCCCTGCTAACCCTGTCCGTGTCCTCCACAGGCCAGGGCGGTCCGCCGCCGCCGCTGCAGCTGCAGGTGCCGCCGCCGCCCCCGCGGGGGCTGGCGTCCGGCCCCGCCTCCGACCTCAGCACGGAGAGCAGCAACGCCGGCTACCCAGACTTCCCCCCGTCCCCGGACTCGTGGCTAGGCGAGGTGGGGCCCTCGGGGGCCGCGCCGCCCTCCTCCGCGCCCCCGCCGCCCCCCGCCACGCCCCACTACTGACGCCCTCCGGCGCGCGGGGCGGCCCCCGCCGCCCCCACGGCCCCGCCCCGCGCCAGGAGGAGGAAGAGACGAAGCAGCGAGCAGGCAGAGGACCTGTCCCTAAGACGCCTCTAGACCCTGGGCGCTGGGCGCGCCCCCTATGGCGCCCCGCCCGCCGAGTACACTGCAACAAAAATAGACGTGCCTGTGATGCAAGGCGATTACCCATTCCAAAGAAGAGGGGAGCCCAGTGTTGATTCATTGTGATTTTTTGTCATTTTTTTTCCTGTGTAGTGATTGTTGTATGTTTGTTGTATGTCTGTAAAATGTATGTGTGTATAAATGTATAGTATGAGGAGCGGGTTAGAGTATGAAAGTTTATGAACAAGTACAAAAAGGGTCAGACCTTATTTTATTTTTGAGAGGTGGCGCATAATAAGTGACAGAGGAAAAGGCTCCTAACGGTGATTCCCGCTTTTGCAATGGTGCTGTTCGCACTGACTGCGAAAAGGAAGTCAGGAACACACGGGAAGAGTGTTAAAACAACCGGCTGCGGCTGCACGCCCAGAGCGAGGTCGATCCGGCTCATCGACACTGAATCGTGTTGATTTTGTCAATTAGCTTGCAAGTTGCGTGCACGCGAGTCGCGAGACCGCCACTGTGTCTGCCGTTAGCATCGGACACTGTTTTGTATGCCCGTTTTGGTTGTCACTTTTCCATCGAGAGATGCCTATGATGTGTCCCTCACGCGCCCTCCCCTGCTCTGACACTGTGATATTGATAATGTAAACCTCCTTCGGGATTATTTGCACAACACGGCAGCGAGCGTGGAATTTACCTTGTATTGTACATTGAAGCAAGGCCATATTTGAAAGTTACCTGTGTTTATCTTTTTAGTTTACTATTATTTTGGTGGAATGTTGGCTGGATGTTGTACATCCCTTTTCCACCGTTCCTTTTGAGGCATGATGTGATTTACACGACAATTGTTTCTAGAGTTTTGTAGTCGCTTGAAGTGTGTCCCGCACGTGCAAGGCAGCCAGTCAGTCTGAAGTTCAAGGTTGAGCTTTAACCAATTCTAGTCAATCGCAAAGAAGCTCAAAGTGTTTGTCGAAAGAAAACCTAGTCAGAATTGTCAAAGAAAACTGTTTATGTGGGAGTGAAAACACATTCATGTTTGTTATGTTAAACCAACACCAGTCTCTACTAAATCGTTGTTAAATTTTTTATAAAGCAGGATGACTTAATATTTGTTCTGCTTTACCTCCTTGCCATATTTTTAAATGTTACTTCTGCGTCATGTAATAGGCTCCTTTTTAAGTGCAGAGGGAGCGAAGTCCATTAATTATGTACCAATTTATCTCTGTTACCGGAAAAATGATAAAATGCATTGTATAAGTCTTTAATTGGAGAATATGCGTTTATTGCTTTAACATAATACATAAAACTGTACTTTAAATCGAACGTCAAGGTCGTTTTCCCCCTCCCTCGTTGTCTGATAAGCGAGTGATCTCCATGGATCTTGAGAATAAATTCTTTCCATCGTCCAAATACTATTCATTTTTGGCTTTCTCTCAATTATCCAGTCCGTTTCTCCGCGCGGCCGTCGCCGTGACGTGAAATGTCGCCCAGCAATAACCCGCCCCCGTCGCGTCCCTCGGCGGCGGCCTCTATCACGAAATGTGCCGGAAATAACGACAGAAAGGAAAAAAGGCAAGAAGACGCGCACGGCACATGAAACCGCGTCCGAGGAATCAGAAGATCAATAGAGGAAAAGTAACGCATTAGCAGGACACCTCGTGCGGCTACAGCTCGAAAAGTTCACAAAAAATTGTGTCTTTCCTCTACTTTATCAAACTTTTATTTTTACTTTTGAAATATTTTTATGCCTGGATTGCCAGAACCCCAGCATGGCCGTCCCGGCGGGGGTTACGCCCCTAGACACTCCACCTCCTCCTTCCTACCCCACCGCGCCCCGCTCCGCCCCACCCCGCCCGCCCCGCCACACCCCGCGGTGGGTGTGGCATCGACCGGTGTAGTGAAGCGCGGCGGGGCCCGGGGTAGCAATGCGAGGAGTGGCAAGTCATGTGCTCCATCTCTGTTGCTCCAACTGGCTTTAGCCAGGGCCTGCGGGGAGAGGAGAGATGGAGGGTGGGAGCAAGAGGGAAAGACTAAAGCAGAGAAAGAGAGGGGGCGTGGCGAGGAGAGAGAGAGAGAGAGAGAGAGAGAGAGAGAGAGAGAGAGAGAGAGAGAGAGAGAGAGAGAGAGAGAGAGACGCGAAATGATGGCGAGCGCGGCTTTGCGGCTGGTGAGTGGGAGAGGGTAGGCCGACGTATAGCGGCTAGTGGATACAAGTGCTTGCCTCGCCAGGCCAGGCCAGGCCCGGCCAGGGCTCAGCCATGCGGCCATCATCGCAGAAGGGGCACACGGCTATGTTTACTTTTCCCGAGGTACAGAACAGAGTCGCAAATAACGCCAACCAAACAGACGCGTGCCTTACATGTCTAAGGCCAGAAAGGGCGACAATTTAATCCCGGACTATCACAAAGATTTTTTTTTTTTCCGGTTTGCAGGACAAGTGCAGCTTGATCAGGTGACAGCTGCATAAGTGCGTTCCGGAGTGCAGACCAGTTGCGTAACCCACGACGCACGACACAGAGACGCCCAGCCCGGGCGGGTAAGACATGCACACCGCAACACTACTGGGCCGGGTGTAACCCGCGCCGCGCCCGGCCCGGCCCGTGCCCGCCTGGTCATTCCCCACTCCCCGGCCCCAGGCCCCAGGCAGGCAGTGAGTCGCCGTCGCGCGCGGCGCGCCGCCCGCTCGAATCCGATCGCCCGTGGGCCGGGTTCAAATAATCCCCTATTTAAATAAAAATGCAGTGGCCACTGCCCCCGCGCCTCGCCGCCGTGCCGCGGCCGCGTCACCAGCAGTGCCCCGCGCGCGCCCGCGCCGCGAGCTCCCAGGCTCGGCTAGGTAAACAGCTGGTCGCTGTTTTTATTTTTTTCCCCGCCTGGACCCGGTCCCCGGTCCCGGGGTCCCGGCCGCGTGGAGGTACGGGCCGAGCCTCCTGGGCGACGGGCCGCGATTGGTCGAGCCGCCGATCCCGCGTCGCCCCACTCCCAGCGTCGCCGCGGCCAACAACGCCTCAAGTCGCCGCTCGAAACCGTGTAACTCGGTGCGGCGACGGGTATGCCGGTGAGAACCGAGGCGCGCGGCGGGGCGGGGCGGGGCGGGGCGGAGCGGCGCTCGCGGGGTTCACGCATCCTAGCATCGTGCCGCGCTCCGGCCGGCAGCGAATAGTCCGTTATAGCACCTGTTTGCTTGAACACGTGTCGGCTGTCCTGTCGGTCGCTCATCGACGAAGTGCTTCATCTCCGTCCTGGTGAGCCTGCTCCACCAGCCCCAGGGCGGCGCCGGCGAGGCCTCCATCCTCTCTCCAGGTAGGTACGCGCCCGCCCGCCAGAGCCCGCCAGGGCCTCCATGAAGCCCAGATAACGACTTTTCGTGTGAAACATACATGACCCCCCAGTAAACGCGTGTGTAAGACGAGCCCCGAGGGGTGGGTGCGGCGCCGGGCGGGGCGGGGCGGGGCGGGGCGGTATGCACCTGGGGTGGGACGGGGCGGCCCGCTCCGCTATGACTCAGGCGTTCTCTCCCCCGTGTTGGAGAGCAGCTGTTTGGAGCACGCGCCAGGGTCGGCTAGCAACGAGGCTCCTGCTGGTGCAGCCGGACTAAAAACTACCCTTTCTCACTATCGACGCGTCCCGGAGTCGAACCCGGGCCCGGAGCATCGCGGCAGCGGACCCCAAGCCCACGCGAAGCGTGTTGTTGTCGCTGGGCGACGGCCTGGCCTTGCGCGGTGTCCTTGAGGTGCGGCGCGGCGCGCGCGGCTCGGGCTGGGACGGGTTTCGTGAGCAGACTAGAGGTGTTTGTTGGAGAAATACATTCATCTGTCTAGACGGGATACTTTATCCGGCAGACAGGACACCAGAGGCACTCCGTAAAAAATTTCAGCACGATTTATTTTTTTCCGGGTTGCCGAAGCGGATCATTAAAAGAAAATATCCTCACAAGCTATATAGTTACAAAAGCGGCGCACGCGTACGCACATGCCTGCATGCAATTTGCGCGCGTAGCAAATTGTCGCACACACGCGCCTATGGCCGCTCGCTAGTTTCATATCTCATCTGAATAATAACCGGTATCCCCGCATGTGCGTACTCACTCCTCCCCCCTCACCCTCACTCCGCCTCCGCCCCGCTAGTTGCGAATTCGCATCGGCTAGACTAACTGCTATAAATGGTGTGACCAGCCATGTCGCCTATACCCCGGCCGGGCCCGGCCCCGGCCCGTCCTGCACAAAGTTTTGTAATTCAAACAGGTGTGGCGGGCGCGCCCTGCCTTGCACCGTGTCCTTACTCGAAGGTGGCCTACGCCACTTTTTTTTTATTTGACAGTGTAATAGAATTCCTTGTCCCAGGTGGTATCCCATCTCCACGTGCGACACCTATAACTCATTTCCGAGAAGCTTTTTTTAAACTATTTTTTTTTAAAGAGTTTTGTGCACACATACAGTACGGCGGCGCAGCGCTGCGCCCGAGCGGACAGCGGTGTGCAGGCGTAAACACTCGGCATGATGTGATGTTTGTCTCAGATCACGACGGCGGCGCCACGTGCGGCGAGTCTTGTCTTCACCTGGCCGACCTTTAACGCAGCCCGCTAGTCCCGGAGGCCCGCCCCGCCCCGCGGTACTCCGCCATGCTGAGCCGGGCGGTGCGCGCGGCCCGCGGGCTGGCGGCGGCGGCGCCCTGCTGCCCCGAGGTGCTGGCGGCGGCCCGCCTCGCGCCCGCCGCCTCCAAGCTGGCCGGCGAGCACCACAGGAGGCACCGCAGCACGGTGCCGGCGGCGCGCGGTCACCAGGACCCGCCCAAGATCCTCATCACGGGTGGGTGTACAGTACAGTGCGACCGGCCCAAGTCCCACTCCACAGCTCCTCAGGAGGAGGGCTAGCTTACTCTGCCCCGACCTTACCCGCGCACAGCCCCGCTCATCCTGTCCTGTTCCAGGCAGCCTCGGCCAGCTGGGCCTCGAGATGGCGCGCTTCCTCCGCCTGGTGTACGGCCAGGACAGCGTGCTCATGTCGGACATCATCAAGGCGACCAAGGACGTGGCCGAGGAGGGCCCCTACATCTTCGCCGACATCCTCGACTTCAAGGGGCTGCAGGAGATCGTCGTGACGCACCGCGTCGACTGGATCATCCACTTCAGCGCGCTGCTCAGCGCCGTCGGCGAGCAGAACGTGCCCCTCGCCGTCAGGGTCAACATTGAAGGTGCGAGCACAAATTTCGAGGCTTTTCATGGGAGGAATACACTACGTACTCCTCTGCACACTTGCTAAAGCAGAAAACTTTACGACGGTGATCTTTCACTGTACATTTCAATCGTATTCCGCTCGTGCCCTGCCGCAGGCGTGCACAACGTCATCGAGCTGGCCAAGCAGTACAAGCTGCGGCTCTTCGTGCCCTCCACGATCGGCTCGTTCGGGCCGGACTCGCCGCGCAACCCGACGCCCAACGTGACGGTGCAGCGGCCGCGCACCATCTACGGCGTGAGCAAGGTGCACGCCGAGCTGCTGGGCGAGTACTACCACCACCGCTTCGGCCTCGACTTCCGCTGCCTGCGCTTCCCGGGCGTCATCTCGTCCGACCCCCCGGGCGGCGGCACCACAGGTGGGTACTGGTACTCACACGCCGAACGGGTTGCACGCGGCCGCTCGGCCAGTGTTGCCGGAAAAGTATAGACAAAAACCGCACAACACGGCTGTGTGTAGGTATTATTTGCCTACTTTCTTGGCAACACTGTGCTCCTCGGCGTGGCAGTAAAGCAGCCCTCTGCCTCCCACCCACAAGCCCCGTGCAGTTATACAGTACCGCACGCAGGCGTGCGGGCGGGTTGCCTACCGCCGAGACGATAGGCAAGCCCAGCCGCGCGCCGCGCGCCGCCTGACTTCGGCATGCCTTATGATTGCAGACTACGCCGTGTTCATGTTCTACGAGGCGCTGCGCACGGGGCGCTTCGAGTGCTACCTGCGACCCGACACGCGCCTCCCCATGATGCACATCAGCGACTGCCTGCGCTCCCTGTGGGAGTTCATGACGGCGCCGACCGACCAGCTGCGCCGCCGCGTCTACAACGTCACCGCCATGAGCTTCACGCCCGAGGAGCTCGCCGAGGAGCTGAGGAAGTACGTGCCGGAGCTCCAAGTCACCTATCGGCCAGACAGCCGGCAGCTCATCGGTAAGTACGTGTGTATGGGGGCAGCGCTACCCCGCGGAGATATCCCGCGAGCGCGAGCGCTCTAGGACGGGGAGTATCGACTCTTGTATGTGCGAACATTGCGCTTTTTTTCTTAACACTTTGGTCTTCCCTTGCAGCCGACTCGTGGCCTCAGGTGTTCGATGATAGTGAAGCCCGAGCAGACTGGGGATGGAAGCACAAGTGCAATCTCAGCCAACTGGTGGAGACAATGGTTAAGGAGGTGAGAGATCAAGTGAAGAGAGAAAGGGCTGCAGAGAAATAAATGTAAAATCTTGAAGGAAACAAATATTTTCTGAGACATGCCTAGGTATTCTGTGGGATGTACACAATCTTTGAATATTGCATCCAAGGATAGAAAATAAGAAAAGCATTTTAATAAAATTTTTACATTTAATAGTTTTAAGGGTAATTGGAATAACTTTTTATGGAATATAAACAAAATAGACAGTGACATATTTTTTACAAAAAACAGGCAATGATAAAAAATACAAAATACAACTACAAATTTGATCAGAGACATAGGTATGTATTAAAGTACAGTCATAAATTTTGGACTAGATTGCCCTGGCACATAATTGATCTTTCAATAATAACACATGAATTCAACATTCTCTGGTGATGGTTTGGCTACACCTATCGGGTAAGGAGTTCAAGTGGTAAATGTCCTGAATCACCTAGGTATTGCAAACCAACCATACCAGAGGGTCGGATACTTATCCAAGTTATGCTGGCATGATTTAAAGACATACGAAGCCATGCTTCTGGAGGAAGTTGCAATGCTCTGTAACAGAGAAGAAAAATGATTCCAGGGATTTATAATGCAAGAGATACAGATTATTTATTAGTCTAAACAAAAAAGAAAACCCCACCTGCAGACAAAGTATCTGATAACATTGGCATGGCAGACTATTATATCAAAAGAATCTTCCTTTTGACGATAATCAGCTCTATGGAAATAATTACGGAATGCTGCTTCAATACGAGAACCTGATTGGAACACCTAAGGAGAAAATGAAGGAAAAAATAATTTGTGAAGCAAATCATAAAAAATAGAATTTTCAGGTAAACTGAGATAACATACATTGACTTCTGGTCGCCAGCCATTAGATGGTTCGGTTGGATATGGAGAGCCTTCCTCCAGAAGTTTATCGTCTTTGATAGCAACAGAGCCAGGCTTCATGCGAGTTAGAATGTAGTCTCCCGTCTGTTGCGCTCTAGTCATAGTTGATCTGATCATGCTCTGGTAAGGAAAGTTGAGGGTAACAAGCCGGTCCCCAGTGACCTTAGCTTGTTGAATACCTGTCAAAAATGTAATAAAGACAGATCACATATAAACTAGCTAAAACCTGGAAACCAACATAATTTATTATACACAATTACCTATATCTGTCAACACCCGCTCTGTGTCTTTCTTCCCCTCCATATTGTATTGTCCATGTCTGATGAGAAGGAGGTGTCTAGTTGCAGTCGGCTTCTTACTTTCCACTTCTTGTTTATAACGGATGTCATCCTCTCCTCCTTCCGATGGCTTCACTAAATATTTCGGTTCTCTCCTGAAAATACCAATATATTAGGTAAAAGTGAGCAGAAAAAAAATAAAAATAAAAAGAGGCAGAATAAAAAAATTACTTGTCCCAGTTCCAATCCCATTTAGTGGTTGGGGCCGGCTGGAGATCCACCCTCTGAGCAGCATGAAGCACTTTAGTGTCTTCATTGGAATAGTACAGAACCCCTGCACCAACAGCACCTAATCCCACGGCAAGAAGTCTCCCAAGCCTCGCCATTGATTCCAAGTAAAGTTTGTGAAGAGAGGAACCACTTGGACAGTTCCTCGGAGAGACCACGACTTTAGTAACTAACTTGAACAGAAAGCCGGTACCCACTGCAATGCAATAACCTATCTTCCATCCAGCTGTAGCGTACAATGTTGTTTTCATTCATCGATCAGCTGAGCCCGCCAGTGCTGCCACCACAAAACGAGATGCCCGCGCGACCTAGCGGTGAAACGGGGAACCACGACGAACTCAGCGCGCAGTTTGAAATGAATGGAAGACTGACCCACTGCCCACCCCACTGGTACCGATCGGGTTCGGTTAATTTAGGATTTTTTCAAGAGTCTTGTTAGTTTGAGCTTCGCTTCGCCTCGCACGAGCTGCTCTTCCGATAGTTTAATCCCGTTTCATGGAGAGGGCCCAAAGAATCAGCCGGGGCCATACCACGGTCGCCAATAATTTGTAATTAATCTGAAAATAAAATTTTATTACTACGGCACGTTCATTTGGAAACTTCCCTCATCGTCGTGCCGACGCAGACACGCCAGGCGTGAATGGGATATTCGGCCGGTTCCGGGAGTGGCGAGTGGCATTCCCGGGCGTCGACCTTTCGGCGGTCAGTCTCAGTCTGCTGGCTAGGAGCCCCGCTCGCCCCGCCCCGCCCCGTCCTGCCACTCTCACACGTCCCTAAGGAATGAGCATGGCAGTGACGGCGAGAGTGACGGTCTGGTCCGACGGACAGTGAATGACAGGCTGATCGACAAATGTGCTGACGCCGCGCAATGATGTAAAACAATCCGTCGGCCAGTTACAGGATAAGTGAGCCTTGCGCGAAAAGGACCCCCCTTCTCCTTGGCCCGGTGGGGGCTCCAGCTTCAGCTCCTCTCCTCTCCTCGCCGGGCCGGGCCGGGCCGACACCAGCCGTGCCGACGCCGACCCGGAAAGCGGGTAGCCTCCATTCTATGGACTCAGTGACCGACTTCGGAGGGCTCGGCCCGCGGCCGACGCCGCCGCGCCGCGCCGCGCCGAGCAGGGCCCGAGCCAAGCCTGGCGCTGGAGGGACCTGAATGGTAGGGTGCGGGAGGGGGGAGGGGGAGGGGGGAGTACTCAGTACCCGCTGGCTGAATCGGCTTAAGCCCTCCCTGGAGGCTGCTGGAGGCTGCTGGAGGCTCTCCAAGCAGCGGCGCCGCTGTCGTCACGTCGCTCCGGGTCGGCTCGCTTTGGCTAATTCGTCGATAAATAAATACTTTCCTCTGCCGCAAACATTTGCCCGCGAGGTGCGGCCGGGCCGGGCGGCGACTCCTCCGCCCCGCCGCGCCCCGCTGCGCCGGACATGGACGCGGCGGCGGGGTAGCGGGTACCGGGTAGGAGCGGTGGGGCAGGACTCCGTCGGTCCGGTGACGTGGGGGAAAGTAGCGCGCCCCGCTGCCCGCCGCTCCCCGCTCTCCTCGCCTGCCGCTGCTGCCGCCGCCGCCGTCGTCCTGGGCCCCGCCCCCCGCCCCGCCCCGCCGCGCCCCGCGCCGTGGCCGCGCCGCCGCACCGGCTCGACCTCTTTACGGGCGTCAGCGGCGTCAGCTCGGAGGAAGAGCTGAGCTGCCAGGGCAGGGCCGGGGGGGCCGGGCAGGGCCGGGGGGGCCGGGCCGGGGAGGCGCTCAGAGTGGAGCCGCTCAGTCTGAGAGTGAGTGCGGCCCAGGCCAGGCAGTGCGGCAGTGAGCAGCGCGCTCAGAGGATACATCCAGGTGAGACCAGTCTGCCCAGGCCCTCCTGGGCCCCACCCCGCCCCGCCCCGCCGCGCCCCGCCCCGCCCCGCCCCGACCCGCCGCGCTACGCAGTTAGGACCGGTGCGGAGCGGTCGACCTGGTCGGCCCGAACGGATCAGACCGCCTCGAGGTGCCGTCTGAGGACGCCGTTGTTGTAGCCCGTCCTGCCGCCGCGGCTCTCAAGCGGAATGCAAGGTTTGTGCTCTGTGCCTCACGAACAAGTGCCTCGCCGTGGTCAGGGACCGCGGCCGTGCCTCCGCTGCTGCCGCTGCTCAAGACACCCGCCTGCCCGGAGAAGACGACCAGGGCGCTTCGGGGGGCAGGCCAGGCGACCTCGCTCTCGACCCAGGCGGGCTCCAGGGCAAGGCCTGGCAAGGCCAGGGACAGGGCCGCAGCGCTCTGGGGCGCGGCGTGGCGCGGCGTGGCGTGGCGCTGGAGTGAAAGTCCTGCTGTGTACGTTGTGTGCCTTGACTGAGAAGTGAGCCGTGCGGTGCGTGTTCTGTTATCAACGCCCCCGGGGTCAAACGGAACTGCACCGTTGTGTCTTCGTTTTCATCAGATTCTCCTGCTCCCTCGTTTCTGAACCCACCGTTATTATTGCCAATAATATTTCCCGTCGCATCGCTACCCGTGTGCGCGAGGCGAGACTTAAGGCTGACGAGAAAGGCATGAATATTCGCCCATCAATCACCTTGCGAGTCGAATCAGCTCAGTGCGCTCAGCAGCTCCCATAGCTCGGCTCGACAGGTGGTCGCAGTCATCCAGCCCGTGTCAAACCTTCTCGTCACTTACGCCCGCCGCGTTCTGCTTTCCAATGCGGATTCGCCGCGATCGGATTTTTTTTTTGTTCGGGGGAGGGTGCGCTGTCGCACTCTCGCATGGGGTGATGATGAAAGTGAGTCGACGTCATCGTAAGGCCGCGCCCCGCCCCGCCCCGCCCCGCCCCGCACTGTGTCCGTCCACTCAGCGGACCTCGCGTGCACGGGGAGAAAGGCGTTCCCCCGAGCCTCCGCCCCGCCCCACCCCGCCCCGGTCCCTCTCCTCGACGGTGGTAGTAGGGGACCTGTTGTCCTCAAGGATGGCTTTCTTCTCCTTCCGCCAACAGCATGGGTCGTGCATGACGCCGGCCGCAGGCTCCTGCCGCGGTGCGCTGTCAGACCATTGGGGCGGTAAGGATCTTCTTCTCGATTGCGGTTGTGTGCCATGCCCACGGCGGCACCGCCACGCCCCACCCCACCCCGCCCCGCCCCGCCGCACCCCACCGCGCCAGCCACGCCCCAGCCATCCGCCTATAATGAGACATTCTTTCGGCTGAATTGGCCCGCTTTGCTAATGAGCTGGCCCATGAGCTGGTGCGAAAGTGGATTGCTGGAAGTGTCTTCTCTCTCTCCCTCCCCATCGAAGCACATGGCCCGGCCCGACCCGGTCCGGCCCGGGCAGAAAGAGAAAGGCGGAAGAGAAGGGGAGGAGGGGTGGGCGGGGCGGGTTCGCTGGTGACCCGGGGCACCTCTCCCCGCCCCGCCTACCTGCAGTGTGTGATCCTGCCGGCGGCGCGGCGGCTCCAGGAGCAGGAGGCGGCAAGGCGATGGCGGTCAGGTTTCCGGCCGTCGGCCGTGACCTGTAGCCGGACGGGCTTATAGTAACGGCTGCCCCGCCCCGCCCCGCCCCGCCCCTCCGGCCGGTAGCTGCGCAGGGCCCCGCCACGCCCCGCCACGCCCTGCCTGACCAGTCCTGGCCGCCGCTGACCCACTGTCGGTCAGGGCAGTGCGGGCGGGCCCCGCCTGCGGGGGGCGTACCGGTCAGGCCGCGCGCCACGCCACGCCACGCCAGGTCACGTGACGCGGCGGGCCGGTCAGGCTATCGTTAGGCGATGTCGGTAGGCTATGATGCCCCGCTTTCTCTGGACGGTGGCACGTCCTAGCAGTGTGGATGGATGCGACACCCCGACCGCCGCCGCCGGGCGGGGCGTGTTCGGAACGCCTCGCAGGACGTAACATGTGCACACGGCAGTAACCGGCTATTGCCATAACGGCTTGTAACATCTTCGTCTCTGTCCTTAAGCCATATTCATCATACGTCAGTCGAGTTTTAAGCAAATCATCGCATTTAACGAAATACGGGACTTGCGATATTCCATACATTTTTTAAAAAATATTGTGAGCGTGGATCGTCATTTCCGTTTCTTCTCCCATGGAATGCCTCTCAGGCTCACCGTACTCAGGGAGTGCTATACCGTTGGTGCATTTCAGTGCCGCCCCGCCCCGCTCCGCCGGGTCGAGCACCATCTCCACCAGCACCAAGTAGACTGTTGCTATCGCCCTAGTGGTTCCAGTGACAGGATACGGACACGCGCCCGTTTTATGTGTTCCCAACGATGCGTATCACGTATCGCGTACCTCATATCCACCAACTGTTTTTTCTTTTCTTTCTCCTTCGCTATTCATGTTTCTTATATTATTTTTTTGCGTTACTACTTATTCTCGGCCTTATTATTTCCTTTTTTATCGACCGTCCAACATCCCGTTGGGCAGAACGCAATTTTCTTGGCTGCGGCCCCGGCCCCGCGGCCCGGCCGCACCTGTCTGCAGGGGCGCGGGTAGGCAGCGCGGCGCCAGGCGTGACGGTTGGGTTGCCTACCCCGCCGGCGCGTCCCGTCCTGTCCCATCCCCACCTGGCCTGGCAGTGCTCGCCGCAGCGTGTCGCAGGAGTGTCACGTCCGCGCCGCGGGCACACGCAAGAGAAAGTACTACTCCCTCTCTTTACGACTCGCTGCCATTGAAAACGAAAAAAAAGCCAACTATAGTTTGTGGGTCATTAATTAAGCTATAATGACGATCGCCATCGATAAATCAGTGCTTTCTCTTTACGGTTATTGTACTAGAGCGGTTAGCAGCACGACAAAAAGAGAATTAAAGTCTGTGTTTTTTTCATTGTTGCAGGCAAAATGCGGCTCTCCGCGATTATAGAGCTGCTGCTAATCTTCCTATTCCTTGCCTTTGCTGCGTCGAGGGTCATAGGTAAGTTACGCGTTCGATTACTGCCACCACGTGCACGGTATGAATGCACGCACACGCACAGGGACTTGACACTCTCCTCTTGGGTTCCAGTACCTCTCGACACTTCGGTCAGGCAGATCGAAGATGGCAGAGCGCTGAAGACCAAAGCTTCCCCGGCCCGACAGCAGCCCGCCCCAGCGGCCCCGGCCGCGGCCCAGCCCGCCGCCACCGCGGAGGAGGCGGCGGTGGAGAAGCCAGAGAAACCCGCCAGCAGGCCCAAGAACTGCCACTGCTCGTCCGAGGTCTGCAGCTGCTGCCGTGACTTCAGGATCGTTAAAGGGCCAGGTAAGCGTCGACGTCCCGTCCGCCCCTCGGAGCTGCCTGTGTCTACCGCTGACACGAAGCTATAAGATGCCTCATCGTTTCCCTTTCCTGCAGGATGCGCCAAACTGACGTACCTCGAGGGAGACAACATGCTGGTCACCATGAGCTTCGGCGAGCGGGTCCTGCAGAACGTCACCATTTCAGGTAACGCGGCGTGACAGCGTGACAGCGTGGAGCTGCAGTAGCGGCGGGTGGTAAATTCTAACCGGAAACTGTCGTTCTTTCCTCGCCCAGGCAAGAAGCCCAGGCCCGTGTGCATGGCGCTACCCGGCGGACGCAGCAAGTTCTGCGGCAAGGTCTACGGCATCGACCGCAAGAACGAGCAGTTCGGCGCGTGCCTGGCGCTCGAGCTGCGCGCCGACGACGAGGTGGAGGCCGCCGTGCGACTGTCGTGCTTCCGCTTCGGGCCTGAGGGCGTGCGCCTGGAGCCCGCCAAGCCCATCCCATCCGCGTCCGCGCCCGCCAAGAAGCCCGCCCGGCCCGCCAAGAAGCCCGCCCAGGAGGAGGAGGACGAGGACGACGATGACGAGGACGACGACGACTACCTCGGCGACGACGACGATGACGATGACGACGACGACGATGATGACGACGATGACGACGACGACGACTTCGACATTGACGATGACGACGACGAGGCGGCGTCCCAGGTGGCCGAGTCTGACTCGCCCGACTACACGGGCTTCTCGGTGCTGGGCGACGAGCTGCTGGGCGGGCTGTTCGGCTCGGAGACCTCCGGCACCAAGAAGAAGAAGAAGACCGCGCGCCCCACCAAGCCGACCAAGCCCAGCAAGAAGAAGAAGACGGTCCTGAAGCCGCCGCCCATTTTCATGCCCACCGAGGTCGCCAACTCGGACCTTGTGAAGCCCGTCAAGACATCGGCCGCCACGCCGTCCGCGTCCAACACGCGCCGCAAGCCTACCAAGGTCTCCAAGAACAAGACCAAGAGCAAGCCCACCGCGGCCACCAGCCCCGCCACCCCCGCGACCACCGCGTCCACCACCACCTCGACCACGGCCGCGGCGCCCGTCAGCGTCGCGCTCGCCCAGGACGCCGTCACCCCCGAGTCCCTGCTGCACGAGGAGCCCGTCACCTCCACCTCGTTTACCGTGAGCGTGGTCCAGGGTGGGTCGCAGGCGGAGGAGGCCACCACCGAGGACGTGCAGCAGGACGGGCAGCAGGATGGGCAGCAGGACGGGCAGCAGGAGGCCGACCAGGACGAGCCGCAGACCGCGCAGGACAGCATGGCCGTGGAGAGCCAGCAGGCCGTTCAGTTCGTCGTGCAGCCCGACGAGAAGGACGTCGCCGTTCCGGAGAAAGAGGACGATGACGACGAAGAAGAGGACGACGAGGAGGAAGGCGAGGAGCAGGCCACCATCAAGACGTCCCCGATCGTAATTAGCACCCAAGTTATCGCCGAGGACAGGACGCCGGCCGGTGCGAAGAAGGAAGACGACGACGACGAGGACGACAGCGTCACCGGGCTTCTTCTCGACGGTGCCTCGAGCGTCACCGGAGACGACGATGAGGAGGACGACGACGACGATGATGACGACGACGATGACGACGATGATGACGAGGAGGACGATGACGGTGACAAGAAAAAACCCGTGGATGACGAGGAAGAGAATGAGGAGAGTAACCTGGTGTCACCCACGACAAAGGCGCCCGTCAAGAAGGTCGACAAAGACAAGGACGATGACTTTGACGGCACTGGAGTTATCGGCACCCTGATCCAGACAGCAGCCGCTGCCGGCAGTGACGACGATGACGATGATGATGACGAGGACGACGACAAGAAGAGCAGCGAGACTACCACTGTCAAGACGACCGCCAGTAACACTGTCCAGGACGACGATGACGACGATGACGACGAGGAAGAGGAGGGTGGACCTGGTGGTGTCATCGGCTCGCTCATCGAGACAGCGGCCACTGCTACAGAGGATGACGATGACGACGACGACGATGATGACAAGAACGACGACGATGACGACGATGACGATGACGATGAGGACGACCTGGACGACGAGGAGGACGACAAGCCCAACAAGAAGAAGAAGAAGCCCGTTGTCGAGGCGGTGACTGACGCGGAGGAACAGGACGCCCAGGACGAGGAGGAGACAGAGGAGAGCAACGAGACTTCAGGACCTGCCAAGACTGCCTCCAGCAACAAAAAGGACGTCAAGAAGGAGGACGATGACGACGACGACGATGACGACGATGATGATTTCGGACTGGGACTGACTGACGACGACGAGCGGAGGAGCGCGTCGTATAAACTGCTCTCGAAGGTGTCCGGGACCCACCCGGTCGCCCGGGGCACTCGATCGCGGACACACCGTCGGATGCGGCTATAGGTTAAGTTAAGTGTGAAATGATGCTCAATGTCTGATCGCTCGACTATTTATTGTCTATTTATTTTGCTTAATTTATTTGTTTATTTATTGATGACTATTCCAGTCGAAAGAGGGGGCTCGACCTGCTGAATGGTGACTGAAATAGGTCTTTTGGGACACTTGAGTAATGCAGTGGACACCCTTAAAATTTTAATTTATGCTATATTTGGTTGTTGTGTGTCGAGATTATTGTGTTCTGGGCCGTCACGTTCAGTAGGACGCCTCACCTCTCGACTGGGATTGTGGAGACATTCAAAATAAAAAGGCCATTCCTCTTTATCTCAAACGCAACAGTGTGATCTTTAAATTATTACGTTCTCTTAAAGTATTTATTTATTTATGTATTTATTTATTTATTGAGTGTATTATTTTTTGTACGTTGTCATGAGAGGGACATGCGGTGCAACTCGTGAACTCACTGAAAAGACTTGGACCGCATGTTCGTTTCTCGTTTTCAGTGTCATTCCCATCAAGTCCATATGATAATTGTTAATTGTGTACAAAGTCATTGTTATTTATTGAAAATAAATCATGTTCTTTGCGGAGGCTGCTGCACCCTGTCGAAAGCAGTCGTGCCGAAAACGTTATACGACGCTGGTTTACCGTCATTTCTCGTCACCCGCCGCGCCCTCCCGTACATCACTCCGCGCAGCGAGCGAGGCGCCGGGGAGGTAGGCACGCCCGGCGCGCACGCCGGTCCTACGGGGCGGCCTACCTCAGCGCCCGCGGGCTCTGTCCCTCACGGCGCGCAGCGCAGCACGAGCTCCACTCTCTCCCACCATTCATTTGATAATCCTCTCTCTCTCACACGCGCACTCATTCTCGTCGCTCTCTCTCTCTCTCTCTCTCACCTATCGACATCTATCCCATTTCGCCTCGCACTGTATTCAGCGCACGAGGCGTACTCGCGGCCTCACTCCCCGTCCTCCTCCTCCCCGCCACATCGCATTGCAGCAACACGCGTGCCTGCACGTTAGCGCCTTCCTCCGCGTGCAACACGGCCGTGCAGCAGTGCCCGGCGCGGCACGCGGGCGACACTAACACGCGACCCGCGTGACGAGAATACATGAGGTGTGCGGCGTATTAGTAATCACTAAACAGTGGACAGAGAGAGGGAGGGAGGGAGGGAGGGAGAGAGAGCACCAACGGGGAGGTCAGTTTTTGAACCGCAGCAGCCCAGAGAGCCGGGTGTTGGGGCCGCACTGCCCACCGCACAGCACGGTGCACATGCTCCATTCTCGCAGCGCCACTGCGGCCGCGGACGAAAATAACAAGACCAAGTGTACTGCCGGGCTGGGCTGGGCGCCGGGGTGGGAGCGAGGGGTGCCGCGGCTTACTTCCATATGCCCCCTCCCCCTCCACCGGCCCTCCGCTGCACACCGCGCGAATAAAAGAAGGGGGAGGGGCAGGGGGAGGGAGGGGGGTCAGGTGCATTGGAGTGGGGCGTGGTGGGGCGGCGGCCAGCGGCCCCGGAGCCCAGCGGGCCGGTTCGGCCCGGCTGCGGCCCTCGGCTGGCTCCAGTGCTAGTGCGGCGGCGGCGGGCAGCCGGAGCAGCGACCGAACCGACCCGCGCTCCAGAGCGCTCCAGAGCGCCCCCGCCCCGAGCGCCGCTCCGCTCCGCTCACGAGCGCCCGCGCCCGCGCCGACACCGTCGAGTATGTGCTAAGTGTCAGTGCCGCGCGCGTGTGTCTACGTGTGTGTGTGTGTGTACGGCGAGCTCGTACAGGATATATACACCGTCAACCAACGGCCAACATCGGCGAGGTAAGTGGTGGTGTGTCTCTCCCCGCCCCGCCCCGCCCCGCCCCACGGTCCTGACGCTGCCGGCCGCGAGGGTCAACGGCCCGGGAACGCCTAGCAGGAGCAGTGTGTGTCCTGCGTGCCGGTCCGTACCGGCGCCCGACAGTGTCACCCTCCTCCTCCTGAGATAGTGTCGCCCCGCCGCCCCCCGCCGCCCCTCTTGGAGTCCCGTATAGCGGCAACTCGTAAAGTCGATACTCCGACCCCGGCCCGGTGTGTGGAGCACCTCGTGTGCCTGCTAGATCCTATGGGCCCTGGGCGCGGCGACGCACTGCTTGTCCTGCGCTGAGGTTCTCACGCACAAGGCCGCGCGGGGTGGGCCCCCTCCCCCGCCCCGCCCCGCCCTGCCCCGCCACGCCGTGGGGCTCGACTAACCTCTCACCTATCTCGGCGCTGACCCCCCGCGGTGCGGCGCGGCGCCGCCGGGACCTTGGCTATGTTTCGCCACCCACTCGCGGCCAGTCCAGGCCGGGCCGGGCCGGGCCGGCCCTTCCTCCCCTGCTCCGCCCCACCCCGGCTCGGCTCGGCTCGGCGCCGGGCTCGGCTGCACTCGGCCCCAGCCCTGGCTTGGCTCGGCTCGGCTCGCACCACGCGAAATGGCACAACGGACGAGTTGTTGCGTCCTTCGTGGGAGAGAGAGGGAGACAGAAAAAAAGGCATTCGGGCTTTGGTGGGGTGCCGGGTGCCGGCGCTACTCCACCACCACCACGCTCCCAAGACCCTGTCCCGGCCCGTACGATTGTCCTCCCGTCCGGTTAAGCCCAGGTCAGAGGAGCGAGCCTTCCGGCGCAGAGCAGAGGCCTCTGCAATCACCAGCTGTGCCGAGCCGCGCTGTGCGCCCTTTGGCAGGATGCAGCCACTCGGGCCCTGCGCCTGCCTGCGCCTGCGCCACCCAGCGCACGGTGTGGTCACCCCACCCCGACAAGACTACTCTGCAAAAATAAATGTTTACTGGGCGGTCGCCCAGTGTAGGGCAGGGAGGTCACGAGGGACTGCCGCCGGGCCGGGGAGAAGAGTGGGGGAGGAGCGCGGGGACTCTATTGGCAATCAGTCCTTTGTGTGTGTGTGAGAGAGAGCCCCGTGGCTCTTGCGTGCATAGCATTAGTCCCGTGTGAGAGTGAAAAAAAAGGGGGGGTCGTGATTAAACTAGCGACGGAGAGTGTACAGCAACGCAAAAGAATGAATGAGACTACACATGAATGAGACTACAAATGAATGAAATTGCCCGTGCCGTACAGTACGGCAGCGCGGCGTGCTCCGCGCGGCACACAGGTGCGACAGCGGGAGGCCGCGGCCCACCCCGCCCCGCCCCGCCCCGCCCCACCCCGCCGGCCAGTGAACCGACCCGCTGGCGGAGCTTTCTTCGCAGCAGTGATGCAATGAACCTCTGCTCACTCAGGCTGGTGATAAAGGGCATGACGCCGCAGTGACTCCGCGTGCGACAGCGGGGCGTGGTGGGGCGGGGCGGGGCGGGGCAGCGCGGGTCTGGCGGTAGCCGGCCGGATACAGCATACTCCATCGGCAAGGATCATTGCCGCTTCCGGCCGTCGCGGCGTCGTCTGCCTCCCGGTTGTTATTATTATCGTCATCATAGGCAAAAAGAACGTTGTCATCAAACTGTCAGGGCCCATGGCCCGCCCTGTAAACGCATAGGGCGGGGCGGGGCGGGGCGGGGCGGGCCAGTGAGACCCCCGTGCGTGCTCGTCACGGCCGGCCACCGGCGCAGCGCGGGGCCAAACGAGCTTCTCTCTCCTCTTATTTTTTTTTGTCTTTATTTTTTCGTCCGAAACGACAATGTCCTTAAGTTTTTTCAAAACTTTTTGTCGTCCACACGGCCGTTAAAAGGTCCGTTGTCGGGAGCGGCGGTGGAGAGTGGAGCCGGAGCGGCGATGACCTCAGTGTTTGTTCACGCGAAAGACCGGCGACGAGCTCGCCAACCTGGTCGACCAGGAGGGACGAACCAGGAAGCGCCGAGACCAGCGTAATAATCAGTGCGTGTGCCGGACCGGGCAGGACCGCCGCCGGGCTCCGGGCCACGATGCGTCATCCGACCGTAAAAAAACACTTAAAACTCCGGGAGCGCCCGGAATTTTCGACCCACGCGTCCTTACGTTTCATTTTTTATTATAGTTTGGAGGAAAACTATCATTGTGTCTAATTGGCGAGGAATCGTTTCCCTTCCCGCCGCAGTCCAGTCATGACTCGACTCTCGAACCCTCGCGCTGCAGGAGCTGCGGGAACAGGAACTTTAGCGGACTGACGCGGGCCGGGCGGGGCCTTCTCATAATCTCCGCGCCTAAAGTAGTCTCGCTGCGAGCCCACGCCGCGGCGCCGCGCCCAGCCCGGCACGAGCCGCGCTATCAGACAACGCCCTGCTCAGCACCAGCTCTCCCCGTGCCTTCGTGCACTTTACAAGTCTACGTACGGCGCATACGGTTTTGCCGAATATCTGAGCGACACGCGACATATTTCGCTCTCTCTCTGTGGCGGTGGTGGTAGGGCCAGCTTTCGCCGCCAGGGCCGGCCCGCCCGCTACCCGCTCGGCTGGCACTCCCCCTCCAGAGAGCGGCGCCGTCGGATCGGCTCGATATTATGCACGATGGCGACACAACATCTGGTTTACTTTTTTTTACCCGGCTCCTTTTCTCACTGCCTACATCTTTCTACTTTCCTTCCTCTCGAACGGGTTCTATCTGAGTTGTGTATGTGCACACACGGGTTCATTTCCTCCACGCCTGCGAAAGGTAAGGACTTTTCGACATCGCCGTTTCGATTTCAGTGTCCATATCCTATTTCGCGCACTCGGCGTACAGGGCCTCCACCCTTGTCCTGTGTCTAAAATATATTTTCTGAATCACTTTAATTTTTTTATCTTTTGACTCATGCCGCCTATCAGTCTGACTCACGGAGCAGTGCGCGCCGCTCCGCGCCGGGGCCGTAGGGGCCGCGGGCCGGACCGGGCGTCACTTTCGTTTGTCGGCGCGTTGCGCCAAGGTCAGCGCAGAGTGCGGCCACCGCCGCCCTGCCTGCGCACCTCGTGCGTGCAGTGCGCTCAATCGCAACTTTTGGAACAGTTCTTTGAGCCGACCTTTGCCCTGCTGTGCCCTGCAGGACGGGGAGGCGGCGGCGGGGGAAGCGGGCGATCCGAGCCGCAGGAATAATGGGTTTCGCAACGACCACAGCACAGCGATAACGGCAACTACAACAACAGCGCCCCGCCCGCATCTCCTGTGAAATGCTGGTTATGAAAATGATGGCGTATATTGGCGGAGGGGCCCCGGCTCCGGGCCCGGGCCGGGCCGGGCATGTAAGCACGAGCTGGCGCAACCGGGCGGGGCGGGCCGCTCGTGTGAGAGCGCGATGATAGGGAGCGATCCTGGGGGAGGCGGTGGTGTCACTGCAGGTCGCCGTGGGTCCCTGCCCTGCAGAAGGCGCGGAGGAGGGAGCGTGGTGGGTAGGGGGGGGGGGTTCCTAAGTACCCGCCCGCACTTACTCTCAGCACAGCATGACACCTTTTAATTCAGCGGGACACCGCACGACTGCTGTTTTATCTGCCTCTGCCTGCCTGGCTCTGCTGACTTCTCTCTTCCACGGCCCGGCCCGGCGCAACAGGTCCGACAGGACAGCAGGAAGCTGCCAAGTAACAGCATGGAGAGAAAGGCGCCCCGGGGACCAGGCTTCCCGGCGAGGCCCCACCCGGCCGGGGCCCAGCGAGGGGTCCTCGCGGAGTGCAAGTGATACTGCATCACCGACGGCTCAGACCCAGACCCACCCCACCCCGCCCCGCCCCGCCACTTAGAGCCAGTCGTCGTGGCCAGACAATCAGGGCGACTGCTGGTTCACCGGAGGCCGCGCTGGACGGCGGCGTTACGACAGACAGTAGACGCTTTGCGCGCATGGAGTGACATACATTCTGGGTTCGGCGGGCGCCCCGTAGGGTCACTGGCAGCAGAAGACTGGCCATCCTGGCCGGCACCGGCCGGCCGGCGCGGGATGTGCGTGCGATGCCGTCGCAGACGAAAGAACCCCGCCGTTTTCTCCACGAGGACGCCGGAAAGCTCCGGGCGCGGCCGGCGCACCGGACCACCGGCGCCGTCCGGGGCGGGTGAGTCTGCCGCGGACACTGTCCACTCCGCCCCGCCGAGCGTGACAGCAGGAAATGAGCGAGCGAGAGCAAGAGGTGGCGAGAGAGAGAGCGAGTGAGGAGTCATGGAGCGAGTAAGAGAGTAATCGTCGCCCCCTTCGTCAAGTCCGTCAAGACCGCGTCGGATGGGATGGGCGGGGCGGGGGACGAGCAGGGCAGGGCAGTCACGGAGAGGTAGCCTGCTGGGAGGAAAGTGGGCCAAATGTCTGCAGTTTTGGAGATGCGAATAAATATTAATGCGCTGCGCGGCCACTTTGTGGTCACGGGAGGAAGAGCGGCAGCGCTGCTGGGCTGGGTGCCGGTCTGCTTGTCCTGCAGAAAGAGCGACAGGAAGGCGAGAAAGAGAGGGAGAGAGAGAGAGGTGGGAGGGAGGAAGAAAGACGGCGGCTATTCGCTCGGCGAATGGGAGCAACAAGAAGTAGTGTAAGTGCTTACTCGAGAGTTTTCAAGGGCGCCCAGCCGCGAGCCCCGCCCCGTACAAACGGGCTGATGGCGGCGATGGCTGGGAAGCGATTGGAGCGGAGAGTGGTAGGGGGGAGGGGAGGAGGAGGAAGAGAGTGTGGTGGTGGCGGTGAGCCCGTTCCGCCCGCCCCGCTCCGCTCCGCTCCGCACACAAAGAGACGACTGAGTTGTTGGCCGAGACAAGACGAGACGCCGCGATGCAATCACCGCACTGGGACCGCCATCGGCGCGCTTTGCGCCCAAAACACACGCGCCCTACTTGGGCACGGCGCCGTGAAACGCTTTGTTCCTCCTTCCCAATTTTTTGGTTAAAATTTAAAAGAACGTAATCTTTCTATGCAGTTGATTTTTTTCGGACTTTTAATCACCATTTTCTTCTTTGGATAGATTATTTTTTTGAGAAACATTCCGTAAGTAATTTCATTCGGTTAAAGGTTTCTGGCCGGGGCAGACCTGTGCGGTTGCCGTCACCGAGGCGTCTCTCACCGCGGAGCCGAGCTGAGTGGAGGCAGGGCGAGGCCCTTTACTTTCGTCGGCCTCTCCTCTCCCCCGTGCCGTCTCCTCGCGGGTCGTGAAAGCTGAAGAGGATCCCATCCCGGGGGACCAGGTCTGGCCGCTCCTGGTCCGGCTGCATCGGGGCGGGGGTCGCCCGGGTCACCTCCGTGCCCAGCCGAGGCCACCGCGGCCGCGGCGCAGCCCGCGCCAGGGCGGGCAGCTTATCAACCCAGGACGACACGAGTCCTGGCAGCGAGCCCTGGCCTGGCGTGCGCGGCCAGCGCGAGCCGAGCTGAGCCGCGGGACGTGTGCGTCCCCGATAGCGCCTCCGTGACCCGCAGCGCGTGTGTCGGAAACACTTTCGCCCCCAACAAGTACGGGTCGTGCGTGTTGAGGAGGCACTGTACTGACCCGTCCCGCAGCCCGCCGGGCCGGGCGGAACTAAACACCTGCTGTGTCGGAACATGCGGCAGGTCCGCGCGGGGAGACCTCAACGCAAGTGCGTTGCGAAGCGCAGGCGGTGTACTGGACCTTGCACTTCTTCACTTGGGAGGCGAGTGACATTCCAAAGATCCCCTCACGCCCTCTATGAATTTTTTTTTGCAATTAGTACTGCTCTAGGTGGTCGGGCCCGGGCCCCCGGCCCCGCGGCCTCGGGCGCCCTTAGGTGGCAGCGGCGCCTGCACCTCGCGCTCGCCGGCCGGGGACATTCGGCGCGGATTTGGCGGCGCGCCAGACGGCGGCGGGGCCGGGGTCGGCCCCCTTACCCCCTCTCCTCCCCCTTTTGGGACCCGCGCAGACCACACGACACCCAACACCGTTACCGTCGCGGCGGCCCTGGCCGTCCCGGCCTCGTGCGGCCTGCACAAGGGAACGCGTTCGGCTTCGCCTACCTCCGCACGGCGGCCCCGGCCTCTCCCTCTCCCTCTCGCTCTCTCTCCCTCTTTCTCTCCCTCTCTCGGCGGGCGTGGCGTACGGTCTGACCACCAGGTCATCGCCTGCGTGCCGGCGCCGGCCCGGACCATCCGCGGCCGCCGCCACAGCAACAAACCCTTCTCGCAGGGAAAGTACCTTGCCTGGAGTCCAGACCAGTACACGACCCGGTGTAACCCGTACGTCTAACCGCGCTTTAACCCGCGGGCAGGTCGGGGCGGGGCCGGCGCAGGACGACCACAGGCCTATAGCCGGGCTGAGCCGGACAGACCGACAGGCGGGCTACTCGCGCTACATAACTGTGGCGCGACGTGTCTTAGCGCGGGGCGGGGCGGGGCGGGGCGGGGCGGGGCGGGCGGGGCTTTGTGCTTCTCGAGACGGAAAGGCCTCGCCCCGCGCTTGCGGGCTTTCGTCCGTCCGTATTGAATGGAGTGGATTGGATCGCAGCAGCTCGGGCCGGGCCGCGGCGCAGGTGGATCGCCAGGTAGAAAGCGTAGCGTAGCGTGGCGGACTACGGGCCGGGCCGGGCCGGGCCGGGCAGGGCCACGGGGGCGGCGTGGCGCGGGGTGGCTCCCGGGCCCCGGGCCTCCGCGTGGACCAAACAGACTGGTGCCAGACTGGACCATGACTCGCCGCACCTCACCCGCCACCGCCATCATCATAATGGGCCTTTGATGACGGCCAGTTATTTTCGCAGGATTTCCCTTCGCGGCCCTCGCCGTCGTCGTCCTCGTTGTCGTCGAGTGCCCATTGCCCAGACACGCCCACCACCACCAACTGCACTTCGCGCCCCGTGCCCATTCCCGGATTGTATGCAATTCCCGCCCGTTCCCCGGAGTGGCTCGCAAGCGCTACAGATCACAACCGCTACAGGTCACAAGCGCTACAGCTCGCTAACGCTACGGGGTCGCAAGCGCTACGAGTCACAAGCGCTACAGCTCGGTGGCGCTACGGGTCACAAGCGCTACAGCGAGAATCCGAGCACTTGGTCCGAACAAAAAAAAAATAATAAAAAGAAAAAAAATACGCGGTGTTTGAACCTCTGCCCACGTAGTGCTATGAGCAGCGTCGATACCAATGACGCTACGCGGCCGGCCCAGCACTGACCGGAAAGCAGGCGCACTCATGACTCCGGGTTCGTTTCTTCAGTGACTGTGGCTTCTCGCGCAGCATGACTCCTAGTGGTCCGGCACCTGGTACCGTGGCATCGTAGCCGTGCCGGCATAGTGTCCGCGCGGAGAGTCGCAGGACGGAGGTTCGAATCTTACAAAAAATTTAATTTTTCTGAGGACAACAAGTTGGAGAGTGGAATTCAAGCCCCCCATTTCAACCGAGCTCCCTCGTGGAATAGCCGACGGTCTAGTGGTCTAGTGGTGCCGCGAAAGCCGTGGGGTGTCTGTGAGACTCGGCACATGGGGCCTGGTTCAAACCCAGGTAGGTTCTTCACTGGTAGCGACAGCGGGTTGCCAGGAAGTTCCGTCCCATGCCCACGACTGGTGGTCGGTCGTGGGGTCATAAGTCCTAGAATCTGGCTCCAAAAATAGCTATTCCATGCCCTGGGGACAGGGCAGTTCGGTTAACCACCGTACGACTAAATCTGACAGTACGGGGATCAAATCTGTCGAATTGCGCGACAGGATCGCGGCCAGAAAAGCACCGGTTCCCATAAGAACACCGAAGTAGTTGGCTGCCACGGGGGGTAAAAGCCCTGTGCCTGGCGGGAACCGCAACCTCCTTCGGGAGGTTTACTGTCGCAAAAATTTTCCATGTTTTCACGCCACGTGCGTAATTTTTCAAGGTTCAGTTCGGCTCGGCTCCGCCTAGCAAGCGGATTCTCGCTGTAGCGCTTGTGACCCGTAGCGCTAGCGAGCCGTAGCGCTACCGAGCTGTAGCGCTTGCGACCCGTAGCGTTAGCGAGCTGTAGCGCTTGTGACCTGTAGCGGTTGTGATCTGTAGCGCTTGTGACCTACGTCCCCGTTCCCGTCCTTTTGGTACTCGTTTCACCTGTCTGCCATGCTATATATATTTTCCCGTGCAGACGGGAGGGGCGGGGAACTCGCAGAGCCCAAGGGCAGCAGGGCGGTCTGCAAAAGTAAAACCCGCCAACCTGCCGCGGTCAACCTGTAACCAGTTGTTCACGAGGGGGAGGGGCTGCAGTTTGACGGGCTCGTCCGCCGAGACCCCACAAGACCTCGGACTTGATTTTTTTTCCCCTGCTCGTTTATACTGCAGTCTTCTGCTGTGCGAGGTGTATAAGTATAAATTGTTGAGGTACCCGCCAGAAAAACAGCCCGGCGTAAAACAAATGTCTTTTTTTTTTCTCCGCGGTAATACGGGAAAGGGCCTTTTTAAAAAGTAGGCGCGCGCCCGTCCCCCTCGGCGAAAGTCATTATTCTAACAGTTCTTGCAAGGACTCTGTTCTCTCCAGCACGGAGGGTGCTAAAAATGGATTGACACTTCATTTTAAAGTAATGTTGTAATGTATGCCGATTTTCAGTTTTGAAATTCGTGGTCGCCGGTGCCGGTGCCGCTGACCCCGCCGAGGTTTCGAGCCCATTAATGCACATGGCGGTGCGGGGTCGGCCCGATCCCATTTGGACACCGACGGGCCCATCTGTTCCCCTCCCACGCCGTGTTATGTGGTCCTACCACGCCCCGCCCCGCCCCGCCCCGCCCCGCCCGCCACGCCCTGGCGGTCTGTGGTGCCGCGCCGCGCCGTGTCGTGAACTCCCAAGGCCGTTCGCTTCGCCTCAATACGTATCTTTATTATTCCCTTCCCTCCTCGGCAGGGCCGGGGCCGCAAGAAGTTGCCAGCAGCGTGACTTTTACGCCACGACAACACAAACCCGCGGCACTTATATAAAACACACCGAACATCCTTTCCGACACTTCATCCCCCCCCCCCTGCTAACGCTTTTAAAATATTTCCACCGTCGTGTGCCCGCCCCTGCCCAGCCCAGAGGGAGATTACAATCCACTACTTCCTTTTCACCTCACTAGGCCCCGCACGAGGAGCAGATCCTACGAAACAGATTAAAAAAAAAAGGACGCTCTTCCCGGGGCCGATCTACTCGCTCTCCTCCGGCGTCCTCGGCGACGTGCTCGTGTCCGTCGGCCTGACAGCTGGTGAAGGGGCTCTGAGGGACGGGCCGCCGGCCAGGCCACGACAGGCCAGCCGCCCTCTTGCCGGCCACGCTATGCCCTTCCGTCTCTGTAAACTCTTTCTCTCTCTCTCTTTCTCTCTCTGTATCGCATCAAGATACACCTCACTCTTACCCGGGGCCTTGCGAGTCACTCCGTACACACACACGCGCGCGCGGGCAAGAGAAAGAAGTGACGGGACGACTAAAACCGAAAGTGATCCCCCTGTTCGGCGGAGAGAATGAAACCGAACGAAACGTAGTCCGTTCCTCGAGAGAAAGGGAAAGATTTGTGTCTTACAACACACACACGCACGGGGCGGGGCGGGGCGGGGCTGGCCCTTGCGGACGCGGCACCGCGCTCTCCTCGCCGCGAGCAGGCCATGCCGCGTTTGTATAGCCGTGCTGTACTCCTCCCCGCTCCGCCCCACCCCGGGTAAGATAGATTACCCGAGGAGAGAGAGAGAGATCAATACATGGTGCGGTACTGTACGCGTCCTTGTCCCACGCCAGCGTCAATTTTCTTTGCAGGCACTGCCGCCGTGTAGCAAAAAAAAAAAAGTCAGTCACAAAGTACTTTGACGCGAGGTCCGGGACGGTACCGTTTGGTTCCGCGGCGTGAGTGCCTCTCACTCACTCACTTGTTTCTGTTCCAGGACATGCGGGCGCCGGCCCCCGCCGCGGCCCCGCTGCTGCTGGTGCTGGTGGCGGTGCTGCTGGCGGTGCTGTCGCTGCTCGGCGGGGCCGACGGCCACGGCAGGCTGATCGAGCCGCCGTCCAGGTCGTCCATGTGGAGGTGAGCACGAGGCGGAGGAGGAGGAGGTAACGTCGTAATGCAGCGGTGTAAGGCTATGTCGCCGCCGGGATCTCGCTCGCCGGCGCGGAAGTTTCCCAGGGCGCGGAGCGGAGCGGAAGCGGCACTCCCACGGCGCACGCACTGCGCGCTGCTGCTGCCGCGGGTACCGGACAGTAAGCGTCATAAAGCCTCCCACCACTTCCCCGGGCCGTGCCCAGTTAGGGCGCTATGGCTTCCACCCGCGCGCCGCGCCGTAGTGGCGGTAGCACTTGATGGGCCCCGGCAGAGCGCCGTCCATCTCGTGCGCTCCCGTCATTTACTACCCCGTCCCGTTCGCCGCGCCGGCGCGGAGGTGCTGCACGGAGTTTCCCCACCGCGCGGGCGCCGTGCGGGTAGGCCACCGGCTCCTCGGTGCGCAGCCGTGCGCGGCGGGCTTGCCTACCCGTCGGCTCGGCAGGCGGTCCACGCCGCGCCGCGCCGGGGCCTGCTGACCTACACCCTTGGACGCGACCTCGCCGCCGCCGCAAATGAAATTACCGGCATGAGCTCGAGCACTAGCAGCCTGACGGCGCAGATGGAGGCGCTGATGATGCTGTGACTGGCTACCTCATTGTCCCCGTGCCCCGTGTGCTGACCTGACCTCCACGGCCGCAGGTACGGCTTCGACACGCCGCCCGACTACAACGACCACGAGCTGTACTGCGGCGGCTTCAGCAGGCAGTGGCAGCGCAACAAGGGCAGGTGCGGCGTCTGCGGCGACCCGTGGGACACGCCCCAGGTGAGTGGCAGCCAAGTGTGTGAACAACGCACACTTCTAGGTGTGTGAATGTTTCTGTGGGGGTGTCTTTGGCCGGCCCTGGCGCCGGCGCCTGTGGGCGGAGCGGGACGGGATCGCGCGCATGTTGTACGGCAGGGTGAACACCCCATGCGCCCCTGGTCGCCGTCCTGCTCCACGCACTCGTTGGCCTGCAGCAGAGCGCGAACGGAATAGGGTTCGTCTGAGTGTGCGTGCCATTCCTCGATAAAAGTTGGAATTGTCTACTGCAGAAGTCTTGTCTCGGGTGGTTGTATACGAGTCTCCGAGATAAGGCAACGATCTTCTTATCCACCGCAGTCGTAAGGGGGATGTCCCAGTCCCAGTTTATTAATACTCTCGCCGGGTACGGCCGCAGCGCGTGGGCGCTAGAGCACGTCGCGCTGTGCGTTGCCCCCGGCCCCCGCCCCCACGCCGCCCCCGCCCCGCTCCCCGCGCCTCCCTCTTGCAGATAAACTGCCCGCGGGGCAAGCGACCGCATAGCGGCGAGCTGCAACTAAGCTTTATGGAGCAGTAAAATGAAAGGCTTAGAAAGGCTAGAAAGTGTCCAATAATAACAAAAGGCTGGGCTCTATCTCAGTCGGCGTGCACGGCCAGGCCCGCGGGTGGGGCGCCGGCGCCGCCGGGTGCGCGTTGGTTTGCATGTACGCCTCGCCCTGCGCGCGCGGAGGTCGGCCGGTAGCTTCTACCCTCCCCTCTCTCTTCTCTTCTCTTCGGCCGCACACAGGCAGGCCGTCGCTAACTTCTCAGGTCGCCGTGGTGACGCTGGCGCTCGGTCCTGATTAACACGTAACAGCCGGTCCGGTCACTCCCCCGCCGATCCACGCCCCGTCCCGCCCCGCCACGCTCTGTTCCGCCACGCCACGCCGCGGCCCCCCGGCCCCGGCCTGAGAACTCATGCCCATTCGACTGGAATGGCAAACTTATTTCCGCGGTCGCGTTTTCACTTTTCCCGCCTTTCGTTGATCCTAATTCATTGCCCGCAGGGAGGCTTTAGTGCTTTAGCCGAGCCCCCCGCGCCGCGTCACCCGGACGACCTCACCGCGAATTATTATTTTTATTTTTTTGGCCACCCCGGGAAACTTGCGGGACAATTGAGGAAGAGGGCCTGTCACTCATTTCTCCGTGACGTCACCAGGACGCTAACTAACCCCATGACCTTCTGTTGTGTTTCCGGCGCAGCCTCGGCTCCACGAGGCGGGCGGCAAGTACGGCACCGGCACCCTGGTGCGCAAGTACCTGACGGGCACGGCCATCACGATCCGCATCGAGCTCACCGCCAACCACCGGGGGTACTTTGAGTTCCGCCTGTGCCCCGTCAACGACGTGCGGCAGGACGCCACGCAGGTGAGTACAGTAGTTACGTGGCCCCTGCGGCTCCCCGGATAGGCAACACCGACACACGCGTGAGCTGGCGTTGCCTACTCTGCTAAATCCGCTTGCCCACTGACCGCAGGAGTGCCTGGACCGCCACGTCCTGCAGCGCGCGGACCGGCCGGACCGCGAGGCGGAGGGCGAGGCCGTGGACGGCGAGCTGCACGCGTCGCGGTACTACCCGGGCCCGGGCAACAAGGTGTTCGCGTCCAGGTACCGGCTGCCCGCGCAGTTCACGTGCAAGCACTGCGTGCTGCAGTGGCGCTACATCGCCGGCAACAACTGGGGCATGTGCGCGAACGGCACGGGCGCTGTGGGCTGCGGGCCGCAGGAGGAGTTCCGCGCCTGCGCCGACGTGGCCGTCGTCAACTCGGCGGGCGAGGCGGACGGCACGCCGCTGGCGCCCGAGTACGAGGACGCCGACGTGGACACGCCCGTGGACGGCACCGCGGCGCCCAAGGCGCACGACTCGGGCTCGGGCCTGTTCGTGCTCCTGGTCGCGCTGTGCGCTCTGGCCGGCTCGGCCACCGTCCTCTCCCTCATGTACCTCTACTTCTACCACGCGGGCGACCGCGTCAAGAGCTGGCTGGCGGCGCGCAGACGCAACACCAAGGGCGCCGCCCTCGGGGCCTCGTCGCAGCCGCCGGGCCCGCCCGCGCCGCCTCCCAGGCACAAGCGGCCGAGCAGCATCGGGGCCACCATCGTCTGCTAGCCGTGCTCTACCGCTACTGCTCACTGCCATCAGGATCTCACGGCGCCTAACGCCTCCTCGCCTCGCGCCCGGCCGGACTCTATCGCGTTCGACACGCCATTTAAAATTATTCAAAGAAAGAAAAAAGCCAGAGGAACTACTTTTATACAGGCTAGAGTTGTAATGGTCTTTTAAATATTGTGGCTTAATTGCTGTCCCACACCATTAGTTCCTATTTAAAAAATCAAAAGCCCTGTTTATGCATATTTTTTTTTTTTAAATGAAAGTTTAGCAATTTGTGATATTTCTTTTGATGTTTCAATATCTTAGAAACTTTTCTTAAGTAGATACACTCAGGGTACACTGAAAGAAGACTGCTGCATTGGGGACCATTTCAAGCTGATGAGTCCACTGAGTAATTTATGATAGAATAAAATTATTTTTAAAAATATTGTGAGGTCGTTTTCTTTACCTTTCTAATGTGTTGGAAATGGGGAGGTAGGGAGCTAACTGCACCACGAAAAAGTAACAAGGATATTTTCATTGAAAATATATTTTTGCATATTTAATAATAAAGCTTTAAACAAAGAAATATTAAAATTTAAAAACGGTTGCAAAACAAATCATTGCATTGAAATCAGATCTGCTGATATGGAAGACAAATTGAAAGCAATAAATATGAAAGAAATATTTAAAGTAAACATTAGAGATAACTCATTCCTTGAACCAGAACTATTTTCCCTCATCACAATATGGTCCACCAAAACTTTTGATCCAGTTCCACACTCAGTCTCGATTAAAGCTGCAATAGTAGAGTGTTCATTCTAGCACTACAATTTTATAAGATAATAAAAACCAAAGTTTCTTTTTCTTCCTTTTTGGCTTTTGTTTTTGATTATTGTTACCTTTTTAAAACCTTTGAAATGTAAATTTCTCAGAAATGCTACTTGATTTAAATGTGTAAGTATAGTACTCCAATAAACAAGCCTAATCCCTGACATCTGCTAAAGTAATAATAACACTCATAAACTTTCTGGCACTTGACAGGAATGGTTAGAAATCTAGTGAAATAGTTGCTTGTATTCTAAAATCTCTGACACGAATGTAGGTCTATGATCAGTTACTAGAAGTTATGGCCACAAGCTTAAAATTAGCTTTTATCAAAGCTTTTCAAAACAAAATTAATATAGACTACAATGGCATACTAACACCCTAAACATGCCATTAAGATACAAAACATTGCAAAATAGGAAGAAATACAGTATCAACAAATAGTTGATTAGTTCTATGAAATACTTCATAAAAGCACCAAAGCTCAAATCTTAAGGGCTAAATAATACAATCTTGTAAACACAAATGTGACGTTTGATTAAGAGTAAACAACTGAGCTGCGTCAACACAGGATCAGAAGCAACATTTAATATATGAATATGAATATGCCTATACATTTAAAAGTAATATTCATTAGATATTTTTCCACAGCCTCTTTTACATCTACTATCACCTTATGACACTTTTAAAGGGATAAGAAAAGGGTGAAGCACTCTACAGAGCAGCATTGGATACAGTTCAATGAAGAGACCAACGATATGCCGAAATACTCATTGAGACAGTTAGTGCTTTTTTTTTTTAAGGGAATGGTGATATGCCAAACACAAAGCATTTGAGAGCATTGGTCTTACACATGTCAGTCTATGCAAACACTTAAAATGGTGAATACAGGAACAAATCTACAGAGTAGTGATGCAGTATTATATCACAGGCGCAAAAATGTAGTGTGTAGCTGCAAATTGCCAGTGGTGTCTATGTCGACCAGGCCTGCCCAGAGAGCTGTGGATATGCCATCAGACGGTCGTGTCGGGGGCGCCAGAAGAAGACAAATGGCCAGACAGACCAATCTTGGAGAGAGAAGATGAAAGGATTGGTTTAGAGCCGCTGCTGCTACTGCCTCCAACAAACGGCAGCACACTGGCACCACCAACAGTGACACCTTCATTGAACAGACGTCGGAAGCTGCACAGACACGCAAGCATACCATCACCTAAGAGAAAGGCTCCCCCAGGTACTTTCAGGCGCCATAACCATTACATCAAATTCACTAAGCTGCCTGTTCCAGGTTGATGTAGGTGAAAGATAAGAGTACAAGTATACCTCTAACACCACAAGAGATTCAAGACAGATAGATTTGAGGTGCCAGCCTAGTGACACCCAGAAAAACTCATTTGATGTGGTCTTTTATGATTTTATACATAAGTAAAAAATATAAGTACATAATACTGAAAAAATTTGTTTGTTTCCAAACAAAATGCAGGATGTCTTTGTATCCTAAGTTTTACACAAAAATTAATAAAGACCAATACTTCTTGCCTAATTGATTTTCTGGTTAACTACAATGCTGCTAGTAGTTAGTGGGTGCTCTAATAAAGCAAAATTATAATCAACTACAAAAAACTACAAATTCAAGAGATAATGACTACTGATAAATGCTACTACCTCAGAAAATAATAGTCACTACAAAATTCCTGAGTGGTAACAATGCATCAATAAAAATTGACAATAGGCTCCTTTTTTTGAGCAAGGACTCTTTGGTACAGTCAAAATAAAAATGACATAAAACCAAAGAAAGCAAAGGGTCCCAAACCAAGCAAACCCTGCACACCCCTTACGTCTCACTTTATCAGAACTTCTTAGATGAGCTGGTTGGTGACGTTGGTAAGATATTTGAATCTGTGGTGCAAACAAAAAGAAAATAAAAAAAATAATAATGTTACCATTTGGCCTAAGTTAACCATCACAAGAAGAAATAAAGAGAAGAGGCTTGAAATAACACAGTAAACTAAAAGTACTAGCAAGTAAGATTAGTTTACTGCTAGCTTTAAAAAATAAAATAATAATAGAGGGCAAGAAATATTGATCTGCTGGCATGCAACTAAATAAATGCTAGAAAGGGAGAAATTGCCGTTGATGTAACTTTCAAGCCTTGAAAAAGACCCAGAACATCAAGTAAATGTTGATAAAATAGAGATTTCTTTCAAAGCGACAAAATTTGTGTACAAGTAAGTACAGTGGTCAGCAACCAGCATGCTCCATACCACATGCATCAATCACAAGAGGAAGAAAACAAAAAGCTTAGACACTAAAACTTACAATTTGCGAATCCCTGAATCTGACTTTTTCCATGGGGCATCATCTGGTTCTTGTGGCAATGGACCCTCAACGACCAGTTCCTCCTCCTGAGGGCTACAAAAACATGCAAACAAAAATTACCCACTACTATCCCATGATTGGTTAAAATGAACCTAAAACAAGGTGTTAAAAAATAAGAAGGAAAATGGAGCAGCAAACAATGAGCGACACAGCCTACAGGTACCCTCACTCTCACATTCCTCTATCCCTGACCAAATGAGACCCAACATAAACAAACTCCAACAGCATGAACCTGATGAGCTATGAAATTAGGGAAAAATAAATGTGAAAACAGTTCTAAGATTAAATAATAACATTTGTAAAAAGTTTAATACACGTCAATGGATATATATATATATAAATAGATAAAAAGCAGCTAAAATTCAGGACAATTATGTCTTATGTGGGATACACGGCCATCTGGTGATAGTGTCACCATTACTGATGACACTCTCTTTGGCGTAGACTCTGAGGAATCTTTTGATGGTGAAGTACAAGGAGTGCGAACTCCATTTATATTAGGAGTAGAAAACTTGATCAGTCTTGGGTTCATATATCCAGTATTTTCTGGGGTAGAGCTAACAAGAGCAGAGCAGACTTGTTCATGTTCAGAAGTATTTGAATCCAGAGGAACTTCTAGGTCACGGACAGTTGGAGGGATCACTACAACGGATAATGCTGATGAAGAAAATTCTTCATCTGCCACACACACTTGTGGCAAGGGAAGACGATGAAGGGGGAAAAGAGAAGGTATAAAAGCTGTTGATCTAAATAATGAGGGCTGAGATTGAGAGTGATCTCCCTCAGAATGCTGAGAAAGATTGTTATAACTGTTTGAGTTGCTACCACTGGTGTTGCTGTGGATACTGGGGCTATCTTGTCTACTCTTGTTACGACTGCTGGATGAGCTGTTGCTTCTACTGGCACTCCTACCATTGCTGCTGCAACTGCTGTTGCTGAAAAGCAAACATATTTCCTGTAAAGCAAAATAATCAGCCTGTGCACTGCAGATTAGGACATTTTTCTAAACAAAGAAATTCATATAATTTAAAACCATGTGAGACAACATGTAACATGGGATCAATTCAGTTTTTTTGTTGTTTTTTTTTTGTTTTAAAGAAAACACACATGATAATACCAGAGGCAACCAAAAGTCATTACTAAAAATAAATTTGAATTTAGTTTCTAATATTACTAAACTAAGAGATGTTTAAAGAATTAATTGATTACCTCTTTGGTGGATCCTTTGGCCGATACATCTCCAACTCATCCTCCAAGTCACTTACTCGTGCCTTAAGTTCATTTCTCTCATGAAGAATATCTTTCAGCTCCTGGGTAGTGAATCTTGGCCGGTTAGGGTCATCTTTGTCATAAATAACTTTATTTGTGAGATCAGGGGAGTCTTGCTGCAAGAGACGAGCCAATTAAAACCATATCAAACCAGATAATATTAAATAATTAACCAATTAATTTCATATACTTACAGCAGATATACTCAAATCTTCATTTTCCTTTTCAGCTAATCCAAGACGTTGCCTTAATGACTGTACTTCACGTTGCTGATCATGTAATTGAGCAAGGAAATCAGCCCTTTCGTCAATCAGTGTGTGGATTTGGGTCTGCCCTAAACGCTGTTTTCTTCGCAGCTCACGACTGATGATAGTCAACTGCTCAACTTGGGATGACAACTAAAATTTTCAGGAAATTAGTATTAGAAATTTTGGAGATACAATATTCATGCACAAATAAGAACCATCTTTTACCGATTCCACTTCAGTCTGCTTTGTTTGTAGTTCACGGTCTCTTTGTCTTAATTGATCTTTGAGACGATCAACTAAGGCCCGGAGTCTTTGCAATAAGGCCATATCAACCTCAGGACTTAATAAGGCCCCTGAAATCAAAAAGGGATTTTAGACTGAAAGATGAGGGGAAGAAACGAACGAGTCCTATCATGCGGCCACATTAAAATACTGTTTGTTGGAAATTTCAAAAGTCTCCACGGACTAAACTAACTGGGCCACAGTATTGACAATATCAAGAAACTGTGAGTAACCTGGATCAGGGGTCTTTTCAGCCTGTTTTTTTTCTGCGAGAATCGATGTCAACTTCCGATTCTCATCCTGCAAATGTGAGACCATCGCTTCAAGATCTCTTGACTCCTCCCTCCAGTGCTCTTCAATTTGCTCCAGCTCCTGAAAATGAAGGTGACATTAAGCATAGACTGTCTTAGAAACACTATAAAATAGTATTAAAGGATAAATTTGTTTCTCAGGGTAGAGAGCCTTTAAAGTTCAGGTGTAAAAGGTCAGCCTGGCCCCCACCACCACTGCATGACACTGCGGCAGCCCATCGCGGCTGAGGCAGGCACCCCTTACCATTTCAAATCGGTGGCGATCTTCCGCTTTGCCAATTTTGTCTTTTTCCAACTGGGCGATGCGAGCTTTAAGCTCCTGGATTTGGTTGTTCTCTCGTTCATTGCGAGTGGCCAAGCCCTCAAGCTGCTCCAGGGCGTTGATCACTTTTGGCATCAAATTGATGACTGCATCCGTCCCATACACATCGATCATTTTCTCAAATTCCTTCCCGATTTCTGATGCTATGTCATAGACATCGATGACAGACACCTCTGGCTTGCTGTCGTCCATGGTGTCTTCCAGTTCTTGCTCTTCCAAGTACGGCATAAGTGACTTCTGGCCTGATTTAATGCACTCAGCTGCTCCAACGTCTGTCAGCCCGCTGCCATTTTCACAAGAGACTGATCTTGCTCTCTCGCACACAACTCTCTTTCTCCCTCTCTATGACTCCCTGCTTTCGAAGATGAGAAATCGTGCAGTGCTCACGGTCGTTTTTGTTTTCCATCATCAATTTCTATTTGTTGTTTGTCAGTCAGCTCTGCACCTGACCTGATTTTAGGTGATTTTATCGCACAAAAAAAAAATGGCTGGAAATTTCTGGCAGAGTTCTCATTAGTAAGTTATTTTTATTTCGTCTGACCCTCTCTTCACTATATTTATTGCTTTTTTATCGGTTTGTCTTTCCTGTCAGGGAGGTTAGGTTTTTCTAAGTCAGTTTTTACAAATAAGTTTGTTTTCTTCACGCTATTCCTCTCAGTTAGGAACTAAACCAGAAACATTTTTTGCAATATATTGAAAAATTTTGTGTTGTTTTTTCTCAAAGTGGAGAGCTAGGTATACAATGATATTTTATCTCTCTACGAATGTACTTTTCTCTTTGACTTTGCAGCCAGCAATGGCTGCTTGACAAACAAGATTTGGTTAGAGAAAGGCAGCATGATCTTCAAATTCTATCTGAAGAAGAATACCAGAAGCTTTTTATCTTCTTTTCCAACTGTAAGTAAAAATTTCCTACTGATAAGTTGACGTGAGGTCTATACTACATATCCACCGAAATTTGATTAAAATAACATAATTTTGCACAGTTATCCAAGTCCTGGGCGAGCACTTAAAACTTCGCCAACAAGTTATCGCGACAGCTACCGTCTACTTCAAGCGTTTTTACGCCCGCAATTCTCTGAAGTGTATTTGCCCTCTTCTCCTTGCTCCAACGTGTGTTGGGTTAGCCTCTAAAGTTGAGGAATTTGGTGTCATCTCCAATACTCGCTTGATCTCTACCTGCTCAACTGTTGGTAAGCACACATACTCAACCCATTCCTATAATCCCTGAGAGATCAATTTTGTTAGACTTACTTCAAGGTTTATTAATATATATCTATATAATTTTTGTTTGTTTGTTTGGTTTTTGTTTTTGCAGTGAAAAACAAATTCAGTTATGCATACCCATCTGATTTTCCATACCGCACTAATAATATCTTAGAGTGTGAATTTTATCTTCTGGAGAATTTAGATTGTTGCCTAATTGTATACCAGCCTTACCGTCCGCTAATTCAGTTGATTCAGGACATTGGAAATGATGAACAGCTATTTAGTTTGGCATGGCGAGTTGTGAATGATTCATTACGTACAGATGTTTGTCTGCTATATCCTCCATATCAAATTGCAATTGGTAAGATTTTTTGTTGTATGTGAAATATCTTTTCTAATTCAGATTGGAAATTATTATGTACTAATTTGTATTTCTATATTTACAGCTTGTCTGGAAATAGCTTGTGTCGTACTTGGCAAAGATCACAAAAACTGGTTTGCTGAATTAAGTGTAGACATAGAAAAAATTCAAGAAATTACTAGGTATATTATTAGTTTATTTGAATTGTGGAAAACGTATGATGAAAAGAAGGATATTCAGGCTTTGCTTGCAAAAATGCCAAGACCAAAGCAATCTCCTAGTAGATAATTTAATAGAATGACTCATTAGTTGTGTTTGAAATTCATGAAGTCCTGTTTTATAAAATCAATTTTACATTTGATTATCATTATTGCTCCAAAAGATCTCTGACATTAGTCTTGTCTGTATGTCCCGTAAGTTCAGTAGCTTTCATATTTTTGTCTGAGTTTCTGACAAACATAATGACCAAATATTGTACTGATTTTCTCTTCTCGTTTATATCAGTCTCAAGTGAACCATATATTTTTATTATCTCCCCCTTAACAGCCTCATCTTTCTTTTTTTTTATGTGAGGATAGGGTTTTATCAATGTGATAGTGTGAGCTGATAAAATTTTGTTGACTATGAATTTTTCCACTAATCAAATACAAGGTTTCTGACTTTAATAATTATACCATATAATAATGGTGACGGGCATTGTATGCTATTAATCATGTTTCTTGCTGTCAGACAATTTTACCATTTCTTGTACGCTGAAGACTGGAAAGTTGCAACTAAAATAGTCTATTTCTTGAAATAATCACAAAATGTAAAATACCATAAAATTTTGTTAAACTTGTGTACCTGCAAAGTAGTAGTCAGGGCTACAGAAACAATTTGTGTTCTCAGTAGTTTGGTATTTAATCTACATTTCTAGAATGATACATCTGCAAATTATTGGTCACTCTTGACTTCAAATTACCTCAATTTACAGTATGTGAAACATTGTGGCAAGCATCTACATATTTTCTTATATGGTTAATCAACATTATGATATTTTCTTTTGTATTTGTACTCTAGTAGACTTTTGAAAATGATAGTACTAAAATCCTACTTTGCATGTTTTTTTTTCTCTCTTGGAGCCTAATGCTATTGTATCATACACTATCAGTAAATGATAAAGACAATTGAAGATAATTACTTCACAAGCATTTGACAACTCTCCTCTGCAAAGAGCTTCTTCTCTCCATCTATATTCATAATGACAACCAAAACAACACGGTAATTTCCTCCACTTGTCAGTTTCGGGTCTTGAACAGCTCCGTATTTGCCATCTTTCTTTGCAGCTCCTGAACCAACTTGAACTTGGCCACCATTTTCTTCTGATAGCTCTTCCTACAAGCAGGAAATAAAAATGATTGACAAACTAGTTTTGTTAAGTTTTTATCAGCTTATTGCTAAATTACTGCCATTGTACCTGGGTAAATTCATAAGCAATGTAGAATGGTGCCTCAACCAAACTTTCCAATTTGGACTTAATAATGGTATCTTTGATTTCAGCTGTTGGATAGTCTTTTGCATCTTCTAGTGGCCTTACTAACAGAAGATACCCCCTAGAAACAAATACATTAAATTAAATTGTTAATAGATTTTGTGTTAGTTGCCATTCAATTTTTTGCATACTTACTCTACATCTTTGGCTTGGTCTTCAGGAAGTGGAGCTAATGTTAGGTGGGCTGACTTAAATGTGACCTCTTCAATCTCGGGCATCTCCAGTGATGGAGGTGTCATTGTGTTAACTGATGAGGAAGATTCTCCTTTAACTGTGGAGGTGATTTTCAGAGTGTATTTTGTTAGAGGCTTAAGATCTGTAAACTAGAAAAAAAACAAAAACATTTTAAAATCTTAAAAAAAAAAAAAAAAAAAAAAAGTTATGTAAAAAATGTAGCTTTGTGCCACAACTTTTCAAATGAGAAATTTTACCTCAACAGTGCACTTTTTACTGTCATCAGCTGTTGCTTCTTTGCTCTGAGACTCGTTCTTGGCGTTGTTTTCCAATGTAACAGAGAAAAGTGATCCAGCAGCCGTGCTACTCCAGTCTACCTTTACGGTATCATTCGTCAGTTCTGAAATCTTGATCCAGCTTGCATCAACTTTTGCCGCTGCTGTAAGAAAGTGAAGATGGTTCGGTTTAGAAAACGTAAGAGGAAAGCTGGAGAGCTGAAAACAACACAAATGAAGGTCCATTTTAAGTATAAAAAAAAACCGAACCGAGTGTCAGGACTGCTGCTGCATAGACAAGAACCAAGAGGTTCCCCCGCAAGGCGTCCATCTCTGACGGAACGTAATGCACGCGTCTGTACCAGGCCAACTGTCCTCTGCTCCGTCACCCCAATGACTGAGCCAGGGGAATGAATGACCATCCCAGAGCGGCACCGAGAACATCGCACGCCTCCCTCCATCTCTCTCCCACTTTAGAGGAACACTGCGACCGCCCGCACCCAAAAGAGAGAGAGAGAGATGAGCGAGGGCTTCGACTCTGAAGATAAAGCTCGCTGTCAAGGTCGGAGTGCGGCACGCGGAAGCCGAGTTTGGAGAAGAGAAGAAGTGGGGTCCAACCAAGATCCGGCGCGCGGCACGAGGAGAGGGAAGTCCTACCCCGAGTGAGTAGAGTAGACTAGTGTGAGTGTGTTGCTGAATACTCCCGCCCCTGTTGCATGACTCACCCCCGAGCACGTGGGCCCCACGCCCCACCCCGCCCGGGCCGGGCCGACAAACTCAGTGCAAACCCCCTTTCATTTAAATTTAGACCGGGGAGCAGTGCGATTGAAACCGTCAGGTTTTCAGAGAATGCGGCGGGGCCAGCGGGGCGTTCTCGCGGCTATCGGCCCCGCTCGCGCTTTCCCGGCGCGCCCGCGGCCGCGGCGAGCGGCGATGCCCAAATCGCTAGCAGGGCCAACAAAATAATAAACAGTACGGAGGAGCGAGAGGTGGGGACGGGACGGGACGGGCGTGCGTGCGTGCGTGGGAGTCGCGCTGATGCCAGGCTTACGTTGACGTTTGAGAGGCGTCGGGTCTTCGGGTGTTCTAGACCAGCCAGAGCACTTTGGGCCGGAGGCGGAGGTCTCGGAGGTCTCTCTGGAGAACGAACAACGCTAGCGCGTGGTCGTGGACTGGCGCGGGCTGGGCCGGGACGGCTAATAACAGGGGCCGGGCCACTGAAAGGCAAGGCGCCGGCCGGGCCAGGCCCAGTGCGGCTGCGTTCGAAAAGGACCGCGCGCCGCGCGTCTCGAGGGAAGGACAGAGCGCGCGTAAAGAGCGAGCCCGACGACGCCGCTCGTTTTCGAACGCGATCGCATCGAACAAGACAGGCGCCTGACGAGCGTTTTGTGCTATGCCATGCCGACGCGACGCGCCGTGCCCTCCCATTGGCGCGACCGGCTGCGCGTCTGCGTGTACCTGCCGACAGGGAGGGGGGAGGGGGTGGTGTTCGAACGTTCGGCCCTACTTGTCCCTGTTCTGCCCGCCGCGGCGGCTGTCGTGTTTGAACAGCTGCAATTGGAATTCCGAAAAAAAATAAAACGTGCTTTGGTGGGATCTAATACTAAAGAGGGCAGAGGGAATTCCACAGTCCAGACATTTTCCTGAGTTCGATCGAAACTACGCGGTTACTCCACCCCATCCCCTTTTTACAATGTTTTCCTTGCAATATTTTCAATATTTGCGTAGATATCAGCTTTGAAAAGAAGACTGACAGGGCTGCGCGTCGACCGATGGACTGTGGGTGAGCGGGCTGGGGTGGGGTGGGGTGGGACGGGGGCGAGCGAGAGGGAGGGGTGGGGACGGGGGCGGAGGGGAAGGGCTAGGATCTATGGAGAGCAGGACAAACTAGAGAGGAGGGTGGGGGCAAGCGAGAGGAGGGGGGAGGGGGAGGGGGAGGGAAAGGTCGCGCGGGAGGGGAGAGAGGGGCGGACGGACGGACGGAGAGGAGAGAAAGACAGAGAGTGCGCAAAGGAACAGCCGGGAATGCGCGGGGCAAAGAGAAGAAAAGAGAAGAAAAGGGGGAGTGAGCGAACAGAGTGACGGACATGGGCACAGAGAGAACGGAAAATGAGGAATGGCGAACGTAGTAAAAGTTAGAGGTAACGATGGAGAGCAGAGCGGGCGCGGGGGGAGGGAAGGGGCGGCGAGAGGATGGTGTGGTAGGGATCGCTCTCAAAGAGCAGGACAAGGGAGAAGGGGAAGGGGAGCGCAAAAAAAGAAGTCATGCCGCACCAACGAAATCACGGTGGACTTACATTCGACGGGATCAGGCGGCGTTCCGTTGCCGTTTTTTTCTGACTTCAGCTTTTTGCTGGACTCGTCCTCGACGTCCACCGGGAGGCCGAGGGACTCGGCGGCGGACTCGCTGTCGGCATGCCTCCGTTTCGACGCCATGGCTCTTGAACGAGATGTGCCCTTTGTCTCTTTCTCTCTCTATCTATCTGTGCCCCTCTCTGTGTCTGCTTCCTCCCGTTTTCCGGAACGCACCGTGTTGATCCTGAGACGCGTGGGTCCTGCCTGCGAGGGTCCTTTTGGGAACCGGCGCGCCGCTCGGCCAGAGCTGTACTAGTGTATTGGACGCCAGTTTTGCTGGGCGGTGCGCCCGCGCCGGCGTCGGCGTCGGCAGCGGCGTCGGGGAGGGGGGAGGGGGAGGGCAGGGGTGTGGAAGTACGTGAGGGGGCAGGGTAGGGAGGGGAGAGGGGCCCTCGGAGGGGCGCGGGCGACGCGCTGCGGGGCTCACAGGGGGGCCGCGGGGCGCGGGGCGCGGGGCCTGCGCGGGCCCTAGGCACTAGGCACATGCCACACCGTGGCAGACCTGCGCTGCGCGGACGCTGAGCGCTGCTGAGCGTGCTGAGCACTGGCTGAGCGCCGGAGGCTGGGCGCCGCTGACACGCGAACGAGAACGAGTACCAGGCTCTCTCTCGAGCTGAGGCCAAAGGAAGAGAGCAGTAATTTAAAGGAAGGGGAATTCATTCTCGAGAGCGTTCGTGCCGGCGGTGATCGTGAGCGGTGACGGCGTCGCCCTGCCCCTGCCCGGCGTCCCGCCTGTATACGCGCTTTATGCGAATCTCTCTTGCCTCGCGGACAGCCTTGCGAGTGGAGCTTGCTCGCCTCTCTGTTAGCCACCAAGCGGAGCGCGGTACCTGTTTGAGACAGACGGGAATTGCGACAATGTCACGCTATAGGCGCCCCCATAATGTACTTTCCGGGAGGTGACTGCACAAAAACTTGGGTGCCAGGAATTAAATTCCTGCTTCCCCCTGCGCTTGGGCTCTCTGGGTAGGCCACCAACTACACACAAGTGCTTGGCGGGTTGGCCTATCTAGTGTGTCGCAGGCGCTCTCATTAACTCTGCCTCGGTAACGTCCATTGTGGGGGCGCCATATCAGGTGTTCGTGAAAGAAAACCGCCGGGCCTGGCCGCGCTGACCTGTAGTGCGTGTCCGCCGGGATGGGCAGCTGGGACCAGTTGTCCAGCAGGGGGCCGGCCTTCATGTGCATGCGCACCTCCTCGTGCCGCTCGGGGAGGTATTGCAGGCGGTGTTTCACGAAGTGAAAATCTCTGAAATACGTCTTGATGTACCGTGAAACTGCCTCGCATGATGGCCGTAAAAATTAATTTTCATTTTTCCGGGGGTCACTCACTTGGTGCGCGGGACAAAGACGGACGCCACGGGAAGCGTGGGCAGATTTCGTTTGAAAGCTTGCCAGTTTTTCGCAAGGCACTTGCATCGCATCGAGACTTTGTTGGCCCGATAGTCCAGCTGCTTGCCGTGCTGGTAGAGGGGCAGGGTGGCGTCGTCAGGAGCGAAGGAGACGTAAGGGAAGTCCCAGACACGATGTTCTCCGAACACCCTGTTCGCAAAGTAAGTCGCGGCGTTCTCTCCCGATCCGTGAAGGGTATTTGCACATCTTTTTAATTTCTAGAATCGAAATTTTGTCGAGCTTGGGTGCATGTTCCGAGCTGTACCTTGGACCGAAGTCGGTGCTTCCGTCAGGCAGGACAGCGGGACACCCACAAGAATACATACGCATTTTGAATTTTAGTTGTGGAGCGAATAACTTGAAATTTTGTGTGTTATGAATGGGAAACAAGCGAGGTGTAAGTAAGGATTGGGGTATGGGAGAAATGCGCCCGCCTGCGCCGCCTGCTCTCAACTGCTCTGCGGCGTCCTTTCAATAATACCGCCGCCGTAGACTGGACTGCAGTTTAGTAGATGGCGCTGACTGACGAGGAGGAGGATCAGCCAGGCGGTGACAGTCCTACGTCATAGAGGAGGCTGTGTTTTGTTGTGTCAGTTTTCTCGTCGGGACTTTTTAAATGTTTGGCTTATTTACTTGTTAAACGTTTACGTTTTCTTGATTTTTACTTTTTTTCCCAGCAGTATTATGTTTGGATGCAACAACCGCAGGGAGGCAGCGGACTTACAGGCATCATTTCGATGCATTTTTCACTGAAGCAGGAGGGGGCGACGGCAACTGAAGAAGACTGGGGGGCTTTGACTTTAATCTCAGCGATTGAGATTTAAATTGTGGTGAGAATATATACTTTGTCTAATTTGTCATTTCTAGCGTTGAGTACCTGATTGCTCTTAATGTAATCATATCTATTGAATCGGTCACGAACAGCAACAATCACTACACCTGAGTTACATTGGTTAGGTTTCAACTTGGCTTCTGATTTATTTTTCTTGAAACTGTTGTTTTCATATGGAAAAGTTAGTTTCTACCTCTTGATTTCAAGGTGGTGTTTGAAAGTATTGTTGTATTCTAGTCTTTGTGAGTCCTCCAATACTAATCTGCTTAACAAACATTGTTATCTTAACGATCTTACCAATTATATCTTTTACTTCCGTTCAAGAAGTCCAATACCTTCCATTGTGACCATGTTTTTCTATTTTATTTAATCTGCAGTTAATTTTTGTCCTTATTTCTTAATTTTTTTTTTTTTTTTTTAAATGTGAATACTGATGTTTTGCATTCCATAGGTGCCAGTAACATGGGCGGAGGTCAGGTTTGTTTGAAATGGAATAGTTTCCATTCAAGCTTAACATCTGGCTTTAGAACTTTATGGGAAGAAGATGGTCTTGTTGATGTCACTTTGGCTAGTGATGGGCGGTGCATCCAAGCTCATAAACTAATACTGTCTGCCTGTAGTCCATTTTTTAGAGAAGTGTTCAAGGTGAGAGCATTGCCACAGAAAAACCTGGAAACCTTATCACACTTTTTTTCCACTTCTTTAATTATTTATTTATTTTTGTTTCAAGGCCAACCCATGTCAACATCCTGTGATCATTTTACAAGACACACATTTTTCTGAACTGGAAAGTTTATTATGTTTTGTTTACAAAGGAGAGGTAAATATTGATGAAGAAAATTTACCTGCATTGCTGAGGGCTGCTGAAACCCTTCAGATCAGAGGACTTGCAGGTGCATCCGAACAAGTAACAAATGAGGTATTATTTTATATTGAAAGATTTTACCCTTAACAAAATCTGCACTGAAAATATTTTAAAGTGATTATTATTTTTATTTTAGCTGGGTAGTGTAACAGAAGAAATTGAAGAAGTTGCTGTTGAAGAAAATTCAGCACCTTCCAAAAGGCTTAGGGATGATAAATGGCAATCACCGTCCTCATCAAATTCATGGAAACCACATAGTACAAGGTAAGAACCTTTGTAAATGGTAAAAGCATACATGTTTATTGTCTATCTATCTATTTACTGATTTCATATAATTTCTCAACTTGTTGGTTATGCAGGACCAAGAAACGTACAGGTAGCCGTGGTAGTGCAAGAAATGCTCCTATTGCGGTTGAAGCTGTGCTTGAAACTCTTTCTCCTGAGAGAGTACCTAAATTAGAACCTATGGACCATGATGAAGATACAGACGGAGATGCGTCTGCTATTTTGTCAGATGCAGCTGAAGACCCGACTGACAGTACTACTGATCTCTTCCTGGGATCAGTAATGGAGATGAGCATAACCCCTGACAACAGTGTTTCTGCATCAGATACAGGTCAAAATAATGGTGAGTATTTAAAAAGAAAATGTTATCGTAGCTTATTTAATTTTTGTTTGTCCTTTATGTTTTGAAAGAAAATCCCCATCCATCTATTCATATTTACCGAGTTACTACTACTCCTGCTCTCAGTTCCCATTAAAAAACAAATGCTTGATTTTCAATTTAAGTAGGAATCAGTATAGTACACCTATTAAATCTTCACTCATTCTAATTCCTAAGCGTTTTGTTTGCCTGCTTGAATATGGCTGTTTCATTTCATCTATATTTTATTTAGTACTTTATTTATCTTTTGATTTATTTTGTGTGGGTTGTGGTTTATTGCTTGGAGCTTGTAGAACTAGAGAACTGTGCTAGTATCCTTTTGGCAATTGGTGGTTGTGGCATAACAAAGACTGTAGCTTCAATGAAACAAAGTTTTACTTGCCTGTGGAAAAAAAAATAGGTGTGCTTTTTAAAATACTCTGGCTGGCTTGTTAAAATTGTTGCTTTCTTCGCCCTCCCTCCCTCTTGTATTTTTATTAAAATATTTCCTATCTGTAAAAGATTTGGCTATTTCATTGATGATAGGATCAATCGTTACAAGAAGGGAAATTAGATCCTTTATTGTAAATTTCTTGACTATATGTGAAAGTTTATAAACATACGTATGGGTTTATTTCCCTTGTAAATACTCGGAAATAGTAAAACTATAAAATAATTACCAGCAACAAAAGAAGTGCTGTGTAATTGAAGAAGATAAAGGATCCAGTTTGAGTTTTATGTTGGACTGTTTTATAAGGTAAGATATTTCACTTCAATGTCATTTTTTCTGCTTTAACTGTTAGTAACCATTAAATTACTGTTTATTGTGGAGCATGTTTTTAATGCTGTGTCAATGTTCTTGCTGATGGAAGCATAACTGTGTAACTTATAATTTGTGTGGCCTCAAATCCTGAATCATGTTGAAGACCCCTGTTTCAGTTAGTGGCTTTAGAACTTTTACTGTGAATCCACACATCTTTAAACATCTCACAAACTAATCTAGTCTGGTTAAGCTCTGCCAAGCTACAGGAGACCACTCTAAATTGAGTGAGCACATGCTAGGCTGTCTCTCTGTTCCACGAACTTTTCTTTCCTCTGCCATGCATAAAATTCCACCAACTGTAATTGGAATTTGTGGCATGAGTTTGTTGTGTATGTGCGGTATCTTGGCTTCCTACTTCTTATAAAACTGGCTTGTTAAACACTATTTACGCTTCCGCAATAGGTGTGATCAAACCGTTAATATGTATTTTTTCTCTCTTGGACTTTGCTATTTGGCTTGAGCTTATGTTATTATATCTAGCATTTTATCTCTTACTCTTCTTCTTCTTTTTATTTTTTTATTTTTAAACTACCGAGTAAGGTTTTAATGGTGCCACAAAGTCATGTCTGTTCATCCCCTATTCTTGTTTCCAGCTTGGTAACTTGTATCTTAATTCAATTATTCTCTTCTCTATTTTGTGTGTCTACATGATTCTGTCTGAATTCATTGTATACTACATCTAATGTTTGACACTAAAATGTCTTCTGTTTAATTTGTTCCTAGAAAGATTATTTTCTTTTATTATTTTGTCTTAAGATGAGAGATGAGCTTGTACTCAAATCTTTTATTTTTTCTCTGTGCAGGCACTGGTGCAGATGATAAATCAGAGGGAGATGAAGAGACCGGAACTCGATCAAATACAGGTCAATTACCATTTCAAAAGTTGCCGTATTCTGACCTCCTACCCGAACCTGAAGTTCTAGCTGTTTGGTCGAAAAGTCGTTCTCCAGAACAACTGGCCTGTGATTTGATGAAGGTTTTGTTTTCTGTAGAAGAGCGATTACTTTGCAATGTGAATGGGAAGCTGGGAAAACAACAATTTAATGTTCATAAAGTTCAACTAATAAGGGAAGTGTTAAGCTTTTTTACTACTCTCAGTCCTGCTGAGTTTGAAGAGCAGTGGAAATATTGTATAACTAAAATAGACACTGCTAATAGAGGTTTAAAAAGGAATATGGTTATTCGAGGAAGGAAGACTACCTCCTGGCTTCTTAGATAGAACAAGTTGTTAAATGTAATTAGTCTCTGCAAAATACTGTAGGCCAAAATGTCTCAAAATTTCTGTCATCACTCTGTAATGGCTTACCTCACTGTTAAGTCGCTATGGCATAATATCTTATCTAAGCCCAGTGCAATGTTCTGTATAGTTATGTTTTTAAAGTCTTAACTCTTAATTTTGCATGCAATCATTCCATCACATTGTGTTCTGTCATTCCAGTTGTGACTTGAATCTAGTGTCACAAGGGATTCACACATTCCCCTTTCCATGTAGGTCTTTAGTTGCTGTAGTTCCTGTTATTATGACCTGTTTTAGGTCATCATCTTATTTAGATTTGTTCATTCATACAGGGTGTCTCTAGCGTAAAGTGAAATGTAAAGGTTTTCTTTTTGTTTCAAAACTGTATGTGCCTTTTTATTTTTTGTTCTTTAGGCTAGTTAAAAGTGCAATTGTAGAGGACATTTGTATCTCTTACCTGTTTTGTTTGTTTGTTTGTTTCTTTGTTTGTTTTCTTTTCCTGTTTGTTTGTGTGTATGTGTGAATGTGTCTGTGTTAAAGAGTATAAACAAGACATCCCGTTCCAATCTTGGGTAATATTAGGGCATTGTTGCGGATTGTGCAGAGCAAAGCTCTTTGGCTGTGTTTTTGCAATATGTGCATTCAGAGTAAAATCACAGGTGGGCCTAGTTTTATCAATGACTGATCTTAGTTTCTCAAAGTTGAGATTTCTGTTTACTGCAACTAGCTTTTATGTTTTCCAGCCTAATAGAGAAACATAGACACTGTTGAATTTTTATATTCTAGATTTTTAGAAAATATATGTTGTTGCAAGGGGCTGATGTTGTACACGTTCCTAGAGTGTTGTAAATATCTTTGCTAAGCAATCAACAATTGCTGATGTGGCCACAAATTTATATATTTTGATATTTGTATAGTAGGAAATAATCAAGCCAGATTAGGTGTAATGTTTAGAGATAAATATTCACAATATTTACATTACCTGCTTCTGGATTTTGTGAGATTCTTTTCTCTGTAGTGGGAAGCCATGAGATAACGTGTATAGTAACTGACTGTCAGTTTGACACCTCTGTAGTGATGTATATTTTGATGAAACCAATCAGTGTTCCTTTCAGTTGAAGCATTCCTTTTGACATAAATGTTTATGAAATACTTAACTTATCCTTGTTTTAGTTCTGAAGTGTATTACTACAGCTTTGTAGTAGTTGGTTCTACATTACATTACTTGAGCACATTAAATTGGAACTCCCGTCATTTTCACGTGCCTCAAAAAATTTTCACCTTAATGACTTTATTATTGACAGTAAAATAATTGATGTCAAATATGTCAATACTGAGGATCATGATTGGGGTTTCTGTCAGTAGCTGTTACCTTGCATTAGATTGTAGTTACATAGGGACCTGTTTCATTTTATCCACCTCAGCAATTGTGATGAAACCAATGCTGTTCCTCCTGCATTGTTTTATTGAGACTTGGCGGAAAAGTTTGTGACTTGTGCAGTATATGTGTGATAACCAAATGGCCATATTACTTGCAGTGCCTTTTTACAAATACTGCCATTGACGGTTTTGGCTCTGTTACCATTTTTTTTTTTAAAGAAAAGTGTGTTGATATGACTGACAGATGAAGGAAATGAGGGTTTCTCAAACATGCAAGTCTCGTTATTCAAATTACAATATCTTTTGTATAATATCTTTTTTCTTTAGTATTTCAGATTTACTCAAAACATAATATTGTCCAGCAGTTCATTTTTTCCCCTCATTCAGAGGCCATGACTACCATGCTTTCCTTACTTGCCATGGTGGTTCTAAGTTCAGTAGTTGCAGTACATATATGTGTTACTCTCATATTCTTGTAAAGTTCCTTTAAAAAAAAAATCTTCAACAACTTTTGTCCTAATATTTTATTTTGCTTTGTTTTCTGAGAGTTGCTGAAAAAAGTGAAAATTGGAACCAGCACCCACAACAAAATTTCATAATTTTAAGTGTGGACCAGCCGACAAGAGTGATTAAACAACCAATCTGATTAAGTTTTTATCTCCAAGGTATTTTTTATACTATGATATGGTTTTTGATAAAATCATGAAGTGCTCAATCCTTGGGAATTATGCCAGTCAGGTGTGTTGAATGCATTATGTCAAACTTTACGCTTTTCAGTCAAAATTTATTTGTGGGTTATAATGTATTCAAACATTATCCCCATTTATCATTCTGCCTAGCCCTTATCTGCCTTTGTGGCTGATTCTTATCCCAAACTTTGTGTTTGATCCTCATCATTTTCAGTATCTGAAATTCAGGAATGGTTGTGAGTAGTAATTATGGAATGGAAATGTGTTTTGCAAAACTTGAGGTACTATACCGTTTATTGTCTTACTCCTTATAGGTTTTGCCTCTCACTATATATAATTACATATATTGATTTATATAAGTGGCTAGTATATTTGTTTTTATTTTATTTTTAATTTTTTTTTTAACCTAAATCATTTTTGGTATGATTGACAGTTGTAACTCTCACTAGAGTGTTTTTGTTACTGCTCTAGAATTTATTATTTGATGTTTGTGTACAAATGGGCTAATTAATTGTGATCACATGTAAAAACATTTCTAGATGTTGAAAAATTCCTACACTTTGCTGTGGGTTATCCTTGGCTACATGATGTGATATGTTTTCAAGTACATCTTAGTGTGTGCAATGTGGCTGTCTTGAATTTGCTGGACTTTAGCAAACAGCCTCACTTTCTGCTCCCTTGCTCCTTACAAAAACAAATTATTCTATCCTAAGGTTCTATCTACCTCTTCATTTTTCCCCAGTTCATCTGTTATCAGCTCTAAGTCTGATATCTGATGTTCTTTATGGATGGTACATCTATGATGAACTTTCCATCAAAGGCTGTGTGTGTGTGTGTTGTTTCTCTTTTAATGTTTGTTGTAAAAGCTTGTTTGGTTTCCTTCAATCGTTTATTATTGATGTTTTATCACATTCCTGATGTTTTATTTTGCTTTTAAGTTGGTATTAGTGCCATTAGTTACAGCGTCACAACTGGGCATAATTTTTTCCTAAGAATGATGGCTTTGAAAATCCTTAACCGAAGACCTCCTTACATGTGATATATACCTATCAAAATATTTGTGTTTTACTTGACCGTCTAATATGAAATTGGATCTCCTTTTAACTGTTAAGTGACATTTAGAAATTTGCCAGGGTAATTATCCATGTATTTTTGTTTGTGACTCCTTTCTTCTAAATCTCAGAAGAGATGTTTTAAGTCATCATTCTTATGCAATAACTCCTCCGATATGAAAGGTGTAACAATGTTCCCTCCCCCCACCTTTTTTTTTTTTTCCTTTTTTTTCCCTTTTTTTGTTACAATTTTTTTTGTACCAAGGACTGTTTTAGAGACCTCTGTTATATTTTAGTGTCTTTGTAGAAAATTGTAAACTTACAGGATTGTAGAGTTTTAAGGTGTCAAAAGTGACAAAGAGTTGGTTGTTGATTTAATGCAGTTTATTTCTGGTTCGTGAGTTATTTATTTTTCTTGTACCTTTAGTGTGGGGTCTATTCGTGTTGGTTTACCCAAGTGCTTTTCTGATCTGTAATACACGGAGGAATAAGGGAAATACACTATGATTCTAAACGAAGCTGTTTATGTGTTTTTACTTACTTTACCCTCTTCCTTGTGATGCAATGTGAACTATGTGGTTAACTAACGTAAATAACATGAGCATTAATTCTATTCTAACCATTCTACCTGCCAGTGAATACTAATGCTTCTGCAGTTGTGTTTCTATGCATTCCAAAAGATTGACTTTTACAAAATTTCCAAATTTCTCTTTTCTATGGTCACTATGCAAGACTACTATTTTTGTGTTTTGCAGATGAACCGATTTACCACGTGGAACAAAATTTGCAGAGCCTCGAGTCAAATCAAGGTATCTATCTACTGGCTTTTTCTTTTTAGTGGATGATGTAGTTGTTGTGAATTTTCATTGCTTCCAGTTTTTAATTGCTTGACTGCATCTAAGAAGGATAATCCCTTTCCTCCCTTTCCATGCCCATTTTGTGAGCGTGCGTACACTAGTTGGGGTTTTCGAAGAAGACATATAAAAGCTATGCATACACATAGTGAACGCATTACCTGTAAATGGTGTTTGCTAGTAAGTTTTCTTCAAAACAAGTAAGCTTTCTTTTAAATGAATTTATATAATGAAAACCTCTTCTATTAACTTCAATAAAGGTGTTACAATCCCATTCTGACTGGAAAAATCATGTGACATCAACACATGGTCTTAATCCTACAGATGCCCATAATGGAATTCTTATCTTAGAGGAAGCTAATATGGTGTTACGTGTGCTGAATCCACCACGGCTCGATACATTGATGACAATGATTAAAGGATCTTCTAGTAGTAAAGGTATTCAAAATCTTCTAGAAAGTTGCCAAAATATATATATTTTTTTTCTCTCTTAAAGTAAATTATTTTTGTAGGCCCTTCTCCAGAAGTGGATTGTCAGGCTGTTGAATGTGCTAACAAAGATTCCAAAGAATGCAGGGAAAAGTTACTTAAAAGTACACAAACTGAAGAGAAGAGTCTGCAGGCAGCAAAAGACAGCGATGAAGATGACCCAGTAATTGGTATAAAAGTGGAGCAGCCTGATGCATCAGATGATTAAAAATGAGATTAAACCTTCTAGGTTTGTGAAGTTATAACATCTAATTGATCTCATAAAATTTTCTTGAAGGCTTCCAAAGAAAGTAAACAATAGGTATTAAGCGTAAAAACCAACTTTTATCAATAATTTACATATGTTTTCTAATTCTTAGAAATAGACTTGTGTTTTGTCTTTTCCTTTTTCTTCTTTTTATTATGTTAGTTTGTAATTTGGAGCATACGATTAAAATTATCAATAAAAAGTAAATAGTTTCTTACAATACTTTTTTTTATTTTAAAAAATTAAGAGGAATAAAACCATTATCTGATCTGCTGTGATAAAAATTAATAATTACAAAAAAGAGTTCAGAAATTCTCACTTTTGATTCGACAAACGAGTCTCTCGTGTAACACGCCTCGGGATTTCATCATCCAAAATATGGAGGAGGGTGAGGGGAATCGGCGGACTGAGGAAAAGCAGGAGGAAGGGGGAGGGGAGGGGAGGGGTTGGAGTCAAGGAAGGAACTACCTCGGTACATAATGTAGCAGCGGGAGCGGACTGTAACGCCTCTGGGCTGGGGCGTTATACACCCCTCCACGCCACTGTCAACCCGGGGAAGTCTCACAGGGTTAAGCTGCGAGAGCGACCCCCCCCCCCTCCCCCTGGAAGCACCCCCGAGCTGATCAGTCAGAGCCTCTCTGTTCCACGTCACACTCTCCAGTCTCGGCAGCAGTGTTTCAAATTTCACTCGAATTTGCTACTTGTATGCAAATTGGACGTCGGGAGGAGCCGGTTTGAAAGGCCGCCATGGCGCTGCAAATTGGCAACAGAGTGGGGCAGTACAGGGTAGAGTCCGGGCCGGGCCGGCCGGATGGTGTTGTGTCAGGTCAGGTCCATGAACTGGCGGACTCGGCCCGGGCGGGGCGGGGAGAACTGTGGCCGACGACAGACCAGAGTGACTAACGTAGCCTGGTCTGCCGGGCCCGGCCTCTTCTTCACCCCGCGATCAGTCGGGGAAGTCCGCTCCGCCTCCGCGACGTACAAAATGGAAGAAGGAAAAGCATCAACTAATTCCTCTATAAATGGTCGGTGGCAGCATATGTTTGGCTTCGCACACAATCCTAAACTATACTACACTAACATAGAAGACAATGGAGACAGATTGCCACGGCAGGGGTAGTAGGAGAGGTGGTCTTCCAAATCTATCGTATCTACGAAAGTCTAGTAGTTCAACGCGACGAAACGCCTTAAAATCGCTGCCAGTAGCCTAGTTTGTGGCAGCCGGCATAACTCACTCGTTGTTATTTTCCAAAAATTAAAATCAAAAACTACCGATATTAAAGCAATTTTGTGCTTTCCGAAAGCGCGTTCGTCGGCGGGGCCGGTGACAGGACACTTCGAGGACCGTTGTTGAGGACACGTATGCGGGGCCGCGCGGGGCGGGGCGTAGAGCCGCACCCTCTTTTTCTGATGCAACATTCGTCGGCGGCGCGTCAGCCTCCCATCCGCTCCACACGGCTGAGCCCGGCTGAGCCGCCCGTTGCCGGGTAGGGCCCGGCGGCCGCGGGCTGCGTCCGCAGCGGCACAGGTGTTCCGCGCCTTTCAGTCGCACACCCCGGACTGCCTTAGGGGCGGCGAGGAGGAGAGCGCCGCCCCGCACGCAGCCCCGCTCGCTTAGGAGCCGGTGTGCGCCAGTGCCACCTCGCCTGGACGTCGCCGTCCTCGTCCAGAGGCAGCCAATGGCATTTCGCGCCTCCCGGGGCCGCGGGCCGATCCCCCTGTTCTGTTCCAGTGCACAGTCGGGGCAGCCTAAGCGCGCCCCCTGGGCGCGGGCCGCAACCCTTGCCGGCCGCGGCCTCAGCTTGCACCTCCCCGACGTTGTGTCCGCCATGTTGCCGGGTCGAGCCGTGCCGTCTGCGGGGATGTCCTGGCCGCCGGCCGCCGTCCTCTTTTGACGGGGTGGGGCGGGGCGGGACGGGGCGCGGGCGGGGCACGCCCTGCCGCCGTGAGCACCACGGACTTCGACCAGGATGTACCCGCCGCGCCGCGCCGCTTCGAGAGGTGTGTGTCTGCCGTCTGCCTGCCGCGATACGCGAGAGGCCACCTGGACTCATCCCGCCCCGCCGCCCTTGCCATCGCGCTGCTGCTCCTAACTTTCCACCGCATCCCACTCAGCCCGCCGCGCCGCGCCCGGGCGTAGCCCAGCCCGGCCCGGCCCCTGACAAGGGGAGGGTAGGCCGACCCGCCGCGCACCCCTGCGCTGCGCAGTGCCGCGCCGCCCCGCCCCGGGGACCTCGCCAGCGCCGGGCTGTGGCGCGCCGCGCCGCGCTGTGTGACCTGCCCGGCCCCGCCCCGCCCCGTGTGGGGGCCGGACACTCTCATGACCTCGTCGGGACGGGACGGGACGGGCACTCCACAGTGCCTTCATCGCGCGCTCCGACAAAATTAGACTCTTAAAACTGAGCGCCGCGCCGGGCCGGGCCGGGCACTGCGCACCGCGACAACAGAAAAGCGATTTTTCTACGCAACAGGTATTGGCGCCGGGTAATTGCCGTGGCGCGTCGCAGGAGGTCGCTCTCCCATACCCCCCGCCCCGCCCCGCTCGGCCCCGCGCCTCCTGGCGCTCCAAAAATAAACGCGGCTGGTCGTCGGCGCACATCGGAGCACGCTGAGTAACTCGCGCTCGGACTTGCATAAGCTTCCAGCTCGAGCCGCCCCGCCGGAGAGCCCGGCCCGGCCCGTGCGTACATGTAGGCGCGCGGACACCGCCGCACGTGTGGCCGGCCCGGCCGGGCCGGGGCAAGTCGAGAGCAGAGCTACGTACGTGGCAAAGCGGCGCCGTCTTCAATGTTCTTGCGAGTGGACAATAAAGTGATACGGCTGCGCCGCGTTGCGTAAGGTTTTCTTTTTTTATTGTACATCGAAGGGGAGCGATGCGGCGCGCGGTATGCGCGCTGCGCGCCCACACAGTGGGGCTCATTATCGAAAGGTTTTTCCGCGGCCGCGTCGATGAAATGGTGTCCGAGTCCTCCCCCGACGACGCCGCCACGCCCGACGCGATCCGCTGCGTTGATCCGCCACGCCCCGTCATGGAGTCCGCGCCGACCATCCGCGACCACACGCAACAAAAACAGAGCCTTGCATAAGCTACATTCCGAGCGAGTATATGGGCGGGCCGGGGCGACCACCCCGTGATAAGGCCTCCTGGGGGTGCCGCGGGGCGGCGCGGGCGGAGCGACGGCTCCTCGCGGGGGACGTCTAGGGGGGGCCCGATGATGTGATCCTGAGGGCAGGTGGTGTAAAACTGTCCTCAACTCAACTCTTCTCTGTGGCCTCAAGGTCCCGGACGGATTGTCACAGAGAATTAGGCAAATCTACGCAAACCACAGCAGCGTGAACTGGCTCTTTTAAGGCACTAATCACTCGGGCTAAGGGGCGTGTCAAGTCAAGCGCGCCCGCTCCGCCCGCCCGTCCGGCTGCGCTACGGAGGAACCCACCGAAATGGCCAGAAAAGGGGTCGACCAACATATTTTTAGGAAGGGAAAAGTCTGAGGAGTGCAATTAAATGAATCTACGTACATTAAGGAATCGTAAAACCGAATTATGGAGGTCTTGGGTTAGAGTAAGGAGTGTCTGAGAAGGCAAAGTCAGTTTGGAAAGCCGGAGGTTATGTTCAAGATGTAAATTCTTATTTCTAGGTGCATTTTAGACCCCAACATGATGCGAGCCGATTTTTCTCTGGGCTTTTGGCTTTCCGTACGTATTTTTATATTTTCGTTACGATGTCTGCTCCCCTACCCCCTCTGCCCCCGCCAGACATCCCCCGTTTAGGCTGGGAAACCTTCCAGATCCATGTTGAAACATACACAATTATTTAAACTCATAATATAAACGACCATCTGCCATTGTAAGGCAGACGAAAGGCCTAATCCTCGACTTACACCAATAATTTGTCCAGAAATCCGACGAATTAGAAAAGAAGTACCATTTTCGTTGTTTGAAATTCAAATGTGTTCTTTTGGTCCTAAGTTTGACAGCCTTAGAGGGTTATCAGTAACGGTCGCGCGAACAGGTGAGCGTGCAGTGCCGTCTCGTCCCGTCCTCCCTGTCGCTTCTCGCGCGTTTTTGCAATTTCAACATGTTCATTGTTCGTTTTAAGTATACCGGCGCGTATCTTAGCTGTTCGAATTCGTTCAGATTTAGCCTCTGATGGGAAATTAACGGAAATCGGCGTGTCCAGTGCGAGTGCGTGATGCAAAAATCAAAGGTTACGTCTCATGTGAAATTCGTCAAGATGGCCGCCGTCACCTGGATCTGCCACCGATACCGATGGGACATGATCAGCGGAAAGACGTCGTACAGTGTCATCCCCCCCGATCAAGGTAAGTGTTTAACCTAGTCGGTCTTTGTCTTGTTCGCAGATCAGAGTTATCTTGATTAAACTCGCGATTTTTCTTTGATTTTTCTAGTTTACATCTTAGGGGAATACTTCACACTTCTCGCAAGCCCACGCAAAGAAGGTGTATGTTCGCTGGAGGTTCAACCCGATCCCTCACGCTGCGTCCGTCGCCGTCCTCGTCGCTCAGGGTTCAAAGGTAAGTGGAGCTCGGCTCGACTCATCAGCTGCTCGTCGAGGCTCGGCGGGGCTCGGCGGGGCGGTTGTGGGGGGCGTGGCGTGGCGAACAAGTCCAGCAGTACGCCGCGCCTGCGCCGCCACCGCCCTGCATCGATGATCTAATGCGACGGTCGTCGAGCATGATGCAAGGATAAGGCGTCTTACACCAGGGTGTGTGCGTGTGCTTGAGCCCCGGGCCCGGGCCGGGCGCGGGTCCAGCACCACAGCCTTCGTCGTCGTGGACGCGGCCAACTCTCTCTACCGCCTAGCTCCCGAGATGACCGTTGTGTAAATCGCCCATACCGCTCTGTGGGCGGTCGCGTTGAACGATATTCGCCGCTTGTGCACACCTCTACCTTCCCTCACCCTGCTCGTCAACGAGTGCGTCTCTATCGTGACGTGACCACGTGCGCCGAGGAGCAGGCCGCGCCCAGGAAGGGACTTTGTGACGGGCGCGCGGCGCGGCGCGACGCGGAGGCCGCGAGCGCCTCGCCATAACAAGAGGAATGGCCTCAAGTCTACCGAGATTAAACTCTGGATGCGTGCTGCCAACCCCGCCCGGCCCCGCCCCGCACCGCCCCGCCCCGCCCCGCCCCGCCCCCCCCCGCCCCGCCCCGCCCCGCCCCGCCCCGCCCCGCCCCGCGAGGACCGCGGGAGCAGCTGATTCGCGTTACACAAAGTACATACAAGACGATGCGCTTCGCCGAGTGTGGCGCATGGCACATGTCGTACGCGCGAAATTTGTCGAGAGCAGCCGGCCCTGCACGCATAGACGCGTACCGTCGCGCGTACCTCTGCGTCTATTTCGGGGCCGCGGCGGGGCGGGGCGGGGCGGGGCGGGGCGGAGCGATGAGAGAAGCTGGTGGTGGTGGTGGTGCTTTCTTGCTGACCGGCCAGGCGAGCCAAAGAGGCCGACGGGTCGGGCCAGGCCGGCGGGGACAGCGTGGCTCGGAGCACGACGTTTTCGATACACCGCCGCGCTATCGCATATCGCATATCGTCATCGGCGGCCAGGGCGGGGACGAGCGGCGCGGCGAGGCGAGCGCGCTTTCTGTTTCGTTTTGGCTTTGCAACGCGAATGGGGTCTCCCCGCCTGCGCCTCCCCTTCTCAGCCGTAAACGCGTTGTGTTATCACGGGCAGCGTGGGGGGCCGACCAGAGCCTTTTGTCTCCGACTTATTTACTCTTACTCAACACGGAATCTTTAACTTACCGAGCTACGCCGTGAGCCGGCCTCACTTTTGACTGACCGTTTTAGACCAAACAAAAACAATCTAACGCGATTAGCGCGTGCTAGAAAGCATTTCGCGTCGATAACGAGTTGACAAAAACACGCGGACAATCATCCCCCTGGCTCCGCGCTCCGCACCGCGGGCGGGGCGGGGCGGGGCGGGGCGGGTCCTCGTGTTGGTAAGCACGCTCGTTCACGCATTTAGCACTGCCAAGTGTCAACAAGGAAGTGGCCAATATTTTGGCCAGGATGCCAAAAACACACCGAGGGCGTTATATTCGTACAGCCCCGTATAACCCTCTCCTCGAGGCGTAGCGTAGCGTGGCGCCAACACCGCCAACACCCGCCCCACCCTGCCACACGGCGCTTTGTTGCCGCCGTCACCGCCCGCAGCTCCTCCGCGCCGGCGGGTATGACAGTAGCGGAACGCCCCTCTCTAGCGCCGCGCCCGCGCGGTACTTTTCCCACCCCGCCCCACCCCGCCCCGCCCCGACACGCTGCCCGCGCAGTGGGCGGCTGCGGCGTCATGTCCGTCGACCTCTCGCGCCCTGCCCCGCCACACCTTCGTCCTTCTACCCCGCCCCGCCCCCTTGTAGCGACCCCGCGGCGCGCCCCGCCCCTCCCCACCCCGCCGGGGGCCGAATCACGCCCAGTCCTTCCCCCGGCGCGTGCTCCCGGCGTGTTCGCAAGGTGGCGCGGCGGGGCGGGGCGGGGCTCGCTCGCGCCCCACTATCTCGCTCTCACTTACACTCGCACCTGCAGCCCCGGCCCCACGGCCCCGCCTCGCTCGGTCAATAGCGCAGCGCGGTACACCTTCTCCTCCGCGCAGCACACGTGATTCCCAGCTGACGCGCGCGCACGCGCGCTCCGACCTCGCTGTTCTTTTCTTTAAGCGTTTCTTTATACTACACCAGGCCGCGCATCTCACGGTGAACCTGTACTAAATGTACTTCCCTATGGCGGCGGGGCTGGGCGGGGCGGGGCGCTGTCGCGGGGGGCCCGCCTGGCCGGGCCGCCCCTCGGCGGGATTACGCGACTGAGCCTCGGCCACCGCGGCCCAGACGCTTCTTATCTCGCGGCCGGGCCGGGCGGGGCCGGGCGGGGTATGTCAGTCTGCACGTCGGCACGCCGCCGAGGCCGCGCCCGGCCCCGGCCCGCCCCGGTCGTATTGTCATGTTGCTCCGCTCCAACTCCAAGGACCTGGCAGATGCGACGCGACGCACCCGGGCCGGGCCGGGGCGCTACGCCGCGCCACGCCGTGTGTTAACACACGTCTTGCAGGCAGCGGGGCGTTTATACGGACAGGAGGCGCAGCGTGTCGTGTCGCTTCCGCGTGCTGCTCGAGCTGCCGGCCGGCGCGGCCCTGGCGCGTGGCGAGGCTCCTGCAGGACTGTACGTCGTGCACCCCTCTCCTCTCGGTGCACTGCATTCTCCCGCCTGGCTCTGGCTGGCCCTCGCCGGCCAGCGGCCCAAGACGAACCTCAGCCAACCTCAGTTTTGGCTAAAATTAGCGCGCTAGTTGGCGCTCGCGCTAGCGCTCTCTCTGGCGTGCTGTAGTGCTCTGTCGAACACATAAAGCCCGCCCCGCCCCCTCCCCTCGCCACATTCCCGCCTCTATAACCCCTGCCGCGTGGGGTCAAGGGGCCGAAAGGGCGATAAACACGTTCGCTAGCAGCGTAGGTCGGAGCTGGGCGCCCCGCCCCCGCCCCCGCCCCCGCCCCGCGACGGGCCTGCTGCCTGCTGGCCTACGCCTACGAGATAACATTAAATCTGCGCCGACGCGACGCGACGCGGACACGGCGCAAGGAGGCTGGACGCGACGCGCCAGAGCCAGCGCCAGCACGCACGCAACTATGTCGTGTGGGAGACGGCGACGGCGACGGTCGCGGTCGCGTCGCCGGGCTGATAGTGTCACGGTGACGAGACGTCGAGGCGTGACGGGCCGGGCCGGGCCGGGCCGCACATCACCTGACCACGCGCCTGTCTGCTACCGCCCGGTCATAGTTCACTCTCGTCACCGCGCGACGGCCTTAAGCACCTCTTTAGGCCGGTGAGACGGCGGCCCGCTCATGTCTGGCCAAAGGTTTGGTGATGGCCTGATTTGTGGGTTTTCATCTTTGGCCGCTGCCTTGTGGGTACTTGAGATTATACGGGGTATGTGGGTGACACACTAATGAAACAGAGCTAGGCGAGCTTATGGTAAAAATGCAGTTTTAATAATATTCCTTAAATTTTCAACAGTGAATTTTCGCCGTGTTGGCGGCTTATATTGATTGAGCATCATAATCATAGCATACGTACACCATCCATAGCTAACTTATTGTCAGTCAAATAGTACACTATATACATCTGTCTTTAAATAAATATATTTCTTACATGTTAAACACATCACAATTTGGAGAAATCGTTATTTGTATAAGGGTAGTAACATGATTAACACTGGTGTGAAAAGAGAAGTCAACACAACTACAAGGAACTTGTAAAATGTGAGGGAATTCCAATGACCTTCTGACTCACGAACTTAATAATTTACATTGAATCAAATGCATAGCACTAAGAGGTAAAGCAAATGAACACATTCTGTTGCGTGGAATGTAATTTCACATGGGCAAGAGAGGCTACATTCAAGTTTCTTTTTTTGTACACAAATTTTATGACCTGTTTTCTTAACAAAATAGTGAACATCTTTCAGTCATGTGATCAAGAGGAGAAGTAGTACACGCTTACTTGCATGTACATTTATGGATGAGATGGTTGCCATCATGAGAATTCCATTCTCAACAACAAAAATTAAAATTAAGTAAAGACAATAAAAATATCCACTTGATTGGATTCTCAGATCAGAATCCAATATGTACAATGATTTCATAAGAAAAATCATAGGAAGTCAAATAGCAACTTCTCCTTTGTACCTTTCCCTAACTTATTTTGTCACTTAATCTATTGAAATTTAGATTCAATGATAAGTAAATGATTCTTTGGCAAAGCCCACATCGGTAGGCAAAACAATATTTTGCTCTAATGAAATCATTATCCATTGGAAATAAAATCACACTTAATCTGATCACAAATAGTCTCAAAAGGTTCTGTTAGTACTTCATACATACTTTTTAAAAAAATGCAAAGGTATATCATGCTCTACAACTACTGAACATTATGGCAATTAGGGTACACATACAGTCCTTGGGTGCAGTACAAGTACCCTGGTAAAAACTTGATAAAAAAAAGGCAAGTTATCTCTCCCTTGCCGCTTAACTATAAGATCTCGACAAACAGCGGACTTTGGCGGGGGCTGACAGAGCGCGCAGGCGCGTGGGCAGGCACCCGTCACTAGCATTTTGCAGTAGACTAGATATTCATAAAAATTACACATAACAAAAAATATATACACGTGACTACAGGCAGCTTCTTTCTGACAACTTTTGATGTTAGCCTCGGCAAAGGGACATAAAATTTATATGTATATTTTTTAAAAATAGATAATCAGGCCAGCTGATTAAGTATATATCTGAAAGCACCGGTAACGTCTCTAGCTGCGGTCTCCCTCCTCGCCTCGCTCTACCTGAAGCCTAACGGCGGCCTGGCGCCTGGACGGAGATGGGGAGGTGGGCCAGCTGCACGGGCTGGAGCGCACCTGCGGGCAGCTGCAGCTGCAGCGGCACGGGGGCGGGGGCGAGCGGCGCGGGGGCGGCGCGCGCGTGCCCGGCGCCCGGGTCGCGCTGGTGCCTCTTGACGTGCTTGGCCAGGTGGTCGGAGCGCATGAAGCGGCGCTGGCAGACGCCGCAGCCGAACTTCTTCTCGCCCGTGTGCGTGCGCTTGTGGCGCGACAGCTCGTCGGACCGGCTGAACCGCCGCCCGCAGCGGTCCCACTGGCACTCGAACGGCTTCTCGCCTGCAACCACAACAGCGGCGCCGTCAGGACGTTGACAGTTCACATACTTTAATTTCCCTTCGGATTCAAAGAAAAGTGAGACTCACCGGTGTGCGTGCGCATGTGCGCCTTGAGGTGGCTGGACTTGAAGTAGTTCTTGCCGCAGTGCGGGAAGTGGCACTCGTACACGCGGCGCCGGCCGCTGGGGTCCTCCCTGCACGGGCTGCTGCCGCCGCCCGACCTGGGGGCCTTGGCGGCCTGCCGGCTCGAGATGACCATGAGCGGCACGGGGATGAGGCCGCCCGTCAGGATCACGGCGGTCTGCGAGGAGAGAGGGAGCGGGCGGTCAGGCACGGCGGGACGGCGGGGGCGGGCGTGGGCGACATGGTAGCATGAAGGTGCGGGACTCACCTGAGCGGGCGGCTTGGGGGCGATGGCCACGGCGCCGCGGGGGGCGGCGGGGGCGGCCGGGGTAATACTGCTGACGGCGGGGAGATTCGTCTTGGGGCGGGGGGCGGGCAGTGGGGCGGTGGCCTGGGGACGCACCGGGACGACGGGGACGGGGAAGGTAACTGGTAGCGTGGCCGGGGTGTTTTCGGTTGCCAGTTTGCCCTCCCGATTGGTGTCCTTGCTATTGACGAAGATCTCCTCCTTGCGGGTGCTCATCTTGTACTTGAGGCTCTTCAGGACGTTCTGGCGTTCCCACGGTTCGGCGGGCGCGGCAGGGCGGCGCGGCCGGTAGCTGGCCGCCAGCGTCGCGGCGCCGCCGGAGGACGAGGACGCGTCCTCGCAGCACGAGGAGGCCGCGTCGCTGGTCGCGTCGTCGGACGAGGCGTCGCAAGATGCGTCCGAGTCGCCGCAGTAGGACGAGGAGAGCGACGCGAGGCGCGCGCGCGCCGAGGAGCGCACCACGCCGAACGGCTCCGGCGAGCAGGTGCCGTCCTTGTTGGCCTTCATGATGACGGAGACGCCGCGGTGCTCGCCGACCACCTTCAGCTGCAAGACGACCCGGTAAGTGTTATCGCATCGAAACTAGAACGCGCCGGTTCGTTGCCATCCTGACGTCAAACACCTGAGATAAGGGCAACATGCTACTCACCATCTTGGCCGGGCAGTCCTCGCGGTCCTCGCCCTCAGAGTCCGTGGTAGGGGGCGTGGCGGGGGCCATGTCCGGCTCCGGCGACAGGCAGCGCTTCCGGCACGGCAGCTGGTCCAGCGCGGGCGCGGGCGCCGCGAAGGATAGCAGGGTGTTTGCCGCCTTGAGGTCCATGGCGCCGTAGTAACGCTGCAACAGCAAGAGCGCAGAGGGGAGGTCAGCGCGGGTGTGCAGTGCAGGAGCATAGGGGGGTGTACGCGCGGGAGGAGGAGGAGGTCGAGAACACGCTCGGTCCGAGTGACTGACCTGCGCGCCCTAGCGGCGTAGTGCCCCACCCCCCGCGGCGCGCCCGCGCCCGCGCCACGCCCCGTCCGCCTTGAGTGACGTCAACAGCGGCGTTCACGTGCTCAGCGGGTGCACAGCACGGGTGCGCTGGGCCGGGGTGGCGCGCGGCGGGGCGGGGCGGGGCGTCAATAGGCGCTCTGCATCCTGCGCTACGCGTGGGCCGACAAACCAGCGGGCTTGGGCCGCGGGGCGGCGCGGGGCTTGGCGCCTTAGAGACAGTACTGCCCCGCGCCCCCGCGGCCCCCGCCGCAGCGCCGCCCGCAGCGAGTGCAGCAGGTGCCCAAGGCCGCCGGCGCCCGCCCCGCCCCGCGCTGCACCGCGCTGCGCAGCCCCCGTCCTCCTCCACAAAGCATATCGGCTGAAGGCCCTCGAGTCGTTGCCAAGAGCCCGCCTCTCCGCGTGCCCTGCCATGCCTCCGACTCGTCGGAAATATTCTTCACCGGCTTAAGAGTCCTCGCGCATCCAACTAAAATAAACAGCCCACGACTGCACGCACGACACGACACGACAGGACAGCGCGACCTCGGCAGCCACTTCCCGTCGCGTCGCCGCGAGGAAGATGCCACCGCTGTCGTACAGTGGCGTCGGGCCGGTCCGGGTGCGTCCTTCTCCACGAGGGCGCGACATTCGGGACGTACCCCGTGGACCCCTCCCCGGCCCCGCATGGCGGACAGCCACGCTGTCAGGCGCGGGGCTCGCGGGCGGGAAGGGCGGACGGGGACGGTCGGCCACTCGCGAAAGGCTGTATCATTATTAATAGAAACCCGACCGCGTCCCGCCTCGAAGCGAGCGCTTCTTCGCGGAAAGGGGCGTGTCGTCGACCTGGCGCGGCCCGGGCGCGGAGCGGGGCGGGTGGGGGCTGCAGCGTGCAGACCGCGCGCTGTCCTGTACAGTCGCGCGGACCGGCTGACGTCGGCCCCAGCGCAGGGCGCTATTGATACAGAAGTGCCATACTCTGGTGACACGACAGGTTGACCAGGTGGCAGGTGCTCGAGCAGAGCACCTCCCCATTCCCCCTCCGCGCGGGAGGGAACCACGCGGGCAAAGTGCCTCTACTCCGCGGCTCGCGACCTCCCGACGCACGGCGCGGCGCGGCTCGGGCGCAGGCCTTCCCTCTCCTGCAGTCGCCCCCACCCCACCCCAGCGTCGCGTCACACACCGCCCGCCCGCCCCTGCCCTGCCCTTCCCTCGGTCCTGTTCACGTGCACCACAGCTGATTGAGGCGTGTTGACGGCGTGCTCTCCCTCCCTCCCTCCCGCTCTCCTTCACCCTTCCCCTTCCACGCGCGGCGTGGCGGGGCGCGGCGCGGCGCAGCGGGGCCTGGCGCGGTCAGACACCGGGAGGGAGAGAGATATCGTACGCATGCGGCTCCTCTCCTCGCTCGCGGCCTTGGGGGCCTTCTGGGCCGCAGCGAAATCGTTATTGCGATAGGGCCGTGCCCCGAGCCCGTGCCGGCCGGTCCGGGCGGGGCGGGGCGTAGCGGTGGGGGGCTCCATCTCCCTCCCGCCACCCCGCCCGCAGACACTCCCGGGGGGAGGGAAGTTGTGCGCAACAAACCGGCTTCTTTTTCGACGGCCCGCTCCGATCCGCTCCCCTCCCGCTGCCCGCGAGCCTCCCCTGTACAACACATCACCCCGGCGGCTCCGCTCCGCTCATTCAGAGTCCACAAACTCATTCATGCACCCCTGCCCCTCCCTCCCGTCCCCTCCCGCTCGGAGCGCACCGTCAGCGCGTTCAAACGGCCGCGGACGGCATCGGACACGGGCACGGGAGCACGCCCCCGCCACGCCCCCTGACCACTCCCACTCCGCAGCCTCCTGCGCTAAGATAAGCCAGGAGTCCCGCCCCTGCCCCCGCGCCAACTTTATTTTCGATGCACATATTTCCCCTGTGAGTGCGGTGCGGTCCATGTCACGGGTCAGGGGAAGGGTGAGAGCGCTTAATGCTTAACCACCCCGATGGACGCCGGCGTCGCGGCGCCTGCAGGTGCGCCCCCCCCCCCCCCCACCGCGGTCCGCTGCAGCGCTGTTCACGTGATCAGCGAGTGGCTGACCCTATTGCGGCCGCGCGCCGCGCCGCGCCGCGTTGTCCGCGGCGGCCGAGGACTGGGCCTCGCGGGTCTCCACCGCCGGCTCGCTGTCCGCCTGGCCCCGCGGCCCCCGGCACGCCCCCGCCCCGCCCCCGGCCATACCGGGTGTTTTGCGCGGAAAATCACCGCAATCGCCACCACTGTCACCTCGCTGGCCCGAAACTTCCCCGGGGGAATGGTCATTAGCGGACGCTTCGGGGAGGGGAAACTCCAGTGGGGCTCTCTCCGCACGGCACAGGGGTGGTGATAATATACTCGCTGGCGTTCACTTTCCATGCTGTTCACTTTCGCTAGTTTGACACTTACGTTGAGGATGCTCTTGGTGACGGGCGGGGGTGTGTTGGGCGGCGAGAGGGGCTGCTGTTCCATCGCTCCTGCGTCCCAACGACGTAATCCCACAGGGGCTGGTCGAACACGGCCTGGCAGCCGGGCTCACTCTTAGTCACGCACTTGTCACTCCACTTGTCACTCGCGCGGTGGTTATCCAGTGCGGGGGCGTCACTGCGCTGTCACTCGGTCCGCACGACACTCGATTCGCGACTCGCGGACTCTCCTTGTGGCCGAGTGCTGATCCGGGTGCTCCGCTCTCGCAGGAAGAGGAGTGTGAACTGAACTAACTACACCGAGACCCCGGACCCCGGCCCGGCCCGGCGCGCTCCACACACGCCGTGTTCCTCTCGCTCTCTCTCGCACCAGGGCCGGGAGGTGGAGGGGGCGCGGGGGAAGCGCGCCGTTTTGTTGTGACGCGGTGCTGCGGTGGCGGGTGAGGCGGGCGGGCGGGCGCGGCCCGACCAATAGCGGCGAGGGGCTCGGCCGGCGGCGACCAATGGCAGCGCGCCGAGCCGGCGGTGTGCACGTGATCAGCTGGTGCACAGCGCGCCGCGAGCCTAGCGGGGCCCGGCTGCAGGGGCGCCGGCAGCGGCACCAGGGCGTGCGCTGCACGTGATCACCGGCTGTACACCGGACCGGCCCCCACCCCGCCCCCGTCCGGCCCCCGCCCCGCCCCCGCCCGCCCGCTCTCCTGCCCTCACCCGCCTTCCCTCCTGACACTGCGTCATGCGTCGTGTTTTGAGGTGTGCTTAGTTTGTGCGAAACGCCCTGACGTCACTTGGACGTCGGCGTGTCCATCATGCGAATGACCCTGACTGACGGATTGGTCCGGCACTGCGGGCATGCTCTCTGCCTCTCCCGCGCTGCTGGACTTGGACTGGTGGGCCTTCCACCACCTGTCAGTTCGGCGCGTAGATGACTGACCGTGACCGACGGAGTGCTGGTGGCCACCGTATACAGAACGTGTGTAACGCAAAAGAGCCCCTCCCCTCCCCAAAAAAGAGAAGGCAGGGATCCCCGGACCTTATTATCATCCGCCCCTCAGCCTCCGTATGACCCCGCCCCGCCCACGGCGGTTGCCCCGTCGCTCGCCTCGCGTCTACGTCGCGGACGTATCAAGGCCCGCGGGGACAAGGTCCCCCGGGAGGCCGGCGTGAGGGAGGTCCTCCAGGAGGCCGGCGCGGGGCAGGGCGGCCCGGAAGAGTCAGTGGAGCATGCCGTCCGGGTGGGTGGAGGACGTGACCGCGGGCACGCAGCTGGCCGTGGCCGTGCAGGCCGTGTGGCCGGTGGGTGGGGCCGGCGGAAGCCACGCGACCTGTTCGACGGGCACGTGGCGTGGTCTAGGAAGAGGCCGATAAGGGAACGGGGCGGGGCAGGAAAGAGGCTCGGGGCAGGAGGAGGCCAGGGCAGGTCGAAGGCCGCGCCGCGACGCTCCGCGCACAAGGCCGTCACCTTGGACGCCGCTGAGGCGGCGTCTCCCACACGACCTGGCCGCCGTCGCGTCGCGGAATCGCCGTGAGGATGGCAGTTATGAGCGTTATGAGTTTAAAAACCCCGGACGAGTTGGAGTCACAATGAGAGCAGAGAGGCGCCGCTGCCGCGCACAGCCGAATGAGTCACTCACTCCCCCTGCCTGACCCAGGGGGCCCAGGGGCTTGTTGCTCTGCCCCCACCCCACCTCCTTCCTCACTGCCCCCTTCCCGTCACCCCTCCTCCCCCCACCACCGCTCCGACTCTTGGCCTGCGCGCGCACGTGGTGAATGTGTACCGTGCCGGACGGCCTCCTTCCCAACGGATTCCGTGGTGTAGCGGTTATCACATCTGCCTAACACGCAGAAGGTCCCCAGTTCGATCCTGGGCGGAATCATATTTTTATTTTGGGTAAAAGAGTTGTATTTAGCACACGATTTTACGAATAGAAAACATGTAGTTTAAAAATATGTTTCTTGAATTTAAAATGAGCTCTTAGAGTTAAAATTTTCGGATATCACTGCGCTGTTACATTTCATGTCTAGAAGAAACGCGGCGCCGCGGTGCGGGCGCACTGCACTGCCGGTCGATAGGCAACCCATCCTACACCACCGCGGCCACGGCGCTCCCGCCCGCGCGGGGTCTCGCCGCCTCTACACCACGCGGGGCGCGCTGCCTCCGTGGGGCCTATCTGCCGGCGGCGTTACCCCGCGTTCTACGCGTGGCGTATTCCGTGGCGTGGAGCAGCTGATTGGAACCGAGCGATGAACCGTCTCAAAATGTCCTGCACTCGTCCTCACCACGCCCGCGCGACGGGTGTGACGGTCGACTCTCCCGAGACGCCCGGCCCGGGGCCGACCGCGAGGTGCTCTGCAAGTTCAGAGTCAAACGCGGCCCACTCGTTAAGGGAAGAAGGACAAACAGTTGAGGCGGGGGAACCAGGTCAGGGAAGAGAAGGCGGGCTGTAATTGCAGCAGGCAAGTGCAACTCCCGTCGTGAATGGCTGGACGTTACTCGCTCCAGGGCGGGCGGCCGCGGGGCAGGACCGGTAGGCAGAACAGGACACGACAGACGGCGTCCTGCTCCAGGCAACAATGCGCACCCACCGCGCCCCAGCCCCACCCACCGCACCGCTCCGGGGAAGGCAAGGTGCGGCAGGTCAGTGTGGCGCTGGAAAAAGAGAGGTCTGCGAATACGAAAGGGTACTGCGGTTTATGACTAATCAGATCTGCTCCACTCGGTGAAATTTTCGTAAAAAACAAAAATTACAAAAAATTGCGAGCACTTTGCATTTTAGCAAAAAAATTCAAAAAAACAATGACGGAAAGCGTTCGAGTTTTCCTCTCAGTACGATCCTTCGACCGGGGCGGGTCGAGGGTCCGCCCGGTCCGCCCCCTGGAGGTCGAGGATAACGATGCGGGTATTTTGAGAGGAAGTCGGCGACAGCGGGGAAGCCACCCCGGCCACCCCTCGCCGAGAGGAGGAGAGACGGCGGGAAGTTGGTGGCGTACTGTTGGTACGGCGCGCGCGGGGCGGTCGCGCGAGGCTACATCGGTCGGCCGCGTCCGAAAACGCCGCCCGCCCGAGCTCTCCGTCCTTGTCTGGCGCGCGGGGGTTGCGCAGCGCGACGTGGGGGACTCTTCCGCACGCAGCCCGGGCTGCACTCGGCTCCGGCCCGAGCGGCCGCGCCGGGGTTCGGCTCGGCTCGGCTCGCCGTGGGCCGGGCCGTGCCTGTGCCTGTCTGCCTCGCCTTCGCCTCGCTCGCTCGCTTCGGTTTCGTTTAGTAGTGCGATACTCGCGTTGGTGTGGGGAGGGCCGCGCTGCGCGCCGCGACGCGCTCGAGCCTCGCGCAGCTGCCTGTCGCTTCGGGCTTCGCATCGTCTGTGGCCGCGTAACTACAGCCGAAAACGCCATGTCGGAGAGGGACAAGGACAAGCACAAACGGGGCGGCGAGCGGCGACAGCTGGTGAGTGTGTGATCCCGGACGGGGCGTGCGTGCGCAGGGCTTCGTGGGCCGTGCACGACGAGGTTTTTGTCGGGAGGGTCGGGTAGGTCGCCATGGCCGTTCCGTTGGCCGTGCCTGCCTGCGCCGCTGCTGGCGGGGCGGCCGATGCGCTGCGACTCGCCTCGACGCCGCTAGGCTCGCGGTGAGTGAGGCGAGGCTGGGCTGAGCCGGGTCGGGTCGCACGCCCGGCTCGGCTTGGCTCGGCAGGGACGAGGCCGAGCTCGTCTCGCCCCGTCTCGTCAGGCCACTACGCGATCTCCTCTGCGGTGGTGGCGGGGCCCCGGGGCCGAGGCCGGGGGGGCCTCTGCATGGCGTATGTGGCGTACCCGAGGGCACCCTCGCTCGCACCCGCGCGCTCAGGGTGGCGGCGCGGCGCGCTCTGGAAGGACGACCTGCGACGTGCTGCTCGACGCGCTTGAGCTCGACGCGAGCACGTCCACCCCGCCCCGCCCCGCCCCGCCCCGCCCCACCCCGCCGCGGCTCGGCTGCGCGAGAAAGGACGCGCCAGGCATGTCCGCGGCGTAACGCTCCGCGGGGCCGCCGCGAGCTCGAGACCGAAACTGGACGGAAAATCGAAGCGTTAGCCGATACGCGGTGCTTAATTGAGTCGGGAGATAAGATATGCGCGAGGTGGGCGTGTGTGCGCGGGAGAGTGCGGTAGTGTAAGTCGTAGTACCACTGCAGATAAGAGGCACTACCGCCTCTCTCTCCTCTCGGCGCCGAGCGAGTTGAGAACCACCCTCGGTTGGTCGTAGTGATTAACGCAGTTGTATGGTTGGTGCCCCTTAACCGCAACCACCCCCGTCCCCTCCCCCACCACGACCCGTTCCCGCCCGCAGCCTTAGCTTCTCGCGGGGAATGCCCCGCCAAGATGTTGCAAACTTTTACGGATTGTTAAAGTGGGCTAAAAGTATCCCCCGTTAGCGCCCCCACCCCCCGCCGGGGAGCGCCGGCCCTCCCCTCGCGGTCTATCCTGGATGTGTTAAGCGCAGGTCGCGCCAGAGCCGCACCTTGCTGCAGTTTTGGCAGCTGCTGAAAGTTTGATTCGCGCGCTTTTGCTGAAACTGGAGCACAGCTCAGGGGAAGTCCAGGGGAAGTCCAAGCGGGACTCAATGTAAATGTCATCTCATCGAGGGAAGACCGGAATTGGCGCTGCCGCTAGGAACAATTTCAGCGCATTTAAAGTTACTTCCTGGAACTAGTCAGTTTCGAGAGTTTGGGTATTTATTTCTTTTGGATTTTGTTACATTTTCTCACGATTTCATCCGAGAGATAGCGGTGGTTTGAATGGCAAATCAATGAAATCTAATAGACGCTGCATACCTGACTTGTCATTCCCTCGACTTAAGCATTCACTGTTACACATAAATGGGCATCTCTGAGCTTGTCACGGCTCTTTTAATTTTCAATGAAACTAGTACTGAATTGGAAATCAGTTAACATTGCCGTGTGCCGGCAAGTGTACGGACTCTCCTGCGGAAGCGTATAGTGGTGCGAAGCAGCAGTCTTGCCTTGCTTATGCTCGTGACCTGAAAGGAAGCCCCTTGTGCGGGGCGGTTTGGGTGGGAACGCTCTGTGCGACTGCGAGTCCCGAGTGCGGCGCCCAACTGTACCGCGGCTCGAGGCGCCGCGCCGCGCCGCGCCATGCATACCGGCGACTTCAAATCACGATGGAAATGCGCGGCGACGCCAACGACGCCCTGCTTCGATCCACTGCCATAGAAGCGCCGCTCTGGCTGGAACGTGCCGTATTGGTGCAGGCGTACCGCGCCATGGGCGCCCGCGGTTTCGATCTTCTTTAGACGTTCACGCGTGTGTTGTCCGCGCATGACGCACGTAGGACGACTAATACTTACTGACGCCCTGCTCGAGAAATCTCCCTTCCCCGCCGCGCCCCTGCTCTCCCCGCTGTCGTGTTGGTGCAGAGCTGATAGTGCGGTGGGGCCGATGTCTCCCCTCTGCCACCCCACCACGCCCCTCGATCAGCGCGCCGATGACTTCGCGGTCATCAGCCGACGCTACTACGGGCGGGGCGGGGCCGGTGCCCGCTAATTGCACCTGTGAAGCTGTCCTGGCCGCGCAGAGGCGGTGTCGCTTCAGCTGCAGCAGCGGCAGGGTCGCGAACATCGCGATACCAGTTGCGCTAGGTGCGCTAGGGTACGAGCAGTTCCCCTCGCAGTCGTGTCGTTGACGGCGAGGGTGTCACCACCGCGATGACGCCCTGTCCCGTCCTTTTGCAGCGGTGCGGTGCGGCGCTGCGATGCGCGGGTAGACCTGTTGGGCGGGTCGCTTCGCCTGCCTGCATCTCTCCCACCCTCCCTACCTCACGCCCCGGGGCGGGGTCGGCGTTCTAGTGCACCGCCCCGCCCCGCCCGGCGGGATGGAGAGGGTGTGAGTTCACGCTGGCATTGTCCCGCGGGGGAGCCTGCTCCTGCTCCTGTCGTGGCCTCCGGTCGGCAAAACCCTCGCTAAAATATCGATACGTAGCTGAAAACACTCCGCGTCGCTATGAAAGCGCGCCGGTTTCGGTTTTATTGATTCCTTATGGCGCCGGCCTCTCTGTTCAGCCCACTTGGTTCTAAGCATAGCTGATGGCGGGGCGTGGCGGAGTGCCGGGCCGGCGAAGCTCTCGTCAGCTGTCTCGTGAGCTCGTGAGGCCCCCTCCATGCTCCGCGGGGAGGGCCTCGGGCCTCGCCTCGCCAGCCGCGGCGCCGTGCCGCGGCGCTGCTCACTCGCTGTACGTGTACTGCGCCGCGCACCGCGCCGCCGCCCGCCCGCTACTGGGCTGCGCGGCCAGGCTATGCCCGGTTGGGCCCCGACGCGACGCGGCGCGGCTGGCACGCCAGACTTGGCCCCCAGCCGAGGCGCTCCCTCCCGGGCTCACAGTCGGCTCGGCGTAGCGTCGGCCCCGGCCGGGGCCGCGGCGTCGCCCGGCTGCAGGGGGCCAGCTTGCGCCGCGCCGACTGTGTGCCGTCCCCGTGCCGCGCAGGCAGGCAGCCCCACCCGGCTCTGCCGGGCCAGCGCCTCCGCTACGCCCCGCCGCGCCGCGCCGCACCGCGCGCCCCGCCCGGCTCGCTCGATGCGCGAGTGGGGCTCCGCCATGGTTCGCCCCAGCTCGCCTCGCCTCGGCTGTGAGAGGGCCCCGGCTCGGGCCCAAGCCCAGCGGGTCCGCCCCTGCCCTGACCGGCCCGGCCCGCCGTGGTTGCCGGCTTGGACGGGACTGGCGCGGCGCGTCGCGATGCGGCGCTGTGCCGACTCATTGGACTACACTGGCGTGCCGGGGCCGGGGCGGGGCGGGCGGGGGCTCGGCGAGGCGAGGCGGGGCGGGGCGGGGCGGTGGGGCCTGCGGGACGGATGCAGCGGCCAGCCGGACAGCCAGCCGGTGCCTCTTGCGCACCTGGGAAACCTGGCTTGGATTTCTCATAGTTAGTTGCGCTGGAGCGGCTGGCCTGTCGCAGTGCAGCTGCCCCATCCTGCGGCCGCTCCCCGCCTCCTGGAGCGGATCAAGGAGTCCTCCGCTACGTCCGCCCGCGCCCCTGCCCCCCCTCTCTCTCTCCTACTTCTGATGACAGCCTCAATACCCCTACCCCACGCCGCCTACCATTAGCATACCCCTCTCGACTGGAAACTGCTTGGGTCCCTTACGGCACAGCCGCGGTTACCTCAGCGATCCGAACGGTCCGAAACCCGTGTGGCAAAAGGAGTTGGGGCAGGAAGCGGGGCGGGGCGGGGCGCGGCGGGGCGGGGGCGCAGTGAGCAGCCCCGGGGCCCTGCCGGGCTGGGCCGGGTGCCGTGCCGCGGCGGGCAGGGCCGAGCCGAGCCGGGCAGCGCGACTTTCACCGCGGCGCGGCGCGGCTGTCGGTCTGGGTCAGGTGCTGCCGGTGCCGGTCCGGGTCGGTCAGGTTGGCGGCGTGCAGGAGGCCGAGGCCGCTGTGGAGGAGGTGCAGTGTGTGATCGGGGAGGTGCAGGAGCAGGACATGGTTGTGGTGAGAGCGGGCGGGGCCATGGCCGCTTTCTGCCCCACCTGGGCGCCCCTGGCGGGCGCCACTCCGCGGGGCCGGGCCGGGCCGGGTGTGGCCGCGAGCCCGGGCGCGAGCTGAGCCGCGGGGCGGGCCGTGGCCGCGGTGAGGCGCTGGGCCGAGCCGCCGCGCCGCGCCGGCCTGCGCGAGGCTGTGTGCTCTGCGCGCCGCCGCGGCCCGGCCCGCACTGCCGCAGCCCGGCCCGGCCCACCCCGCCCCGTCCCGTGACGGCATGGCCGTCCGGTCCTGTCGCGGCGCGGCTCGGCTCGGCACGGGTCGACGCGACGCTGCGCGACGCCACGCCGCGGCCATACCGCGGGGCCGGGCGTCCTGCTCCTGGCTCGGCTCCGCGCCGCTCTGCCCTGCCCTGCTCCTGCTCCCAGCTCTGCCCCACCGACCGCGCGAGAGTCAACCTTCTTCCCCTCCCCTTTCGCTGCCCCCTCCCCTCCCCGCCACGCCCCGGCCCCTACCCCTTCCCCGCCCCCACCTCCTTCACCCCGTCCGGCCGTGGGCTGTGTCCGCGAGTGCCCCTGGTGTCCTGGGAGGCCGCGCGGCGTCTTCGAACGTGGCCCCTGCCCTCCCGTCCGTACGGTCGCACCCGCACCGCCCGCCTCTACTCCTGTCCCCGAGCCACTGTGCCTCCCCTCCCGCAACCCTCCCACTCCATCTCCTCCTCCTCCCATCATCCCTCGTTTCTCTTTCCGCAGTGCTGCCAGAGCGACGGGGAAATTTCCCGCGAGCGAGACTTATGGCGCTCACCTTAAACCTCTCATCCTGCCGGGCCGGGCTGGCCGGGCTTCTCCGGGTGCGGGGGCGGGGGCGGGGGCGGGGGTCAAGCTGATGCTGCTGGCTCTTGCCACCTGTCGGGGCCGAGGTGTCTATTTTATCCTCAGAAATTGATTGAAACTCGTTTGTTTCAGCGCGACCGTAAACCGAAGCTGTACACTGACGACTGGGCAATCGCCGATGAAGAAATTGAAGGCGGAAGACTCTTTCAACTTGATGATAAGTTGGAATCGGATCGTTATGAACAGAATGTTCATAAAGAAATGAGTGGCAAAGGTAAGGGAACAGGAAGACTTGATTGGGATTTTGTTCATTACTTACTGTTTCTGTTTACTAATTTACCTTTCTTTTCATTACAGATTTCACTGTCCAATATTTACAGCGTCATGGATTTAATACTCCTGTCCTCTTCAAGGAGAAGTCTGGACTAGGCATGGTTGTGCCTAGTAAAAATTTCTCAATTAATGATGTGAGGACTTGTGTTGGTAAGTAATTTAGTAATATCTTCTGAGGTGTAAAACTGGAATCTAATACAGATATTTTAACTGGGGCTAACACTTTCACAATTTCCTAAAATTCTAGGCTCAAAAAGAATGTTAGATGTCATGGATGTGAATACACAGAAGAATTGTGAAATGTCCATGAAGGAATGGCAGAGATATTATGACGACCCTGATAAAGACAAGCTCTTAAATGTGATCTCCTTAGAGTTCAGTCATACCAAGCTAGAGAGTTATGTCAAATCACCAAGCATTGTGCGTCAGATTGACTGGGTTGATGTGGTGTGGCCTCGGCACTTGAAAGAGCAGCAACAAGAAACTACTAATGCAATTGATGAAATGATGTATCCCAAAGTGCAGAAGTACTGTCTTATGTCAGTAAAGGGCTGCTACACAGATTTCCATGTTGACTTTGGAGGAACTTCTGTCTGGTACCACATTGTGAAGGGCTCTAAGGTAAGAATTTACAGATTATTCCCAAACAGGTACCAATCAGAACAAATATAATCTAATTAATTACTTTTATATGTTTCAGGTGTTTTGGCTTATTCCCCCTACAGAAAGAAATTTGAATCTTTATGAGCAGTGGGTCCTCTCTGGGAAGCAAGGTGATGTCTTTTTTGGAGATATGGTTGAGAAATGTGGCCGTGTTCGCCTTAATGAGGGCAACACCTTCTTCATTCCCTCTGGATGGATACATGCTGTGTACACTCCTCTAGACTCTCTTGTGTTTGGTGGTAATTTCCTCCATGCCTTCAGCATTGAAAAACAATTACGCATAGCCCAGGTTGAAGACACTACACACGTAAGAAAAATACTTTTGTTTCATTTTTAATTTTTGTTGATTTGCATCCATTTCTTTACTGACCCTTTGGAAATTTCTGTTATAGGTCCCTCAAAAATTCAGGTATCCATTCTTTACGGAAATGTTGTGGTATGTCTTGGAACGATATGTGCACTGTGTGTTGGGTCGCTCACACCTGGATCCTGAAATATTGGATGGTTATCAGCATCCTATGAATCTACCTGATGAACATGTTCACCTCACTCCCCAGGTTTGTTTCCTTGAATGACTTTTATTGCCTCTTGATTGTTTATTTTATTATTCAATGTCTGTAGGACAATGAAGGCAAACTAACCACCTAAGTTTCAACCTTTTTGTTACAGGAGTTACATGGCTTGAAGGCAATTGTTATGTATCTTCATTCTTTGCCAATAAATAAAAAGAATGTTCCTGAACTGGTCCAGGATCCCATTCAACTCATCAGGGATGTAAAGACATTAGTGGAGAAGCACCGTCACGATTCTCCTGAAAAGGCTGTCACAGGACGCCCTGTTTTAAGGTTGCCCCACCATGACAGGAAGGTATGCACTGAATCTCTTTCAATATTTGTAGCTTACATCAACATTTCTTGTAAATGTGCTGGTTTTGTAGGATCCAAATCGGGGACACTCCAGTGGCTACTCCAGGAGCTCCATGCCACCCCCTATGGCTCGCTCCTCCCATTCGTCCAACGGATACTCGGATGATGAGGGCCCAAGCAGGCCGCCTAAGGCTCCCAAGATGAGCAGGCCTCTTCCACCGGCATCTACCTCTGCACTCAGTGCTCAACAGTCCAGTCGTGAAGGACCACGCAGACGACGTACGAGGTGCAAGCGTTGTGAGGCTTGCCAGAGGTCTGACTGTGGCGAATGTACCTTCTGTCAGGTAGGAGCAGACTTCTGACAAAGTACTTTCCCAGAAAGTAATGGTCATTTTCAGCAATCATTAATTCTTTGAATTTTGTAGGACATGGTGAAGTTTGGTGGATTGGGTCGTGCTAAGCAAACATGCGTCATGCGTCAGTGTCTTCAGCCCATGCTGCCTGTAACTGCATCATGTGCAGAATGTTGCCTTGATGGCTGGGGACAAAGGCCAGTAATACCTGTTCAGAAAAATCATCGTGACTCCCCATCATCACTGATGGAGTGCAGTGTTTGTTATGAAATTGCCCACCCAGAGTGTGTTAGAAAGAAGGTGGGTATTGCAATTTATACAATACAACACAAACATAAATTTAAAATTAACAAATTTTTAAAATCTTTTACTGGGTGATTTGCAGTACCCTGACTATGAAGGTGTTGTGAATGAGGATCTGCCAAATAGCTGGGAATGCCCTCGCTGTTGCCAAGAAGGGAAGAATGTTGAATACAAAGTATGTAATTTTGTTGTGTTCTGGTTGATGTACTTCCTATTTTTTATGTTTATTGGAAAATGTGTTTTCTTCTTTTAGCCCCGCCATTTCCGGGCAAGACAGAAGTCTTCAGATTTCCGTAGAATGTCATTTGGAAGCGAAGCTAGCTCCATGTATGATTCCAAGAAAGATAAAAGAGATGTAAGTGTGATATGCTTACAATTATTTTGATTTCTTTCCTTATTGACTGGAAAGTCGTTGTTTTAAAACTGTCTGAATGCTCATATTTACTTTTTCGTAGATGGACAGTGATGATTCTGATGATGATCTCAGCCGTCCATCCACACCTCATCATGATTCACCCTCCAAACGTTCAAAGATAGAACCAAAAGTGGAGCCAAAACATGAACCTCTTGACACAGGAGATAGTGACAGTCAAAGCAGTGATGTGTGTATTTCAATCTTTTCAAATGGGTATCTAAATGCTTATCCTAACTTTTGACCAAATTAACTCAAAAAATTTGTTTCAGAATGTTGATATCAAACCAAAACTGTCGCCTCCCTCTTCTGTGGACTCCCCTGCAACTCCCCCTTCACCCAGCAGCAGTATAAATATGGACCCTCGGAAACGAGCCGTTCTCTTGCACCAAGCAAAGGCAATGAAGAAGTCAGGCTATGTTGTGAGACCAAACCCCGGTGCCAAACCAAATCCTTCCAAGGATTCGCCATCTCCCAAGACAGTAGTGAACTTGGCTATGGAAAAGAGTGTAATTCTTCCTGTGATGGAATATTTGACAGCAAAGGAAAAGGTAAATTCCCAAGCAAACCATGAATTAAAAATGTAATTTGTAATGCAGCAAAGTCTCCATTATTTGAAATCTGTAATATTTTCTCTAGGTGGACTGTGGACTTGTGTGTAAAGCCTGGGCTCAGTTTAGTCTTGATCCATCTCTGTGGAAACGTATGACTATGGCGGCTCAGACCCTTACTGCAGGACATCTTTCTGCAATTGTCCGACGTCAGCCTGAATCTCTGACTCTTGATTGGACTGGTATTGGCAAGAGACAATTGGCCTGGCTCATTATGAGACTTCCTCAACTTCGTGAGCTCTCCTTGCAAGGAGTAAATGTTATAGGGGTGCAGGCATTGAGAACTTGCATGTGCCCACCACTATCATTGCTTGACATATCTTTTGCTAGTGGTCTCAATGACTCCACACTTCGTGAGATTTTATCAGCCCCTCCAGATTCAAGACCTGGTTTAGTTGACACAAAATCTAGACTGAGAAATTTACGTACTTTGAAGGTAAATTATGTTATTGATTTCTCAATCTTGCTTTGATTTATCCTAGAGGAGACCATTTTTAATTCATCTGTTTTCTCTTTTAGTTGGCTGGATCAGGTATAACTGATGTTGCGCTTCGCTACATTACTCAGCACCTTCCAAGGCTATCTGTCTTGGATCTTTCTTCTTGCACACGTCTAACTGATGCTGGTGTTGCCCAACTCACCACACCTCCAGCTGCATCCATTGAACTTCTTCAATCGTTAGATTTATCGAATTGTCCTAGGATTACAGATGCAAGTCTTGATCACCTCGTTAGGTGTGCCCAGTTAGGCCGTCTTGACCTTCGCCACTCCCCCCAAGTTACTGCACAAGCTGTTCAAAAGTTTGTAAGCAGATCAAAGTTGAATCTTAGAATATTAGATGGTAAATTGGTTTTGCATGCGTCACGTTAACTGATTCCTTAGCAAAGATTTACCTTTATTTCCATTTTTTTTGTCTCATGAGTGCTACTTTTTCCTTAATATTTCTTGTGACAAAAGTACTAGTAACTGTTTGGCTGCAGAAGGTACTCAAGGAAATGTAGCACTCCTTGTCCTTCAATATCCAATATTTTCCTGAGACAATCATAAATATACTGGCTTTAATGTTTGGAATCTTTTGTAATATATTCAGCCTTTTAATTCAGTTTTGACTGTAAACTTCTATCAATGTCCTTGCACCAAGCACTCTGTATAGAAGAATACTGAATTTAAGAAAGGGCTGTTAGTTTTGTCATTTCTGTAGTTAAATAGGCAAATCACATTTCTGCCCTCAATTTTTAAAATGCCATTCAATGAACTACAATTAAAAAATTACTTCATTGTTTCTTCCTATTCTGAACAGAACATTTTTGTTTCCAATTTTCTGTGACAGGAAAGATTGCTTAGCAATGATCTCATTTATGGGTTGTTGTACTTTTCAGAAGTCTGACGTCTAACTATATTCTTTACTGTATAAATGTGTGTGTGGGTGTATGTATGTGTGTATGTTTGTGTTTGTATCAGTAAGAGTGCAGTTTCACTTAAATTTGGTCAATCTTCTAGAATTTGAGTGCTGGACTTTCAGTTCATTAATGAGAAGACTCACATTTATTTTCACCACTCCTGTCTTTACCAAAGTACTTGAGGTCTTATTGAGTTAAGTAATCAAAAATTTTAGGAGCAATGAGTTCTATACAGGATGCTGATTATGGGGAAAAGTAACTGTCTAAGATACAGTATGTACCTACTTGAGGTGAGACATCACTGCCTCCCCTTATCTTGTTTAACTTGAGACTTAATATCCACCAATCTCCTATTTGGTTGCTCTCCCCGCTTTTCCTCTATTTGTTCCCACTCATACAAATTTTATGAAGAAGAATACTTCATTTTAGAATTAAATTCTTTGACTTGAACAAGGTTTTAACTACTCTTACTCTTGCTCAATTTCTGAGGTAGGGAGGATGAATGTTCATCCTAATTAATTTTTTATGCTCTTAGAAGTAAATTTAATAGATCATTGTAGTTTCTTATAAAACATTGTAAATGTTAAAGTTTTCCTCACCATTTTCTTATCCTCTCTTCTACATATTGGCAAATTTCTTCATTAGGATAATTATGTACTAGTAAAGAGTCTATATACATATAGGTGTTGCTATGTTTCTAGAGTAAGTTGTTTTGTTTTATAGGACTGTATCCCTGTAGTTCTATGGTATTCTATTTTCGTTTTTTCCCCCTTGATTGCTCTGATATTTTGTTTGCTGTGGAAAATTCTGCATGCTATCATGAGAAAGTTCCAGAAATATTTTAAAATCCTTTATAATGTTTTTCTGTGGTCAGAAGATAATGCTACCTTATGAAATTTCTGGAGACAATGAAGTTTTCTTCTTTTATTTGTTTCCTTTGTCATGCAAGTACCTGAACCCTGCTGTTACAAAAAACAACAAAAAACTTGCCTTAACTCAAATATATTTTTTCTTTACTTATCTTTTATAAATTTATTTCAAATTCTAAAGAAAATTTCATTCTTCTATGTTTTTTAGTTCCTTCTATTTGTGTCCATTTTTATTTTGCTTTTGATGGCTCATTTAAATTCATGAGATGTCTCCGATATCTCAAATGTAGCCTTACTTAAATACCCATAGTTTGGAGTAAAAGGGTGAGACTCCCATTTATTCATCAGTTAGTGAAATTAGTGGAGGCATAGTGAAGTGCTTTAGTGGAATGTTTAATCAAGAACATCTCATGTTTTTGTCGTATATTTGTCCACTTGAAGGTTGATTTTGCTCTGAGACAGTGGTGACAACACCTGTGGCACCTTTCTGTGTTTGCCTTTGTTAAATGCTTCCTGGAAGTGACGTACTTTGCCTCAAGAATGATGAATTTTGTTGTTATTGTTCCTTTTGTTTCTTTTATGAATTTCTATTACTGCACTGTCAATTGTCTTGGTAATACAAGCATTCCGACCTTTTCTGTCTTGATAAAAATTACCTCTGTGTGCAATATTATGTATGTCCCCGACCATTACTATGTAAATATCATAATTATTTAAACTAGTCCATAACTCATAGTGTAGGTGCTTACTTACTGTCCAATGGATTGAAAGGAATCACTACCATGAGTATTTGTGTGAATATTTTGAAGAGTCAAGCACACTCTTTAAGCAAAATCTAGTGTACATAAATTTATATTATATACACATTAATCCAAATAACAAGATATATCTATACATACCCTTCATGTATAATCTTAAAATTAATCTCTTCTAAATTTTAACTTTAAAGTGGAATCTTTGATTTTCTGCAGTATTAATTTATTTGGAATAAATCTGTTCTAGGAAGATCTGGTGCTCTCATTCTTCACTCCACCCTTAAGAATTGTAGTCCTTCCAATCCCTCCCAGCAGGAGTAAAGAAAATTAGATCAGAGGTAAGTGACGATGTATTCTAGTTCAAACAAATGAACGAGGATTTTGGTTTTTTTATCAAAAATTTGTAAGACTGCAAGTTTCAGTTCATAGGAGCTTTTAATTTATTTTACATTAGTAAACAAACAAACATACAAACAAACAAACCAGATAAAATTTAGCAAGACTCAAAATAATGAGGATACCAATGCAAAAATCAAGAAGAAGAATCCAATATCAAGAGAGACTTCACATTAATATATAAGATTTGTACTTTGGAATACAGTACACTAAACTTTTAACATTAAAACTAACCATGAAATATTTTCCAACTACCTTTTTTATTGAATAAATGGGAACAAAGTTTATTTGAGTAAGAGTCAAGATTTCATTCAAAAATACATTAGAATGGAATGGTAAAAGTAATTGTTTCATTTGAAGTAAGAAGGTTTTGATATCATTCAATAACAGAATAATAATAAAATACACTAGTTACCTCTACAAATTTTGTACAATAAATAATTGGGTAACTTTGTCTCAGAGGACTCGAGACATCTATGTGTTCTTTGAATAATGGAATGGCACAAGCATGCTGAAAAAATCATCACAGGAATGGCAAAAGAAGTACACATGAAAGGGAAACAACACAAAACAAATAGCACGATGAGTAAAAAAAATAAATATAACAAAACACTTCATTCGATTGTTTGAGATACACAAGCTCCACACTAAGGTCATGGAAAACTTGATATGATTGGAAAATGCCTTCCACAATAAGAAAGAAAATAAATACGTAAATAAATAAAGTTCTGTTGCAAGGTACATGGCTACTCAATGAGTATTTCAGGTACAAGCTTAAACTTATGATATCAAAAACCATATATAACACACTGACTTGGTCTTGTCAAAAGACAATTAAGTATCTAATAATTTGGCTTTACTTAGTACAATTACTTTTCAAGCGAGAAAAGTATAATAAAACATAAAACACCAAATTGGTGTGAAGTTTAAACATATGAAATGATATGTTGTACGTTTTTGAAAACTTAAGATAAATTTCTTTTGTGGTTGGTATTCTTGATTGCAGTCTATACATTAGTCACGAAGTGAGCGTATTGCATTGTAATTGAAAAATGCCAACTGAATGAGAAACAAATTAATTATTGGCATATTGCAAATCATACCCGTTACTCTGGGATAAAAAAAGAAGTATGAAAATACTAGACCAGATGTAATGCCATAGTAGTTAAGTTTTTGGTAACTTAAAGCAAAAATCAGAAAAAGACTAAGGAGGATTATAAGTCTCGTCAGCATTCGATCACTTCCATCGACTTCAGGACTTCTCACATTTCTGCACATCATCAGTAAATAATGGCAAGCAATGGAACAAAAGGTAAACAAAACAAGACCGATGGCATATTCCTGTGCAGCATGATACATAATAGAAAGTTGGGCAGCATAAAAAGAGGGAACGATAGTGAGGCAAAAGTATGCTGTGTTCTGGTATGTAGAGCGCAGGGATTCCCCATACTGCGGGTTTCCTGTTGGGAGAAAATAAATTGTTGGGATGATCATTCGAGCCAATATTGAGACTATTGTGATATAATTTAATCCTATGTTGTGGTGATTGTGCTGAGGCACACCCCATGGTACCGTTTTGTCAATGGAAAATTAGAAATAAGTAAACTTAAGTTTTTATTTAAAAGCGTAAACCTGTACGTACCATAACGTATAACTCCAGCTACAGCGTGCATGAGGCAAGTTGAGAAGGTGACAGCGACGATCGGCCGATCATGGTAACCTCCACTCTCTCGAAGGGCCCAAACAGAGCAGACGACGAGAAAAGCGTTTGCGAGTACCTTGTCCAGATTTCCGAGCTGAACGGGTGGGCCTGGCGATCGTTTACTTTTGTGCCGCGACTTACCAAATGACATCATTGTGCAGAACAACTCTATACGTTTAACTACAAATGAAAAACTACAACACTACCTTGACTGTTTGTTTTCGTTTTCCTCCACAGGGGATAGCGAAGCCGCCCCCTAGCGGCAGGACGCGGAACTAAACGAATTCTTTCCTGCATTGGCCGGTAAGCAAGAGGGAAATCCAGGATGACCAGACCAATCGGGTAAGTGACAAAAGTCACCTCTCTAGACTATCTTATTTCCATTCTCCTTTTATTATTTTCAAAGGAGCACTTTTCGTAAAGTATTTCCATTATTCCCTCATACTAAGGGGTATTTCGAATCAGACACAAGACTGAATAGAAATGAAAATTACTTTTTTATCAAATGATCGGACGCGATATTTACGAAATTCCCTGTACGGTCCAACGCTTTTTTGACAGGCTTCTAGCCTAGCCGGTGCGCGGGTGCGCGGGCAATAGGTCGTAAGTTGCAGTTCGTGGCGGGGAGTGCGGTGGGGCTGGAGGGGGTGTAGTGTTGTCCCGGAGCGGAGCCGCCAGGCGGCCAGACTCCCGCTGTGTTTGGCTTTGCACTTGCACTTCCTGCATGCACCGGTGCGGGGCGCGGCGGGCCATGCCGTATAGATGCATTATTCTGTAACTCCCGGGTGCGGCGCGGCGCAGCTGTGCAGGGTCCCTGGCTACGGCTCCGCGGGGCGGGAAGGGGCGGGGCGGGCCCGTCCCGTATGGGGCCCTTATCGCCTCTACTCGCAGGAGCACGAGGCACGAGCGTCGGCCGTACCACCGTACCGTACCGCGCAGGAGCCTCTGGGCGACCACGTGATCCCCGGAGCGGTGACTCCAGAGCACTCCAGAGCCCTCCAGCTCGGACCGGAGCTCGCCTTTGTTGTTCCAGGCCCGGAGCCCCCGCGGAGCTTCCCCGGAGGCGATGGCCAGAGCCGCCCGGCGCGGCGCCGGCCCCGGCCGCGCCGCCTCGCCGCCGCCGCTCAAGCGTCAACTTTCCGCAGGGTGCGTCCAGTACAAGGTTACGGTGGAGCCCAGACCGGAAAGGGAAGGGGGCGGAAGTGCTTGTCCGGCCCGGCCCGGCCCGGCGCGGCGAGGATGGGATGGAGGAGGGTCGAGCCGACGCGAGGGGGCGGGGCGGGGCGGGGTAAACGGAGGCTAATGAAAGTCGCGGCGGAGCAAAGGCAGAGCAGGGCAGGGGCCGGCCGTGTTCAATCGAGCCTGAAACAGTCCGGAACAGGCGGGCGCCTGTCGTGTGGGCCGGAGCAAAACGACGGCAAAGAGAAGTACTTGTTACTGGCAAAGAAATCATCAAATTATGCCCCTGACAAACTACGGTTTTTCCTTATACTGGGCATAGATTTACAGTGCAAGGCCCGAGCGGCGCAAGTGTGTGCGTCCTAGTGTACGCGTTCAAAGGAAGAACGCAAAACGTGTTTGGTGCTGCATAATAGTAGTACAGGCCCTTCAAGCGTATACGTCATCATAGCGCCCCCGCCCTGCCCTGCCCCGCCCCGCCAGGGCCGGGCCTGTCTTTCAGCTCGGCGTGCAGTGGTTCGTGACTCTTCTCCATATAACCCGCTCTGACTCGCTCCTCTGCTCCGGTACCGAATTACGGGGTGTATGAAGGAGTAGAGGGCCGGGCAGGCGGCGCGGGCGCGGCGGTGCGTGGCGCGGCGGGGCAGGAGGGTCCGCGCCCGCGGCCCGGGCCACGCTCGCCCCCGCCCCGCCCCGCCCCACCCCGCCTGTTCTCGCGGTGGTGTAGTAGTACTCGAAGCGGGCCCGGGCCGGCGCGGCGCGGTGCGGGCGGACCGTGCACAGTCAGTCTGCTGCCAGCAGCGGGCAGCGCGCGACGTCACACCGCGAGCGAGCGCTCGGCCCGGCCCGCTCCGCGCCACCCTAACCTCCCCCTCTCTCCCGCCCTCCTGCGCGTCGCCCTGGATGTGGGCGGCGGCATGTCGCTGACACGCGGGGAGGTCCGTCGTGTCGTGTAGAGTTCGCTGAGCGCGTGTCGTGTCGCGTCGCGTCGTGTCGTGAGTGAAGTGCGCTTGTTTCGCGCTATCTTGCAGCGCTCGCTCGCTCGCGCGCGGGTGTGTGTGTGTGTCGTGCTGCCTCAAGCAAAAAGTGCCGTACGAGGCGAGCCGGCGCCCGCCGAGGATTACTCCACCCGGACCACACATCTTCTACTGGACGAGGACGCCGTCATTGCTGACCCGCAGAGGTGAGGACCTAAGTTCGTCGCGCGCGCGCGTTTGTGTGTGAACGACCCTAACCTCCCTTTCAGTTACCGTTCGCGACCGGTTCGGTGGGAACCGTAAAAACCGGGCCGCGAAGGAATCAAAAATAGTTTCCGAAACCTCTCGCTCGATAAAACGACCGATCGTTTAAAAAAAAAATGGATCGAGGCACCGCGGCGGCGCCGCCGTAGCCGGCGGGGCGTGGCACATGTGCGGCGATTATAACGCGTCTAACGGCGCCGGTCTCCGGTCCGATCCGATCCGATCGGCTGGGTAATGAGGCGACGGCGAGTCCGCCTGCCTCGCCGCGGTCCAGGAGTATCATGTGGGTATGTAACGTACCGGGCTCCGCGGCACCGCGGCGGCACCGGGCGCAACTGTGTCGTTAAGAGGGAGAACGAGTAGGACAAGTGGCGGTCGCGCGCCTGCCGGCCGGCCGGGCCGTTGTGACACCAGAGGATGTCGTTAATACTCCCTTTTGCCTTTCGGTTTTGCTCCGTGTTGCAACGTCGTGTAGGTATAAGTGGCACCTGTCAGGCGCCGTGCATGGGAATCGGCGGCGCCCGCCCGCGTGCGGGACGTATAGGGTGGGGACGAAAAAAAAAGTGGCGCTTGCCAGGTCAGTCGCAGTGTGCTAGTGAGTGCGTGGGGAAGAAATCGTCCTTTGAGCAGGTGGGCGGGGCGGGGCGGGGCGGACGTGTGACCGGCCGCGCGAGGGGTGACCGCGGGGCGGGGCGGGGGTCGCCATTGGTGCGTGGCGTGCGCCGACCCCACCCCACCCCGCCCCGCCCCGCCACGCCCGTGCGGTCGGCGCGGTGACTTTGAGTAATCATAATTGATGCAGGGCCCCAAAGGGCTGTGCTCCGCGGCCCCCGCGCCGGAGGTGGCCGTGGCGGCGGGAGGGAAAGATGGACGGCTGTTCCCACCAGAGCACTTTGATTTACACTGTGGAAATATATTTGTCATCAGCGTGATGGGCCCGACCCCAGCCCGTCCCACCCCGCCCGCTCACAATGAAATGGCTCCGATATCTCGCGCTAAGACGCGGAGGCCCCCCCCTCACTTCTCTTCCGCCCCGGGTCCCCCAGGGTCAGGTTCGGGTCCTAATGGGCCTCATCACGGCCCGGTGCGCTCCGGCCCCGGCCCGGCCCGGCGGCGCGGCACAGCGTTTAAATCTTGGTCGCAAACAAGTAAAGTGGCGTCGGCACAAGACACCCCGCCCCGCCCTGCCCCGCCCCGTCTCTTCGTTCCCTTCACCGCCACGCCCCGCCACGCCGGCGCTCGACCTGCAAACGATGCGGTTTTCTACTCACTTCATCTGGCTCAGCCTCGCGCCGCCGCGCCGCCTATAACAAGCCCTGCCCCTCCCTCCCTTCCTCCCTCCTTTCCTCCCTCCCTCTCTCCCTCCCTCTCTCCCCCTCTCCCCCTCTCCGCCGATGCAGCCCAATTTTACGAACTGGAAAACTATCGCGCCTCTACGACTTTGGTTTCCGCCTGCAGTATTTTCTCTCTCCCCCGCCGCGTGAAGTGCACCGAGTCGTTCCCCTGCCCGGGCCCGGCCGGGCCGGACCGGAGAGTACCTCGAAGGATATGCCCACCCGTGTCCGAGTGCTTAATGTTCCGGTGAGTAGGGTTCCCTAGGCAACGGCCGGCCGGCGCGGCCGGCCTGGTCCGTCACATGCCAGCGAACAAGCACTTCTTGACTCGCTCCTCGAGCGGCCGCTCCGCTCGCCCCACCCCCACCGCGCGTCCACACCTCACCTCACCACACCACGCCCGGCCCTGCGGCAGCACTGTAGTCATCCCTGAAGAAAAAAAAAACCTTCAGGAGGATGAAGTAGTTCTGCTCCTGTCAGCAGGCCGGGGCGGGACGCCTCACCTGTGCGGTCATACTGTACCGCCACGCGCGAGTGCGGGCGGGTTGCCTATCTGCCAGGCGCGCGCCTCTTGTGCACAGTCCCGGTCCCGGTGACCACGGTCGTGGCCGTTAGAGGAGAAGTCCGTCGCTCAACTCGTGTGCATCGCTTGTGCCGCGGCCCAGCCCAGCCCGGCCCGGCCTGCCTGCCGGCTACCGCGGGTATCTCCCCGACGATCGCCTGTTCCTGCCCTCGCCGCGCCACGCCGCGCCGCGCCACGCCCCCGACCTACACCGTGAAGCGCGCTGTGATCTAGCACCGCGGGCGGGGCGGGGCGTGGCAGCTGGGGTCAGCGCTCTTGCATCTAATGCATTTTATTCGTCTAAATCACACGTCGCATTCGCGCGCGGGGAACGTCCACTCACACACACAGGCGTGGCCGAACACTCCCCCCGGCGTGCGCGAGCGCGTCCACGGGGACCAGGGCGCATCCGTGCAGCACGTCCGTTGTATGATGCGGCCGTTAATGACCACTAGCGCAGGGCCACGCGTGGCGCGGGTAGGCAGCCGTATTTTACGCGAGACGCGCGATGCCCTTACGACGCCCTGCTCCGCGACGCGACGCCGACGGCGACGCCCCCCGCCGCGCCTCTCCCGCGCGCCGCGGATACACGCGGAAGTGTGCAGAGGCGCCGCATTGCATCACGCCCAAAGGTCACGTGACCGCGCTAATTAATATCCGGCCGCGGAGAAGTGGCACGACACATAAAGCTCGCGCCGGCGCGGGTATGAGAAATGTGTCGGAGCCCGAAGTGCACGCCGCCGCGACGCCCCGCCCCACGGCGCCGCGACGCTCTCCTCCGCCGCGCGTCCCGATGATGCGGCGGAAAGGCGATAGAAATGAATAAATACGAGTGGGCGTCGGCGAGCGCGCGGCGCAGCGCGGCGCAGAGCGACGGGGCTGCTCCCTACCCGGCCGTGACGTCGTTTTGACTGTCAAATGACTATGGACTTTCACCTCACCTCACCCGCGGTGGCCTGTGCCATGCAGCTGGGCCCGGCTGAGGCGAGGCGGTCCACGCTGCCTCTCCATTCGTGCGCTGCTCGGAGGGCACACGGCCCTATGAAGGGCGCCACTCTAGCGGGGCGGGACCGACACCACACCGCGGCCCCGGCAAGCATGGGGCGCTGCGCCAATGCGCGCGACAGTGGGATGAGGAATTGCCCATTCGGAATCTGCACCGCTCGCGCTCGTAGCCGTTAAACACATGTGCCCGACGTGCGCGACACAATTACTCTGTAAAATAATCAGACACTTTTAACAATAATAAAACCGGCTTGAAAGTGCACTACCGCGATTTTTATTGTGTCACATTTTTTTTACAACATGTAACATTTCAGAAAAAGAAACAAAAATGCCGTGCGATATGTCGGCGAAGGTCCGAACTGTCTAATTGCCTGTTACGTTGCATGCCTCGCGGTTCTGCCGGTAATTGGTAATTGGTGGGTTGGCGTTCCCCTGCCGCCGCACCCCGTCGCACACCGCCCCGCCCCGCCCCGCCCCGCCCCGCCTCGCCCGCGCCGCTACCCATACTGGCCCGCGAGTGGGCCGAATACCTGTGCAGGGCGGAGCCCCGAGGAGCACAGCATACCTCGCGGGGTGGCGGAGGATCCGCGAGATTTCTCTCTCCCTCTCACACACCCACCACAACACCCACTTTTTTTCACCCACATTTTTTTTCCACCCACATTCGCTCCAATAATGGCTCCCAAACAGCCTCCTCGCTTCGACTCCCCCATTCGCCGAAAGGTTTTATTCGTCGTTAGATAACGCAGGTCGGATACACATTCTAATTCGATTACGAGTGGACGGACGGCGGACGAAGCGGCCGGCGCTCCGCGGGCAGCAGCAGACCCTCCGCCTCTTTCTATCTCTCTCCGTATCGCAGCACCGCGCCCGCCCCGCCCCGCCCCGCCCCGCCCCGGCGGTTACTCGGAATCATAAAGAAGCCACGGCTCCGTCCCGTCTCCGTCCCGGACACACCTGACACTGCTCCCGGGGGGATCACAATTGCAGCCCGGAAGACCCGCGCAATTATTGGGTCTTGGTGGCGTCGCGGCGCGTCGCGGCGCTGCTAGACGGGCGCATCCGGTCGTCCTCCCTCCCCTCCGGCCCGGCCCGGGCGCGTCGCTCCGTCTCTGTCGCGCCCCCTCCGAGGTGCCCGCGTGAGCACGGTGCATGTCGTCGGCCCTCTCTGTCGCACCGCCCCACGAGGCGGCCCGGCCCCGGCCCCGGGCCCCCAGAGCCCCAGGGGGTCGCGCAGCGACGTGCCCTGCTCGGGCCGGGCCGGGCCGGGCCCGCTGGGCCTCTATCCCGCAGGCACGACTCCCCCGCCCCGCCCCGCCCCGCCCGCACCCGGCTGCTATGCATTACGTCAGCCACATCGCATAGATCGCCGATACCCGGAGCAGGAGCAGCCTCTCCGTCACAGTGGAGCCTTTAAACACACGCCCTCCGCTCAGGAAAAGGCAGCCAGTAGTCTTTTTTGTCTAAGTCCCAAGCCTGGTACGTACACTCTGACTGGCACTGAAAAAAACTTTCCGACAGCTTTCGATATGTTGTTACCCAGGCTTCAAAACGACCAGAAAAGTATATCTTGTGCGAACAATTTTTCGAGCCGACACTTAGAAAAATTCCGCGTCGGTATGTATCCGCCCTGTTCGTCGCGCTTAGACTTAGATCGCGTAGCAGAGCCTGCCCGGTGGCCAGACAATAAACCCGCGGTGCTGGTCATTGGGTCAGTGACTTGCCGAGAGCTGGCGGTGACGAGCCGAGCCCACGCGACGCCGCAGCGTGCCCGGCCGAGCCGAGCCGAGCCGGGGCGGCGGAGGAGAACCTCTCCTTCATTAGCCATTCATGAGTCCATGCGCGGCGCGGTGCTGGGCTGTGGAGGTGGACCTAACCTGGGCCGCACCCGCACCGGGCGGGTCGGGCTCTTGTGTGCGCAGCGACCTGCAGGACCAGGCACAGGCACACTGTCCGGCCCCGCCCCGCCCCGCCCCGCCCCGCCCCGCCCCGCCCCGCCCAGGGCGGCCCCGCCCACGCGCCCGCACCCGCACCCGCTCTACTTCTGCTCAACGACGGTATTGTCCCGCGAAAGTATAGCGGTATACCCTTCCGAACACTGACCGCGAGAGAGACCCATGCCGCGAGCTGAGCTGCTTAAGCAGAACGAACGGAGTCGCTAGCTGTCATGTCATACTCTTTTTCTCTGATTTTATTTGTTTCTTCTTCCCCTGCTGAATACACCATCTCACAGTATGCCGCCGCGGAGTGGCGCAAGACTCGGTGTGAGTCCGCGCAGCCCTGCAGCAGCGGCGGCGGCGGCGGACCGATTTGCGTACGAAAATGACCTCTTATTATGGAGCACTTTTATCGTGTTTCATTATCGGCCAATTGCAGCGGTGATTACTGGTGGATGCCCCGCACCGCGCCGCGCCGCGCGCGCAGGGCGTGTGGCAACAGCGGGCTGCACTGTGTACTGCATGACGGCCGTGATGAACGGCGCGAGTGCGTCGCCGCGTTCCTTTGCATGCCGGGCCGGGGCGAGAAGAGAAGCTCGCTGATTGGCTGACGACGCCTATCGCGTACAGGGCGGCCAATCACGGCTCTCGTCTCGAACCAGAAACGAACGAGACCGCGCGGCCGCGGCCGTGACAATGGTCCGTCCTGATTGGGTGGGTATGGCATGGCACTTCCCTCCCCTGGAGGCTGACGACCCTGGCGATCCTGACAAGCGATCTCGGCTGACAAATGTCAGATAACTGCGGATCTCCTCGAGATCCGAAAAATTACGTACGTGCTCTGCAAGTGAAAGGGTAGCGTGAAAACATGGAAAATTTTTGCGGCAGTAAACCTCCCGAAGGAGGTTGCGGTTCCCGCCAGGCACAGGGCTTTTACCCCCCGTGGCAGCCAACTACTTCGGTGTTCTTATGGGAACCGGTGCTTTTCTGACTGCGATCCTGTCGCGCAATTCGACAGATTTGATCCCCGTACTGCCAGATTTAGTCGTACGGTGGTTAACCGAACTGCCCTGTCCCCAGGGCATGGAATAGCTATTTTTGGAGCCAGATTCTAGGACTTATGACCCCACGACCGACCACCAGTCGTGGGCATGGGACGGAACTTCCTGGCAACCCTCTGTCGCTACCAGTGAAGAACCTACCTGGGTTTGAACCAGGCCCCATGTGCCGAGTCTCACAGACACCCCACGGCTTTCGCGGCACCACTAGACCACTAGACCGTCGGCTATTCCACGAGGGAGCTCGGTTGAAATGGGGGGTTTGAATTCCACTCCAAGTTGCAGCTTGTCCTCAGAAAAATTAAATTTTTAGGCAAGATTCGAACCTTCGTTCTGCGACTCTCCGGCTGGACACGTTACCGGCACGGCTACGTCGCCACGGTACCAGAAGCCGGGCCACTAGGAGGCATGCTGCGCGAGAAGCCACAGTCACCGAATAAACGAACCCGGTGTCATCAGTACGCCTGCTCTCCGGGAGGTGCGAGGCCGGCCGCGTAGCGTCATTGGTATCGACTCTGCTCATAGTACTAGCTGGGCAGTGGTTCAAAAACCGCGTTTTTTTTTGTTTTTTTTTTTAATTTTTTCTGTGGACCAATTTCTTTTTTCATTTATACCGTCCTTGTGACTCAGACAACTTAAAAAAAGCACAGCTACTGACAAAAAAAAACGGAGCAAGAAAGTTCGAGAATGAAATAAAAATGAAGTAGGTGGGAAATAAACTCCGGTCCTGCGGTTGACAGTCGGAAAACCGATGTAGACTCCGTTCTGCCTGTGCTCGTGGCGGTGTACACGGGTCGGACTAAGCGGAGGTTTGACAAAATTTTTGACCGTATCACGCGCGGCAGAAATTAATTCGGCCAGGTCGGACACAAAGAGGTCGGACAAACGATGAGCACCTTCCCCTCCCCTCCGGTGTTGCTTCGGGCGCGCGCGCGCGCGTACTCTCGGTTTCACAATTTTTCTCGGCGCGTCTTCCTCACCAAGGCGGAGTGCACCCTCCCCTCTGGCCGCCAAGGCTGCGCGTCTCGACGGCGAGTCTGACGGTCTTTTTGTCCGCAGGTCCCGTCCTTATCAACAACAACATCGCCAACAACAACTGCGGCGGCGGCGGAGCGAGGAGGCCGACGCTGCCTGGCCCGGCGCGGCCGGCGGCGTGAACCAGCGACACGCCAGACAGACGCCGCCGTCGCGTAGCCGCCGTGATGACGTCCTTGAGCTGCGCAAGCGACGCGGAAAGTCGTCGGCGTCGGGGCTCGGCGACGGCGTCCCCGGCGGCGGCTGACCCCACGACGGACCGCAGGTCGGCGTCGGCGTTGTCGACGGCGTCCTCGACGGCACCGTAGCGCCGCGCCACGCCGCAGCCATGGTCAAGGTGCAGGTGGTGGAGGTGCGGCCCGCGCGCGGCCCCGCGCCCCGCCGCGCCGACATCCTGGCGCACAGTGACGACGAGGATGACTTCAAGAAGGACCCGCACCCGACCCCGCCCAGCACCAACAAGCTGCCCAACGGCCACAACAACCTCAACGGTGAGTTGTGGGGACGCCGCGCGGACTTTTGACTGGAGGCGTCTTTTCTCGTATGACGTCACGATGGGGCAGGATTTGCGGGGAGTGGAGGAAACTGGGGGGGGGGGGGGGAGGCGTCGTCGGAGCGTGACTTGCCGGAGGCCCATTAAGTAGTATGGGAGGGTAGCCGTAGAGGCGGAACGCACTGGAGGGGGAGGGGGGCAGCGAGGCGAGGCGTGGAGATTTGTGAAGAGGACCCTCCGCTCCCTGCTCGAGGAGGGGGCGTGGGGCGTGGGGCGCTGCCACGAGTTTCCGATCCCCGGGTTGCTGCATTTCCACTCCGCCCAGCCCCAGGCGCCGCGACGACCCCGTTAACGTCCTCGTCCTCATGTGTTCGCTGCAGGCAAGGCGTCGCCGCCCGCGCCCGCCAGAGAGGTGGGCGTCATCGGGCCGCCCATCGGGCCGCCTGGGGGGCTGACCAGCCGCATGGAGATCGTCCTGAAGAGCAACGTGCAGCACGAGGAGGAGGAGGACCCCGACGCGGTGAGTATGCGCAGCGCAGAGACTAGACCGCGGGGCGAGTATGGGCGCACGCGCGATGTGCATCGCCTCGCGTGTGAACGGCCGAGTGCGCGCGGTGCGCTTCCTGGAGAGTCATTACGACCGGAAGCGCGACTACTCACACCTCGATATGTATTCTGCACACCCGCAGACACACACTGTAGCTCTTGCAAAACAGAAAAGAGTGTAGACTTACCCGTGTCTTATTTCATTTTTTAAAAACATGCGCGTGTGTTTTTCTTTGATTTTGTTTTCCAAAAAGAGCTCTGGCCTCGGCGACCCTACTGTATCCAACAGCAGCAACGCCTCCCTAAGCCGCCCAGAGAGCGTGCGGACGGCGAGCCCCGGCGCTCGCAGCAGTGGTAAGGACCAAATTTATCACTTTTCTTTTTGGAAAATAAAAAGAAAGCGAAGAGCGCTTTGCGTTGCTAAGCATAGAACTGCAAAGTGAGGTGGGTCTTGTGGGGTTGCAGTGGTGGCGCTGGGCCAGGAGGCGGGCTGGGTGCGCGTGCTGACGGGGCGGCCCGGGGAGCGCGCGGAGCGGGGCGCGCTCGTGTACCTGACGCCCGCGACGGCCGTGCGGGACGTGAGCCGCGACCTGCTGCTGCCGCCGCACCTCACGCTCTGGGTGCAGTACGGCCGCTGCACGCCCAGCCACCGGCTGCGCGCCGACGACAAGCCCCTCGTCATCCAGGACCGCTTCCTGCAGCGCCTGGGCTTCTCGGAGCGCAGCCGGCGCGCGCGCCTCGGCATCGACCCCGAGCTGCGGCACCTCATCCGCTTCCACGTGGGCAGCGCGCCGCCGCTGGCCGAGGTGGCGGGCGCCACGCGCAGCGGCTCGCTGCTCCTGCTCAAGGGCCTCGTGTTCCCGCACTGGAAGCGACGGCCCGCGCTGCTCCTCGGCGACCGCCTCTTCCTCTACCCTGGTCAGTTTGCTCCTACTTCGTCACTACTTTGTCACTACTTTTAGACCGCTGCCTGCTAACCCTGGACGTGCTACCCGCAGCCCCCGGCTCGCTGACGGCCGCCCCCGAGGAGCTGCGCGTCGAGTCCGTGTCGTCGCGGTCCCCGCGCGGCGGCCGCCTCGTGCTGCGCGTCGCGGCCCAGCCCAACGGCCCGCGCCGGCACGTGTTCCTGGGCTTCGGCAGCTGCTGGGAGCGCGACCAGTGGGCCGACTGGCTCCAGGAGGTGAGCCTTCCAGACCAGACCAGCGCCCGCCGCGCCGCGCCGGGCAGGCAGCCCATTCGGCGTCGCGGCGCCCGCTGCTCCCGCGGCGCAGGCCACCCACCCTACCGACGCCGGCGCCGCGGCGCGCCGCCCACGCGCCCGCGCGCCGGGAGGGTAGGCAACACTTCCAGCGCAGGAGACTTAAACGCACGCGACCAACCTCGCGCCCAGCGAGCATGCGTGGGTGTCCCTGCTGCATCTCTCCGGCAGTGCGCGGCGCGGCGCGGCCTCTTGACCGCCTTTTCGGCGCGCAAACTGCAGAAAAGTAGCGAGGCCCGGCACGGTCCGGTCCGGTCACGACGACGCGTCCGATAAACGCGACGTTTCTCTCCCCAAAACGCGCTCCCCGGCGCTCAGCAGTCCGCGGCGAGACGTCCACCGGCCGCGCAGCCGCGCCGCGCCGCGCCGTGTGAGGCTCGTTTTCTTTGGCACTGGCCCGAATCCACGGCGGCCGGGTCGCGAGAGTCGCCTCGCCGACGTTGTCGTGCTAAATCAGCTTTAGGCCTGCTTTCAGTGTGCTACCCGCTTTCCTAAATTTTGCGGGGGTAGTCGTACTTTGTTACCGCCATGTTGCGCTGCGAATTTTCGGCTGTGCGCTGAACCTCCACGTTCTTGCGCGTATGCTGTGCCGCAATGCACGCGAGTATGCTGGTTGCCTACTCCCGGGCCGTAAGGCGCTCCGCTCCGCGCCTCTCGATTCCGTCTCCATTTAGCCGGTCTCCCCCGGGCAGTCATTGGCCGCGACAGTGATCGTGAGTGAGAAGACGGGGCCAGATTTAGGCCGTTCAGGAAAATCGCGCGCGGGGCGGGGCGAGGGGCCGAGAGCCTCAGCTGAAGCGCTCGCGAGCGCTCCGCGGTGCGGTCGGGAGAGCGGCGTGGTGGCGCGGCGTGGCGGAACGCTGCTGCTGCGAGTCGCTCCGCTTGAGGTACGCTCCGTGCACTCTGTGCCGGAGCACGGGGGCCGGAGCTATCTGGAGGCTCTAGAAGCGACGCGCTGGTTAGCCCTTCCCTTCCCCTCCCCGACCCAGTCCAGGACCAGAGCGGCCCGGGCCGGGCCGGGCCGGGCCCCGAGCCGTACCATCCCGCTATGACTGGCAGTGACACGGACGACGCACATGGCGGAGGACGCGGCCACCGTCGGGACGGCTGCCGGGACGGAAAGGGTTCTGTGGAACAAGGCCCCGGGATGTGAAACTCCGTCGATAGTGAAGTGACGTACAACCCGTGGACCCGCTGCCGCCGGGTAGGGCGGTGCGATTCGCGCCCGGCGCAAGTCCTCCCCGGTGGCGGGCTCCCCTCGGACGCCCCCGGGGCGCCCGCCGCAGCAGCCAGGATGTGAACCCTCCGCCGCCACGCCACGCATGGCGGTGACGCGGAGGCGTCAGCCCGCCGCCGGGCTCAGCCGCAGAGTAAGCCCGGGCCCTGTAATTTTTCATAATTTTTAAAAAATATTTTTAAAAGTTCTAGATATTTTTATGCTCTAGATATTTTTGTGTATAGTCACTAAGTGCACCCAGGAAATAATTTCTCCTTATAAATTTTAATTTTTACGATCCCCATTCGCGTATTTTCTTAAGTTGTTGCACGGCACGAGGGCCTCTCCAACCAGTACCTGCCCCTGTTGCAGGCCGCGGTGGCGGCGCGCTCTTCCCCCGGCCTCCTGGACCTGACCTCGGGCGGGCTCGAGGCGCTGCCGCAGGCGCTGCTCTCCTTCCAGGACAGCGTCGAGGAGCTGGTCCTGAACCGCAACGCCCTCGGCGGCCAGCACGGCAACAAGCCCCAGGACCCCCTCGACATGCTGGGCCGGCTGCCGCACCTGCGCCGCCTGCAGCTGCGCCACAACCAGCTGCGGCACCTGCCCGCCCACCTGCCGCAGCTGCACCACCTGGTGGGCCTGGACCTCGCCGACAACAGCCTCGAGGCGCTGCCGGACGCCGTCGGCGACATGGCCAGGTAAGCCCTCTGCTCCGCGCGCGGACTCCTCCTCGCCGCCGAGTCTGTTTCCTCCCGACCTTGCATCGTTCAAGTCGGGGGTAAACGGGATGGGCAATTATAGTGGGGCTCCCGGGGCCCCCGCGCGAGCGCGCCCGCCGCCCCGGGAGCAGGAGGCGTGACTCTGTGACACGGCGTGACCACGTGCGTGGCGGGGCGGGGCGTTAGGTAGGTGGGCGGTCTTCTGGCGTGCTGCAGGTCGTTATGCCCCTCCTGACTGTCTCCCCCAACCCCTCCCCGCGGCGCGCCGCCGTTCCGTCGGAGGGATCAGCGCGGTCAATAATCGATAATCGATCTTCATGGCCGGATGAAACAGCTCAATCACGCTTGTAAAAAAAAAATGAAAGACGCTTAGGACGACAACGCGACATTAATCTGCTGCGCTGCAGTTGGCGGGCCTGCCTGGCGGTGGTGGGGGCGATAGGCTCTGCTGACTGCCGAACAATCGGCATTGTAGGCCCAGCTCCTGCTCCTGCTCCCCGCCGCCGCCCTCTGGACCCTCGTTAACAACAAAGCACCCGCATTTAGCGAGTACCCCGGGCGGGTGGTGTCCCTGCTGCGAAGTAGAGGGGTATGTGAGGCAGCCTCCTCCCTCAACACCCGCAATATTTTTTTTTACGCAATGTAAACCTAGCTGCACCGACCTCAGGTGAACGGCGTGACGATGACGATTGAGGACATGACCTGAGAGCCCGAGGACGCGATCAAACCAGTGAAAAATAAAGTCAGGGCGTTGTTTTCAGGACGCTGGTTTTGTAATGCGGTCCGGGCTCCGGGTGAGCTCCGGGCGAGCTCCGGTCCGCGCCGATGCTGACAGCGATACCCGGAGCGCCGCGCCTCCGGTTAGCTGGACGTGCGCCTCATTGTAGCGACTGCCCAATGACACGCTCTGCAGGCCGGGCTCCGGGCGGCTCCGGCGGGTCCCTTCCTATCTCTAATAACTTTGTGTCCATCACTGGCGGAAACTTGGAGGAAAGGAATAGCCTGCCCGCCTGCTCGCTCGCGGACATACCTTTCGCTCGCGTTGACCCCCCCTCCCTCCTTACACCGTGAAGCCAGCGCCCGCCTCTGTGGTTAAAAAGCGAGAGGGGGGATTTATCTGCTTCCGAAGATCGCGGTACTCTACATCACCTTCTGCGCGGGCGGGGCGTGGCGGGGCGTGGCGGGGCGTGTGTTTGCAAAAGGGGACTGCCACTGTTGCGGGCGCGGGGCGGGGCGGGGCGGCTGAACATCCTCCCTGCTGTAGCACCAGCCTCCTCTCCCTCCCTTCCTGCCCGGGCGTGGCGGGGCGTGGCGGGGCGTGGTGCAAGGGGCGCCGGGGGCGGGGCAGTGCCTGGCGGGCCCCCGAGCTGCGGCCGCCGCGCCCGGCCCGGCCCGGCCCGCGCCAGTATACCACAGCGCGCCCCGCCCCGCGCACGCCACCCGCGCGGACCTCCTGACCCGCAGCAGCGCGCGCGACCCTCGTGAAACTTTCGGACTCACGTGCGGCTCCACCTCCCCTATGGATATATCCGGATACTAAGCAACATCAATGACAACGTCAACGTGCTGGTGTCTCAGTGTCCGTCAAGTTTCGTGACAGTTCCAAGTGTCAAACTAGGGTGTGCATCTCTGAGTGTCCGCGAGCGTGTGAGCGCAGCTCCAAAGTGACCGCGGTATATTTGGTGCCGCTCTCCTCTGCTCGCCCTGAGCTGCTGGTGAGACCAGCTCACCGCTGACGCGACGGTGCGCGCCCAGCTGATGCCCGCGGCGGCCCCGCGCCACCCCGCGCCCGGATGAGCGCGCGGCGCACCGAGCCGAGCCGAGCCGAGCAGAGCCGGCCGGGGCACGCGCTCCTGCAAGGGAGATGGCGTAATTTAGTCCTCGATGGTTTTGCGTAGCGTAGCGGGGCCGACATGGAGAACGCCGACGCAATCCATGGTAAGCAGAAGGAAAAGAGCTAATGACTTGTGTGTGTAAGTTTTTGAAAGAGGTATAATCTATCCACCGCAATTTTTTTGTTTATTATTACTATTGTTTTGTGGGTGTTATGTGGGTCAGGGATGGAAATTTAACATGTCCCTGGGGGTTTTACTACGTTCTTTATGAAGGACGCATACAAGGTGGGCGCTGTAAGGGTTGCCACGGCAAAATAAGTGCGCTGCTCATCCAGAAAACTGCATGCTTAAATACTGTAAATAGAGTGGTTTATTTGAGTGTTTAAAACTGCAAACTCAACGACGACATGCTGACTCATTTTGTCTCATTGGACGGTCAGTACTCTGGCCGGTAGAGGCCAGGGGAGGGCAAACTAACTGGGATATTGAGATGGCAGGCCAGGCGAGGTGGCAGGTGGCATTTCATAAGGGCCCTGCTGTCAAGCCCAGGGCCTGGTGGACGTTCTGCGGGTGGGGCGGGGCGGGGCGCGGCAGGGCGCGGCGGGGCGGGCGAGCTGGGGCCGCCGGATGCGGATGCTGTTGCAACGCACAGGCGGCCGCCGCCACCGCTGCTGCCACCACCGCCGCGGCGGCTCTCTGGGCCGGCAAATGTCAGCAATAGTAATAATAGAAGTAGAGTAAAGATCTGTGATCCTGGCATAGAACCCGATCCTTTTGGATGCTCTTTGACCTTCCCCGAGTCGTCGGCGCCAACTACTCCTCCTAAGAAGTACGCATGCTTAGTAGAGCACATCGGAATAACGAGGTCTTTTTTGACAGCCTCGAGGAGCTCCGCCTGGACCGCAACTCGCTGCGGGCGCTGCCCGCCTCCCTGACCCGCCTCAAGAAGCTGCGGGTGCTGACGCTCGCCCACAACCTACTGGAGGCCGCGCCCCCGCACCTGCTGGCCATGCGGGCGCTAACGCTGTTGGTGAGTGCCGCACTTCACCGCGGCCCCGAGGAAAAATAAAAGCTTCTAGTGAATTGCCAATTGTTTTATTCGGTGTGCGTCAACCATGGACTCCTTGCTTCCAGGACCTCCAGGGCAATAGGATATCCGACGATGGCCTCCCGCTGCCGGCCCCGGTGCCCGACAAGGACAACCTGGACCCGCTCGGTCCTCCCGGCCGCGTCAGCCTGCGCGCCAACCTCCTCAAGGGCCACATCATCCTGGGCAACTACGGGGTAAGTGATGGACGTAGGTCACAAGCGCTACAGATCACAACCGCTACAGGTCACAAGCGCTACAGCTCGCTAACGCTACGGGTCGCAAGCGCTACAGCGAGAATCCGCGCGTTAGGCGGAGCCGAGCCGAGCCGAGCTAAACCTTGAAAAATTACGCACGTGGCGTGAAAACATGGAAAATTTTTGCGACAGTAAACCTCCCGAGGGAGGTTGCGGTTCCCCCCGTGGCAGCCAACTACTTCGGTGTTCTTATGGGAACCGGTGCTTTTCTGGCCGCGATCCTGTCGCGCAATTCGACAGATTTGATCCCCGTACTGTCAGATTTAGTCGTACGGTGGTTAACCGAACTGCCCTGTCCCCAGAGCATGGAATAGCTATTTTTGGAGCCAGATTCTAGGACTTATGACCCCACGACCGACCACCAGTCGTGGGCATGGGACGGAACTTCCTGGCAACCCGCTGTCGCTACCAGTGAAGAACCTACCTGGGTTTGAACCAGGCCCCATGTGCCGAGTCTCACAGACACCCCACGGCTTTCGCGGCACCACTAGACCACTAGACCGTCGGCTATTCCACGAGGGAGCTCGGTTGAAATGGGGGGCTTGAATTCCACTCTCCAGATTATTGTCCTCAGAAAAATTAAATGTGTTGGTAAGATTCGAACCTCCGTCCTGCGACTCTCCGCGCGGACACTATGCCGGCACGGCTACGACGCCACGGTACCTTATGCCGGACCACTAGGAGTCATGGTGCGCGAAAAGCCACAGTCACCGAAGAAACGAACCCGGTGTCATGAGTGCGCCTGCTCTCCGTTCAGTGCTGGGCCGGCCGCGTAGCGTCATTGGTATCGTCGCTGCTCATAGCACTGGGCGGGAAGTGGTTCAAAAACCGCGTAAGTTTTTTTTCTTTTTATTATTTTTTTTTGTTCGGACCAAGTGCTCTTTCCAGCTATACCGTCCTTGTGACTTGGGCAACTGCAAAAAAGGCACTGAAAAGAGCACTTGGTCGAAACAAAAAAAAAAAAAAATTAACAAGAAAAAAAAATTACGTGATTTTTGAACCACTGCCCACCTAGTGCTACAAGCAGCGTCGATACCAATGACGCTACGCGGCCGGCCCAGCACTGGCCGGAGAGCAGGCGCACTCATGACACCGGGTTCGTTTCTTCGGTGACTGTGGCTTCTCGCGCAGCATGACTCCTAGTGGTCCGGCATAAGGTACCGTGGCGTCGTAGCCGTGCCGGCAGAGTGTCCGCGCGGAGAGTCGCAGGACGGAGGTTCGAATCTTACCAACACATTTAATTTTTCTGAGGACAATAATCTGGAGAGTGGAATTCAAGCCCCCCATTTCAACCGAGCTCCCTCGTGGAATAGCCGACGGTCTAGTGGTCTAGTGGTGCCGCGAAAGCCGTGGGGTGTCTGTGAGACTCGGCACATGGGGCCTGGTTCAAACCCAGGTAGGTTCTTCACTGGTAGCGACAGCGGGTTGCCAGGAAGTTCCGTCCCATGCCCACGACTGGTGGTCGGTCGTGGGGTCATAAGTCCTAGAATCTGGCTCCAAAAATAGCTATTCCATGCTCTGGGGACAGGGCAGTTCGGTTAACCACCGTACGACTAAATCTGACAGTACGGGGATCAAATCTGTCGAATTGCGCGACAGGATCGCGGCCAGAAAAGCACCGGTTCCCATAAGAACACCGAAGTAGTTGGCTGCCACGGGGGGTAAAAGCCCTGTGCCTGGCGGGAACCGCAACCTCCCTCGGGAGGTTTACTGTCGCAAAAATTTTCCATGTTTTCACGCCACGTGCGTAATTTTTCAAGGTTTAGCTCGGCTCGGCTCGGCTCGGCTCCGCCTAACGCGCGGATTCTCGCTGTAGCGCTTGTGACCCGTAGCGCTACCGAGCTGTAGCGCTTGTGACTCGTAGCGCTTGCGACCCGTAGCGTTAGCGAGCTGTAGCGCTTGTGACCTGTAGCGGTTGTGATCTGTAGCGCTTGCGAGCCACTCCTGTAAGTGATAACGTAGACCCGCGGGGAATCGCTTTCGCTCCCCAGGGCCCCTTCCCTCCCCTGCCCGCCCCGCCCTAGCCGTGCCGCCAGGGCTTGCCGGCACACCCTCTGTCCGCAGTAACCACACATAACTCGCACATAAGGAAGCTCCCTGCGATGGCCTGGCATGCAGCGGATCCTGGGCCGGCAGCAGGCCATGAGGGTCGCCTCCGTGAGGACCAAAGTCCCGTCTCCGTCCCGCGCCCGCGCCCCGCCGGGGAGAGAGAGGGAGAAGGGCTGTGGCGCTCTTTTCGGACCAGGCCCAGGCGTGCCTCGTATCGTGGGAGTTTTCCTTGCACTCGTCCTCTTGGGTGGGGCCGCGGCCCGCGCGGGGCGGGGTGGGGCGGAACGGGCGCGGGCCGCGGCAGCAGGGAGTTCGCCATCCGACCATGTCACTGAGTCGGTGACAAGTACTCTCACAACCCACGGCTCCCTTTCAAATTATTACTTACACGTTTCTGAGCTGCAAGTTTTACCAAATGCCACAGTAAAAAGTTTTTGGGGAAAAGAGTGCAGGCACGACTTTTCCTATAACATGACGAGCGATTCTCCAGACTGCGGCCCTCGTTGTAGTCAGCAGCGTTACTCATCTGGCTGTAGAATTTCACCCAAAACTGTCAATCAGCGACCCGTGGCTCTAGTGCCCCTTCCCCTTCCGACCGCTCCTCGCATCATCGGCAGGGCAGCACTCTTGCTTTCCTCGACTAGCGGGGCGCGGCGGAGAGGCGCGGCGGGTCAGGCGGGGGAGGGCAGGGCAGGGCGCGCGACGCGGCCGGGCAGGGCGGGGCGGGGCGGGGCGGGGCGGTGGCACCGCGTCGACGGCCAAGTGGAGCGCCTCGCCTCCAGTCGCGCCGCGTCCGCCCGCCCGTCCGCTATGCCGTCCCCCGCGTCGCGACGTCGGCCCCGCGCCCCGCGAGTGGCGCCCGCGACGCCCCGCCCCCCTGTGTGATCGCCGAGGTCAGAGTTTCCGCGATGCGTTCGCTGCGCCGGAAGCGCCGGTGGCGCCTGCTGGGCTCGGCGTCGCCGTCCTCCAAGAGGACGTCGGCGTCGTACCGGGACTGCGCGCTGTGCGCGCGCTCCGCCGCCGACGGCCCGTCCTCGGCGCAACACCAGCAGCACCAGCAGCACTACCACCAGGATAACCCGCGCGCCAGCCGGCGGGGCTCCAAGCGCTCCAGCAGCAAGGCCAAGCAGGGCAAGGAGCCCGTGCGCGTCATCTGCTACTGCGACACTAACGCCGAGGCGCTGCCGCTGCTGCACGGCAACTGCTACCGCAGCGTGTGCACGGCCATGTCCGTGGAGCGGGAGGGCCGCGGCAGGAGCAAGCCCAGCAAGCCCATCTTCCGCTGCCTCAACGTGGCGAGGGACTTGAACCTGCGCGAGAACCACCCGTGCCCGTCGCACCCGGCGCACCCGGCCGCCGCCTCCAACGGCGACCACAACTTCTTCTTCGGCCGCGTGGACCTCAACAACAACGAGGACCGGCACGTGGTGCTCGAGGACACGTGCGTGTCGTGCTGCGTCGTGTCCACGCACCCGCCGCCCACCTTGTACTGCTTCGACAAGCCGCCCAGGCCAGCCGCAGCCGCCGCCGCAGCCGCCGTTCAGGGCTCCGAGGCCGTCGTCGACGTCGGCGCAGCTGCCAAGACCGACGCCAGCGGCACTTTGAAAAGGGGGGAGAGCCGGCGTCGCTCGCAGGGCCAGGTCAGGCGCCGGTCGCGCTTCAGCCTGCCGCAGCTACCGAGCTTCCTCCGCAACCCTAAGGCCCTGCAGCGGACTTCGTCGGCGACTGTCCGGCCGGTCGCGGCATCCGAGGCCCCGGACGACACGCCACCGCCGACGCCCGCGCCACCGATACCCGCCGCGCGCAGCACCGCGCCCAACGTCGTCAACAACCCTCTGTACCAGGAGGTGACCCGCGCCCCACCGCCGCCGCCCCCGCGGCCACAGCCACCGCCCCGCGATGACAGCGAGTACTGCTCTAGCATGGACGGTGGCTTCGCAACGCAGGACCCGCCACCGCCGCCGCCCCCGCCGGACTCTGACGACGACGAGGTGCTCAAGAAACCGGACGTCCCCAGCGGCCCCGAGGACGAGGGTGACGGCGACGACGAGGACGAGGAGTGCCACAAACCCGGATGCCCGGAAGAGGACACGCCGGAAGCGGGCGACTCGACGTCTCTCACCATCGGCCCGGACGACGCGCTGTCCCCGGGATACTTCTCGGACTGTGACGGCGTCTTCAAGGTAGCCGCCGCACCCTGTGACGACGGCGTCTCGGATCACCCGGGCCCGGCGGCGATGCCCCGCCCTGGCCCGAAGTGACGAAACAGCGTGGACCTTCCGGGCCGCGAGCGCCGAGCCGGGGCGGCGCGGGCGCGGGCTCGGAGTTACACGCGGATGAAGTAATATAATAATTGTTCCCACGCGCGCTGGACGCGTGGCTCTCGGCAGGAGAGGGGGAGGGGGGACACGGCATCGCGAGGGCTTTCTCTGAAGGATGCTAATATCTCGCTGCCCCATCACACGCCACTCTGGAAACGGAGCCGAGCCGCTCTATTGTGTTATCATTCATTCATTCATGAGGAAACATCCCTGGGGGCGCGGCGGCGGCTGCGGCACAGAGGGCCTCTTAGGCGCAGGGCAGGGCGGCCGCTGTGGCCTCGTGCAGGGCTGGAGAATTATTACCCGCCGCGGAGTGAAAACAGATACAGGAGGGAAAAAAATGTATAACAACATAATGACAACACGGCCAATAACTGATGTATTTTTCATCGGCAGAACCTGACGCAGTTGGACGTGAGCGAGAACGCCATCGAGGTGCTGGACCTGAGCGCGCTCAGCAAGCTGCAGACGCTGCAGTGCTCCAGGAACAGCCTCCGCGAGCTCACCGTCAACGGCAGGCACCTCACCTCCCTCATCGCCGGCAATAACCGTAAGAAGGCGTCCCGTCCCGTCACCCGGATGACACCCTAGCCCTAGCGACTGACGCGATCTCTAACACGCTGCTCCTCTCTTTCCCGTGCTACAGAGCTGCGGACGCTAAGCGCCTCGCCGACGCCGCTCCAGCTTGAGCACCTCGACGTATCGTTGTAAGTAGCAGTACAAGTATCAAAGATTTTCCGGATACGTAAAATTTAATTTTGAAAATGACTCAAGTCTCTCAGACTCAGACTGGCCTACCCAGGCTTCAAAGCGGCCCGAAAAGTACAGCGTATCTTTCTTGCGTGAGAAAATTTTGGGGGTCGAAACTAAGAAAAATTTCAGTACGTCTGGATGTATATGGAACAGTACAACCTCTGCGTTGATGTGAGGAGGTCGCCTCGTGGTGCCCGGTGCAGGCCGCGCTGACTCGGCTCTTTCCTCTGCGACACAGTAACCGACTGGCGACGCTGCCCGGCTGGGTGGGCGGCTGCTCCCGCCTGCGCGCCCTCTTCGCGTCCCACAACGAGCTGACCGCCGTGCCGCAGCAGCTGCTGAGCGGCCAGCTGCCGCACCTGCACACGCTGCAGCTGTCCTACAACGAGCTGCAGCAGCTGCCCCCCATCAGCAGCCGCCTCCCGCTCGCCCTGCACCACTTGTTCCTGCAGAGCAACCGCCTCGCAGCGCTGCCATGCAACCTCTTCACCGTAGCCACCAGGTGAGTTTTACTTTTTTCCCCTCAACAAATATTTTCAATTTGCGGAAATACGTTGATGGAATTTTGAGGAGCTCTCCAGTGGGAGCGCCTGCCAGGTAGGCAGTCCCGTCGCGTGGACATGTCGCTGACGGGAGCCGTGTGTGTTGCCCTGCCGCAGGCTGCGCGTCCTGAACGTGTCCAACAACCGCCTGGAGGAGCTGCCGGCGCCCCCGCCCATGCACGACGCGGAGGGCGAGCGGGGCAGCCCGCTGGACAAGCTGTACCTCACCGCCAACTGCCTGGGGGACGCGGCGCTGCGCTCGCTTGCCGCCTTCCGGAGGCTGAGGACGTTGCACGCCGCCTACAACCACCTCTCCGTCCTGCCCGATAGGTGAGCGGGTGTCTGCGTGGCGCGTCGTTAAGTTACCCTGCACCTGTACCTGACGGAATGGCGTTGTCGCCTTGCAGCTGCGTAGCGTCGTGGCCGGACCTAGAGGAGCTGGTCCTGTCTGGCAACACGCTGAGGCACCTGCCGGAGAACATCGTGCAGCTGCGCCACCTGCGGGTGCTCCGGGTGCACTCGAACCAGCTGCGGAACAGCCCGTGCTTCTCCCGCATGACCTCGCTCAAGGTGCTGGACCTGTCGCACAACCAGCTGGACCGCGTGAGCCTGGCGACGCTGGCGCCGCCGCAGCTGCAGTTCCTCGACCTGTCGTGCAACTCGCGCCTGCACGTGGACCCGCGCCAGTTCAGCGTGTACCGGTCGCAGCGCCAGGGCGGCCCGGGCTCCATCAGCCTGGTGGACGTGTCCGGCCTGAACCGCAGCACGCTGCCCACCGCGCCGCCCGCGCGCCCGCCCACCACCCCGTGGGCCGTGGGCTTCTCCGAGACCCCGGGTCTGCGAGAGAGGTTGGTTGGATAGACGCGCCGCGGGTTTCAATGACTGCCCAGCAAGGTTCTATGCCCTGACGCGCCTCGCCTCTCCTCCTGCCGCAGGCTCTACATCTCCCAGCTGCGGCTGCCGTCCTTCTGCAACTCGGAGGGCCTGTTCGGCCTGTTCGACGGCGGCGGCGAGGGCTCGCTGCCCGCCGCCCTGGTCCGCGCCGTGCCGCGCATCCTCATGGAGGAGCGCGCCGTCACCGAGACGGCCGCCGACTACCTCAAGTACACGCTGCTGTCGGCGCACCGCGAGCTGCGCGAGCACGGCCAGAAGCAGGGCGCGTGCGCCACCCTGGTGCACGTGTGCCCGCGCGGCTCGCGCTACGTGCTGCGCGTGGCGAGCGTGGGCGAGGCCAAGGCCATCCTCGCGCGCACTGACGGGCCGCTCACGCTCACCCGGGAGCAGCCCGCCAACGCCAGCAGGCACCCGCTGGAGGTGAGTGAGAATAAGTCAAGGGAAATTCAACGTGATGATTTGCTGAGCGTAGCGATGATAAAAATAAATACGCGGTACTTGAACTACTGCCCACCTGGTACTATGAGCAGTGTCGATACCAATGACGCTACGCGGCCGGCCCATCACTGCCCGGAGAGCAGGCGTACTGATGACACCGTGTTCGTTTCTTCGGTGACTGTAGCTTCTCGCGCGGCATGCCTCATAGTGGTCCGCCAGCTCGTACCGTGGCGCCGTAGCCGTGCATAGTGTCCGGCGGAGAGTCGCAGAACCTCCTTCGGAAGGTTTACTGCCGCAAAAATTTTCCATGTTTTCACGCCACTCTTTTACTTGCAGACCACGTTCGTAATTTTTGAAGTTTAAGCTAGTTTAGGCTAGTTAAAAAAATATTCGATGCCGTTGAGAAACATTAGAAAATGTTTATTTGTACACCAAAATTTAGTTTTCCTTTCTCTCTGACTCGGTGTTCCAGAGCGCTGTGAGGTCGCAGCTGGGGTGCTCGGCGCTGTTCCCTCTGGTGCTACCCGACCCCCACGTCGTGGAGCTGGAGCTGCGCGAGTCAGACGACTTCCTGGTGGTGGCGAACCAGCGCCTGTGGGAGGTGGTATCGGAGCGGGAGGCCGTGCAGGAGGTGCGCGCCGCGTCCTCGCCGCTGCTCGCGGCCAAGCGGCTGCAGGACATGGCGCAGAGCTACGGCTGCGAGGACAATGTGAGCGTGGTGGTGCTGCGCCTGGGCGCGCTCGCGCTCCCCAGCCAGAGCGTGGCGCAGCAGGAGCTGGAGGACGTGATCGCGGACGCGCTGCCGCCGGTGTCGGCGTCGTGCGCGTGCTGCGCGCCGTGCTGCCGCTGCCGCCACGACCGGTCGTCGCCGTCGGGCCAGAGCGACCAGGCGAGCTGCGAGTCGCGGCCGCCGGCCCTGGCGCTGCCGCTGCACACCGCCCCCCAGCCCGCGCCCCGCCGCCCCGCGCTCAGCGCCGCCACCACCGCCGCCGGCGTCCTCAACGGCGGCACCATGTATAAGGCGACGCGCTGCCGCGTGGACAACGGCTACCGCGGCGGCTCCGGCGGCTCCGGCTGCTCCGACTCTGGCGGCGACACGAGCTGCGGCTCCGGCACGGGCTCGGACCGCTCGCACCTCAGCGAGGAGCAGTTCCGCTGCTGGGAGTACATGCTGGAGCAGAACACGCAGCTGCTGTTTGACAAGGAGCTGGACACGCTGTCGCGCGCCTTCACGCGCCGCCCCGTGCCGCGAGGCCAGGCCATGGGCATGGGCCGCGCGCTGTCGTCATCCTCGCCGCACCTGCCGCACGCGGGGGCGGGCCTGGGGGCGGGCCTGGGGGCGGGCGTGACGCAGCACCCAGCCGCCCCCGGCGCCGCCACCACGCCAGCGCCGCCCTTCCTGTCGCGCCACTTCGGCTCGGCCAGGTCGCTGTCCTGCACGCCTACCTCGCGCCGCCTCGGCGGCCTGCACGCCGGCCTTCACGCCGGCATGGGGCTCGTCGGCCTAGGCTCCTCTCGCCAGCTCCTGCATACGGGGCCAAACGCAGCCTACTTCGGCTCGCTGCAGCGGCTCATGCCCTACAACCTCGAGTACGACTTTGACGTGATCCACGAGCGGGCCGAGAACGGCCACAGCATGAGCGGCTCGCTCATCGACCAGCGGACGGATCAGGACTCGCTGGAGCAGGACGGCAGGATGAGGAAGTACTGGGACGTGGCGACTACGGAGCTGTGATTGCCAGTGCCAGTGCATGTACCCGAGAACATTAGAATATGTGGCAACAGTGTGAGACTCTCCTGTCATTTAAAGAAATATAATAGTATGCGTCCCGGAACCGTTATATCCGTGTGCTTGTATATTCATAAACATGTCAATTCTATGATCTGCTGGTCAGCCAAACACGGGCAGGAACAAACACACTTTTTTGTCTTGTTTCTTGCATTATAATTATTTTCGGTCGAGAACAAAGTCTCGAGCGCAGAACACCTTCACTGTGGTGCACATCGGTTGTCTTGTTTTTTGCACAATCATGGGTTTCTTGCAATAGGACCGACAGAAAAAGCAAAACAAAACGCTGGTTTTTTCAAGATTAAAAAAAAATAAATAAATAAATAAATAAACCGTCGAGACTTGAACCTGCAAAACATCTCGCCAGCCGAGATGATTTGGGACATGGCTATAGCCTTTGCATTTTTACGATTCTCGGCAAAAATTAATATTCCCCGAAATAAGGGGGGTTGTGCAGGGGGACTCTAACAAACCCCTTGACCAACCCCCAAGGGTCTGTTCGTCCGAAAACCCGGTCTGTCTGCGAGGAAATGCAGTATTCCTGATAGCACGTAAAGTGTTTAGGTAAGTTGGCTTAGCGGCCTATTTTCTCACTAACGCAGTCCGGTATAGGATTCGGAGGACTTGCTTTGTGATTTTGGGTCCCTGAGGGAGGTAACCTGTGAGTTTGGTCGAAATCGGAGACAATTTTTCTTTGACCGAAAATCGCAAAAACGAAAAGGCTATAGCCTTTGCATTTTTAACGATTTTCGGCCCCAAACAAATTTGCTCCAAAATGACAGGGGTTGTGCAGGGGGACTCTAACGTACCCCTTGACCAACCCCCAAGGGTCAGTTCGTCCGAAAACCCGGTTTGTCAGCGAGGCAATGCAGTATTACTGTTAGCGCGCAATGTGTGATGGCGGGGTGGTTTAGGGGCCTATGTTCTCAGTAACGAAGTCCGGTATAGGACTCGTAGGAGTTGCTATGTGTTTTTTGGTCCCAGAAGAAGGTAACCTGTGAGTTTGGTCGAAATCGGAGACAATTTTTTTTCGACCGAAAATCACAAAAAACGCAAAGGCTATAGCCTTTGCATTTTTATGATTTTGGGTCGAATTTTTTTTTCTCTCCAAAATGACGGGGGTTGTACAGGGGGACTCTAACGTACCCCTAGACCAACCCCCAAGGGTCAGTTCGTCCGAAAACCCGGTTTGTCTGCGAGGGAATGCAGTATTCCTAATAGCGCGCAATGTGTTCGGGCGAGGTGGCTTAGGGGCGTATTTTCTCAGTAACGAAGTCCGGTATAGGACTCTTAGGAATTGCTATGTGTTTTTTAGTGCCAGAAGAAGGTACCCTGTGAGTTTGGTCGAAATCCGAGACAATTTATTTTCGACCCAAAATCGCAAAAACGCAAAGGCTATAGCCTTTGCATTTTTACGATTTTCGGCCGAAAATTAATATTCTTCGAAATGACTGGGGTTGTGGAGGGGGACTCTTACATACCCCTAGACCGACCCCCAGGGTCAGTTCGTCCGAAAACCCGGTTTGTTTGCGAGGAAATGCAGTATTCCTTCTGAATCGTATTTTGAATGGCACTAAACCTGGCGGGCGAGTGACGTCATTTGGTGCAGCCGGAGCCGGAAGCCGGAGGTGTTTGTTGTTTTCCGAGAGATCATGGCGGACGCTGGTGTGCTGCCGCTGCCGACTTTGGTGAGAGTAATTGTGATATTATTTTTTAAACGTAATATTCCTTTATTATTAATTAATAAATGGGAGGAGTGTGATGTTTTTATATATAATTATCACATATTTTATTGTGTCGTTGAGGACAAACTGAACATCCTCGCTCCTGTAATGGTTCGTCTTTCTGCTGAGTGCCTACCGTATAGAGCTTTGAATTAATCGACAGTTTTGGGTGTAACTCTTTAATGGAATTAATGGAATCGACATTTTATAATTTCCTTAAAACAGTAGACGGTGGTGGCCAATAGTGGCTTAGCGTAATGCAAAGCTAAACCAAACGACATAACCTGATCGTGTAACCCTCCCATAAGTAAAAGGTTACTGAGCTATTATCGAATACATTTCCGTTGATTGCACGCATATTGTAAGATTAAAATTAATTTAAAATATACTTCTTCGAATGTAAACGAAATTTTTCCATGCAACTTTTGATACAGTGTGTTGTATTTTTTGATCGACTTTGTCCTGCTTGCTTGTTTGAAGTAGTGTCAAGTTGTGAACCAACACATTTCTTCATTTACATATTGCTTTATTAGATAGGACCTTGGAGCCTTAAGCTTTTCAACAACAGTCCCTCTGTACCATTTCCTATTCCTCCAGTATACAATTGGTTGACCGATAGCAAACTCTACAGGTCTGCGCCTGGCTTGCTTATCATGTCGTTCTTTCATTTTATTTTGCAGGACCTGAGGAACACCTCCAAGATCGACAATCTTTGGTTCAAGAGATTTTGGTCTGGTGGGCACACAGGTGCGAACCATTCGACTCATTAAGATCTGCGATGGAGAGACAGACATCCCAGTCAGTGGGGTGTTGTTATATTCTCTCAACCCATCCAGGTAATGTGAACCAGAATCATGACATTTTCGCAGAAGTTGCTTTGCTATGTGAACACCCTTTTCCGCCAAGCCATTACTTCTTGGATACTCAGGAGAACTAGTGATAATAGTGCTGCCTATGCTATTTGCAAACTGCCTGCACTCATAAGAATCTAATGGATTGTTATCTCCAAATATAGTCTGAGGAATACCATGAGTGGAAAAGACTTCTCTTAGCGCATTTATCACAGCACTACTAGATTTACTAGTCAGTGGTTTAATCTCCAGCCACTTTGGTGATTTTTCTCTCAATACACAAGTCTTTGTATGCTCTATTTTTGCGCTCTAGTTTTTTCACCTTTTCCTCAAGAGCATACAGCTCCTCTATATGCTTCATTAATGACTTAATCTCTGCCTGTTTTTCTTCTTCACTTGGTTTATTTTGCCAAATTTCTTCCTGCAGCTTAAGAATAATTTCCTCCTTTTCCGTGAGATCATTGTAAAGGGATTCTTTGCCTGATAATTCTTTAGACTGTGTTTGCACTATTGCCTGAAGCTCATTTATTCTTTCTTTTAAATCTAAAATTGTTTGTTTCTTTTCACAAACTTCATTTTGCAGGGTACTTTTCAAAGCTTTTTCAGTAAGAAGCTCTGTTTTCATCTGATCAACAGTTGTTGTAAGATCTATGACGTTGTCACTCATAGATGATATCAGTCCTTAAATCAAAATTAATTGAGTTATCAGATAGCACGTCATCTTGGGAAAGATCCTGAGCACAGTTAAGCAAACTTTTGAGATTTTGAAAACTAATTTCTAAATTCTCTTTGCCTGATAATTCTTTCATGTTCTGCAGCATCTACTCCAGACACCAGGACATCGTCAAAGTAGACAACTGCCCCTGTTTCACCAAAGACCTGATCAGTCAAGAATTGGAAGATTTCTGGAGCATTACTTATACCAAAAGGTAACTTTTTGAACTTATATATTCAGCATCTCTTGTCAACCTGGAACAACTCGTTCTTTACCCCCTTTTTGTTGGTGATTTTTCTCTCTTCTGCTTTGTTGTGTAAAATTCATGTTTACAGCCTGATCTTCTATTTCTCTTTGTTTCTTTGTATAAAATAACTTTTGATATTGTGTGTCGTTATTTTTGAAGTAAAGATTCTATGATCAAATTTGTCCTGCTTGCTTGTTTGAAGTAATGTCAAGTTATGAACCAATGCATTTCTATTTTCTTCCCAGTTGTAAATGCTGTCTGTATTATGCGCACTTCTGTGAGAGAAAAATATGGTTACGGATCCTTCAAAGTTTTCACCTTTTTTCTTTTATTTTGTTTCTGTTTCAGATTCTACTGAAAGAGTATTTGAGGGAAAATCCACTTGCTACTCGAGCTCCCGAGTTATTGCCTCACCTCCACCAGGTTAGTGTGCTCCTTGTTGACTGTTTATTTTTAGACTGGTAATATCATAATATATAATTCCATAAGTCACATTTTGCTAATAAATCAATCTTTATAACCCCAGATTTTGCTGAGTCAGTCTGGAAGGGAAAATCCAGTTGGCGCCACACCTTCTATTTTTCCTCAAGATGTGATCAGGTATGTTTGCTGAGCACAATTCGAGAGAGAGAGATCTAGTTTTGTCCTTGCCTCTTCCTAGCTGAAGTGAGCCGGGCAGTTTAAGTGTCAATTAGTATGGAAATTAAAAGGGATTTACGATTTTAACTGTGATCATGTCAGTTGCTTCAAGCCAATAGTACTTTGATGTTCTGTGAGTAGCCAGATACTATATGTAACTACTATATGTATCTGCACTTGGTATGGTTTGAGTCCTATTGTACTATTGTCACTTATAGAAGGGGATGAAAAAAAATCTTGCAAAGATAAGTGGGTATTGCCTTAACAATAATAAACATTCAACTCTGGTCTTTGAGATAAAATAAATAAGTATTGTATTATCAACCTTTGTGTCAAAAATTCATATTGAAGCCAACAGTACAGAAATTGGAAGGTACAAATATAAGGAAGAAAGAAACTGTTTGAGTATCACACATAAATGGTATTTTTCTTGCTGGAGTTAAAAGCAGGCTTGTTACAGTAGCTCTTCCTGTGTACTAAGCCTCATAAGAAGTATGTTGACTTGAGCCAACCATGGAGACAAATTGCTTCATTCACGAATACCGATTATTTACTATCAATTAACTGTCCTGTGATGTATCACAGACTTTCTGTCCTCAAAATTCTTCCCGTTCAGTGAAGTGGTTAAGCTAGTTTCCTTGTCTTAGTCCTATCAAGCTGAGTAAATTACATAGTGTAACATGGATTTACTTTTACTTTGCCTGAAACCCTTGTGTAGCCTATTGATCTGAGAAGTGGTAGAGGCCAGTTTTGATAACTCATCACTTTGAAACCTTGCATATCTTTGAGGGTTAGCCTTTCCCTGTGAAACATGTCTGCCAGCTGTTCACGTGAAACTCAGGGTGCTGCTATTCAGGGCAGAGCAGCGAAGAGCGAGTTCAGATGCTCGTATGTGTCCAAAACGACAGGTGAGAGTGAGAGGGAGCCATGTTCTAGTTTGAACATCTCACTCTTACCTGCCGTTTTTGGACGCTTGCGAGCAACTGAGCTTGCTCTCTTTGCTACTCTGATTCAGGGTTCCAACTATCTGACCTTTGAAGGGTACTTTGCATGTGCATATGTCGGAACGTGTTCCTGAGAGTTTAGCAACACCTCTGACTTTGAGGAGTTACAAGGATTATTTATGGAAACATGCGGTTTCAGAGGTGGTACAAGTTCTCTTTATTGATACCAATCTATACAACTATTCATCTGCGTGACACTACCCACAACATTACTCACATGGTCCGAAATAACAGCAATGGGAAGAACTGTGCCATCTCAAAGACTGCTCTTCTCCAAACGTACCCTCTGTTGAGCTCTTGTGGTGTCCAGCTGACCTGGAACATCAAAATAAGGAATTACATTTTGTTGCAGATCATCCCCAGCAATGAACAAGCTTGAGGGCAAAGCCAACTGAATTCAGCCACACATCCAAACAAAAGTGATATGCTCCTGATTGTTGCTACGAGGTAAGAAACAATCATGGATATCCTGTTCATTTCTATCACTTTTCTTGGTTCTCCCCTCGGCATAATACAGTTCTAACCCTTCCAACACGTGGTTAGCAGACACGTGCTGCCATTTCCTCGTGGCTTGGCACATTTCTAACCCTGCCAACACGTGGCCGGCGATTAAGAAACTCTGAACAAAGTACTTACCTCTGCTTGATTCCTGTTGCCCGCAGCCCGACGTCGTTCTCGTCAGCATCCAGAAACGTGCAATGGGGGCCCCACAACAAGTGCATGACGCCCAAGCGTGTGAAATCCTGCAATTTCCAAGATTTAGTGCTACAAACGAGTGGCACGACCTGGCGATGGGCGTCACAGAACGACAGCAGGACAAAACGTACGTACCTTGTTTACTGGACGATCGCTGAGGTGCTTTGCTGGGCTGGCCCTTCTGGTCGATGGTGAGGTCGATGGCGAGGAGCGAGGCTAAAGCTAGGACAATGCTGAAAAGAAAAGCCAGGCTGGAAATTTACCTTTTTTTTTAAGAAAAAATGTGGACGGCGATGTGGGGCGGGGCGAGGCGTACGGGGCAGCCACGGACGGACAGCAGGCGGGCGGCGGCGCCGGCGGCGCGGCCGCACCCGCAACCACGGCACTGGCACCCGAGACCCGACCACCTTCTCGACTCACAGCGCGCCCTCCACTGCCGCTCCGGGCGCGCTGTGAGTCGGGAAGGTGGTCGGGTCTCGGGTGCCAGTGCCGTGGTTGCGGGTGCGGCCGCGCCGCCGGCGCCGCCGCCCGCCTGCTGGCCCGTCCGTGGCTGCCCCGTACGCCTCGCCCCGCCCCACATCGCCGTCCACATTTTTTCTTAAAAAAAAGGTAAATTTCCAGCCTGGCTTTTCTTTTCAGCATTGTCCTAGCTTGGAAATATTTCCCTCTATCATATTAATAACAAATTAACCGCTTCTCTTGCCCGATATTCTGCTGCACATATTTTTTGTCAATGTTAGCACATGTTTACTCTAACCTAATGTTTGCTTTAGGTTACCGAGATCATAATACTCCTGGTACAGTATCAACATGGGAGGTCCTCTTGAGTTGAATGGTCAGGAAAGAAGCTTCTGCCCTCAGTTGTCCTTGGACGTACCAGCCTTCAAAAGTGTACCGTGTAAGTTATTTCTCTAACAATTTACGAGTCTCTTTCAGTTTGGCGTGCCAACTTTACATATTCTTTTCTTTTCCAGCTGGTTGTGTTCATGCAACGACTGTCCTGCTTACTGGAGATGGATAATAGAAAACCTGGTCTACGAGATTCCTCAGGTATGTCATGTTGTTCAATATTTATAAATTTCACATTCCATGGCATCAAAAAATAATGAGACATTTTTGATACTGCTGGTCAAAGATTCACTCTTATTTTTATTTTATTTTTTATTATTCAGGAGTGCTGCAATGCTTTGAGACCCATCACCAGCCAGAATGGAGTGCTCCTCCATGTTTCAAGAACATTTCATAGCAGAAGCCCTTGTCATTGCAAAAGGAAACTGGTGTGCATAGGGCGTATAAAGATTTAGTCCACCTGAAGCGTGCTTGTGCTAATTGCAGACCTGTGGAAATCACCCAACTGTTCACGCAGTAAGTTATATCTCTGTCATCTTAGAACTGTAATTCAATGCATAATCAGATGTTAATTGATAATATTTCCCCACTGGGGTATGGCATTAGTCTGCTCAGACTGTCCCAGTAGATTTCTGTTATTGAACAGCTGTGGTTGTGAGGACCCTATGAGCGATGCGATGATGCTTTTGTAAATAGAAATAGTGTCTGCCTTTTTGCTTTTGTGTATTTTTCCTATTTTGATATGGGGCTTGAATTTACTGTGTTCCTAAAATTGTTGAGATGGAAAGTTTGATTGGCTAACTGAAATATTGCTTTCTGCTATTTTAAACACAATGTTTGTTTTCTCTTTTATGGCTTGAATAATCTAAAAAGCCCAAATTACATGGGCTGGCCTGCTAGTTTGTGTGAGTAGTGTTAAACAGGAAGCTCGCCTCTATCATTGTTTAGATCAGAAAAATAGCAGGCAAAGTGGCTCAGTACTTTTTGATGATGATGAATCTGCTGGCAGGCATAGTATTTTGTAACTATTTTGTAATGAGTGGCTCAATGTAGGGAACTGAATGAAATTGGCGAGGTGCACAAGTTGTTGGGCACAAGAAGCTAAAAAGGAAAGTGTTGAATCTTTTCCATGATTACACTGTTTATCATTTATCTACTCTCATGACGCTTGTCCCACTATTCATGGTAAGATTCTATGAAGGACTTTTTAACTTGTTATTTTGTTTGTAATTTTAAGTAGCCATTTCAAAACACTGCCTTTCCGGTTATGACGTTGACAAAACAACAATCATGTTAATTTTTCCATAATGTTTTGTTTCTCATCAACTTCTTCTAATGGCAATAATTTCTAGCTTCTGCTAGTAAAATTATGGTCTGAAGTAATCCTTATGTATTTAGATATAAGAATGGTAAATATTGTGTTTGCGGCTGTAACCTGTATACAATGGTATTATCTGATAAACCGTCTGAATTTTATCCTGATGAAAATAATAAAAATAAATAGCCCTCTCCACATTGTCAACTGAATACTTTATTTAGTCTTCGACAATATGTTGTTCCCTAATGATCGGGACTTAAGAAAAATATACTCGGGTGGGACTTAACCTAACCAGCACAACGTCTCGCCAGGCGAGATTATTTGGAGGTGCGTTAACCATCTCGGCTGTCGGACACACATTTGAAAATTGGCGGGGCGGAAACGGAAATGGCAACAATAGTTCCGACTTTGGCCGCCCCCGAAGCAGCACCGTCGCCAAATGTTCGATTTTTGCGTTTTTCGAAGGTTTTGCGACGGTGCTGCTTCGGTGGCGGCGAAAGTCGGAACTAAAGTGACGAATTGCACATTTGAAAATTGGCGGGCCGGAACCGGAAATGGCAACACTAGTTCCAACTTTCGCCGCCCCGAAGCAGCACCGTCGCCAAATGCTCGTTTTGTGCGTTTTTCGAAGGTTTTGCGACGGTGCTGCTTCGGGGGCGGCGAAAGTTGGAACTAGTGTTGCCATTTCCGGTTCCGGCCCGCCAATTTTCAAATGTGCAATTAGAGGAAAAAAAAAATTCGGCCGGGACTTGAACCTGCAAAACGTCTCGCCAGCCGAGATGATTTGGGACGGGGGGAAGGTGCGTTAACCATCTCGGCTGGCGGGACGCACACCGTTCGGCGGGGCGAACTGGAATCCCTATCTACCTGCCATTTTCAGCGCCAAGAGGCAAGAACGGAGTCGGAGCGGAGGTCGCCTCTGCCGGCCCCGTCCATGCGGTAGATAGGGATTCCAGTTCGCACCGCCGCAAGGTGTGCGTCACGACAGCCTAGTGGTATCGCCCTTGCCCCCCGTCCCAATACCAACTAGGCTGTCGAGACGTTTTGCGGATTCGATCCCGACCGGTTCTTCATTTTTTTTTCTCGATGTAAACGATGGCTCTCGGACAAATTAACCCTCGGGGATCGGTCTAGGGATACTTTAGAGTGCCCCGGCCCACCCCAGTCATATTAGAGGAGTTAAAAAAAATTCGGCCGGGACTTGAACCTGCAAAACGTCTCGCCAGCCGAGATGATTTGGGACGGGGGGAAGGTGCGTTAACCATCTCGGCTGGCGGGACGCACACCGTTCGGCGATGCGAACTGGAATCCCTATCTACCGGTCATTATCAGCGCCCAGAGGCAAGAACGGAGTCGGAGCGGAAGTCGCCTCTGCCGGCCCCGTCCATGTGGTAGATAGGGATTCCAGTTCGCACCGCCGCAAGGTGTGCGTCACGACAGCCTAGTGGTATCGCCCTTGCCCCCCGTCCCAATACCAACTAGGCTGTCGTGACGTTTTGCGGGGTTCAATCCCGACCGATTCCTTCTTTTTTTTTTTTAATGTGAAACTTGGTTTTTGGACAAACCAACCCTCGGGGGTTGGTCTAGGGGTGTATTAGAGTCCCCTTGCGCAATCTCTGTTACTTTAAGGAGGTCTTTCTCCTGGAACTTTTATTTGTTGAGGGATAATCATAACATTTTGTTGATTACTTGTCATCAGGATTTTAATAATAGTAATAATAATATTCACTTTGTAGAGATAGAGCATGTAACACAGATAAAAGTTCTATTTATTTTTATATATGTTTTTAACCAATGGCACTCTCCAACTTATTACTACATACATAGCTTGTCAAATAGTTGTCAAAAGCTTGGGAACCACAAACATATCTGCAGATGAATTGACCCAGAAAATTCTGAAACTGGCACATGATGCGAGCTATGAAACCCTGAGGCACAACTTTTAATTGTTATTGGTACCTTTCAACAGAAGAGGTACATGATCCTATTAAGTTTGCTACCAAAAATCATTCCACAACAAGCTCTCATATGCAATTAAAACAATTTGCAGCTCACACATTTTGTAATGTGAAATTTTATAAACTTTTGGAGAAACAACATAGGAAAGAGGAAGAATCATCAACAAATGGAATAAAATGGAAGAAAGTAATGAAAACAGAAGTTTTGTCTGAAGGGGACAGACAATTAGAGTTTTGTCAGAAATTTTAAATCTTTCTTAAACTTTTACGTTTGTATTTTATTAGTAAAGAAGTTAATCGGTATTTTGATTACTGTACATTTTCTAATTACAAATGGATCTGATGACAAGACTACATCAACATTACTTAAAAACAGTGCTTTCTGCATGTCGAATTTCTCCATTACCTTTAGTGAGTTTTGTTTTTAGCAAAAGACTTTCACTCTTTAACCAAAGTAATTTCTATAGCTACATCCCTAATATTCGTCATGCTCAGAACCTAGTGCAAGTTAATCAAACAGACACTAGAAAAGTGCTCACGGAAATTCTACACAAAAGATAAGTTAACTGTATGAACAGCTGGACGCATTGTTGAGGAATCAAAGTTACAAGGGGAAAAAAAATATTATGTAGCAATACCTTTTAGAAAGAAGAGCGAGACAAATTAATCAATAACAAAGTTTGTATAAAAGTAAGTCGGGTACATAAAATAGTGAAATTACACACAAGACAACCTATTCAGGGAAGTAACCAGTCTCCTGTTTGAATGTGGACTTGGTGATTGGTAGCTCAATTTCATTAATGATTAACTGGACTTTTTGTAATGTCGATGGTACTTTTCAAAGTCACTTCAGACATTTACTATGCATAGGAGTTTTTAAGTCTCATACTATTCTAAAGTCAACATAGAACACATGTGGTACAATTCTTCACCCTCAATGATAATTAATAATTTTCATTTCTTCCCACCATGTCATGACAGCCTTAACTGTAACAAAATATTTTACACAAAAGGTGAGGTGGTATTGGCCTCTGAGACTGGTTGCCTTGCATGAGATTGCTCTGTCTAGCGAGTTGCGGGAAGAGGAACTGTGATATATTCAGTGCAGAATATATGTTTTCATAGTTACCAACCAGTACGATACTTAATGAGATTTCATTTAGACAGCAATTATATTGAAAGAACAATACTCACAGAAAGAAACATACTGCAGTACATATTTTTTGAGCTCAAGTGTTAAAGAAGGATATAAATTGTTGGACAAAAGAACATATTCTCTTGCACTAATAGTTCATGATCAGCTCTCTTGCTTTAAAGATTAACACACAATTTGGGTCAAGCAGAACTCCATTCAAAACCCAGCTCTTTTGTAATATTTGTAGTTTTTGCCTCAGGTTCTTAGCATTCTCATAAACGATTCTATGGTTCTATATTACATACTCATGATCAAAAATCAGAATATTTAAAGGAAAGAGAACAAGAGGAGTTTTAAGGCACAATTTAGCCTAGCAGTTTCAAATGCTAATAGTTCAATCATAATTATTGGAATGGAATTATCTTGTCCGACCTGCACTAATGCAAAATTCTCAAAACTGTGAGATAAATTTGAATGTCAAAGTACAGATTGCAGCTCTGCACTTGTATTATGCGGTCCATAATCTTAAATTGTGTTCGAAATTTAGGGGTAACAGTTGGTGCTCAAAGCTAGCCATCTCTGTGCCATAGAAATTTGAGATAGGCAGTGTACATTCCACAATAGATGAACAATGCGATTTGGCCTACCGACATAGCCTGTTCTGCCAAATTACTATTGTCATGCCATTGTACAGACCTTATGCTCAAATAGAATCTGACACACACAATTTCCTCAGAATAAATCAGAGGCAATTATTCCTTTTTCAGACTCCAATCAGTCTTTGTCATGATGCAGTCATGATTAAAATGTTGGGATTGATAACTACAAGGTTTGATCAGAGAGCTTCTACAAAATGAAAATTATCACAGAAAATACTTGAAATAAAATAGCATTGCTTCCTCTTTCACAAAGCTTTTCTTTTGCAATATACGGACTTGAAAATCTTGTTCACAAAATTCAGAACCTGGTGTATTACACATTAAATTCATCAAAAGACACATTCCAAATTCATTTTTTTAGGGGATGGGGAGGGGGGGGGGGGAGAGAATTGATTCTGTCTGAAATTTACCTTTCCTTTCTCAAACTTCAGAATAATAATGAGAATACTGTGCGAGCACAAAAATAGACTAAATGAAGCAGAATTGTAACATTAGACAAACAAATCCAATTAAAAATAAATGTTTCATTCATAAATAAATTTTCATGTTGCTTTGAAAGCTAACAACTATAAGAGCATTCCCAGAACATAGAAAATACACTGATATTAATAAAAATCCATGAAAAATATACTATTACACTTTCAACAAGGGTGTGTAGACAACTTTAACAATAGTCACGCATGTGGAAACAATTATAAATACAAAGCAGGTAATCATTTGCCTTCCTCTGTGTTTTATTCATAGGAATTTAACAAGGAATAAGACTAGAAACCCTGCTTTGCCATGCCTTCAAGAAGTTTTGCTTGTGAAAAGATGCAGTAGTGCGGAAGAGCAAATAAACACCTTTTGTACCCCACACACTGAATACTGACTTGGTAACTGGTCATGGTTACTCATGACAACAATCTGATAATTCAGTTGCCCCAATTATACCCTTTTAAAAAACTCAATAAAGAATGAGCAACATTTCATCACTACAAGGTTATTCAATAAAACTGTGGAAAAACCTGAATCTTGAGAACAAGTCAATCATGTAAGTTAAGTTTATACATGGTTTATACAATCAGGTATCATATTCCTCTATGTTTTCATTGCCTGACTAAAGCGACCAAAAATAAGGTTGAAAACCATTTGAAAATTTAATAACCAATTATACTTCTTAAGGAGCCAAATTGCAGATTTTTCTACTTAATATGCATGTGGCTAAACTAAGTAAACACTCCTGATTTCAAAAGTAGTAAAATTTTCTCCTTGTTTTCTTTCTAAGTTTTCAAAGTCAGAATTCTTTAAACATTAGAAAATTTTTGATTTACCAGTAGTCAAGTCACAGAAATTTTTGAAAATGGTGGTTCGGGAAGATTTGGCAACGGGGAGCTATACATGTTAAGACTTGTTGACTAATGCTGTGTTCTTTAAAACTTCCGCAACACTTGACATCAAAAGATGTACTTTATCCACATAATGGAGATGGGTATACAACTAAATATTGTAAAACCACCCACCTAATTAGTATTTTACAAATGTTCTTCTTACCAACAGGAAATGCGAGGCCAATTTCACATTGAGTCACCACTATGTTGATCCACTGAGTTTAGGCTACCCTTTCCCCTCTCCTCGGTTTTCTTTTTCAATCATTTCTTAGGCATATCATAGATAACTTCTTTCACATTGAGGAAAACAGGCATGATCGGTTTACTTGAAATTTTATGAGAGATTCAATATTTGCCTGCACTACTGAATACATTTTAGGCATTACATACATATTCCATGCAGGCCATAATAGCACATCTGCTGCTGCTGAGAAGACTTTTTCAAAACCTGGGGAATTCACTATGCTTTGATCTTTTTTAATATATCTAGTGAAATCAAATTAAAAAGGCAAGCACGTAAATAAAAACTGCATTGCCTCAAAGAATAAAAACAAGATTTAAAATAATTAGATAGTTTGATTTTCAAAACTGCAAGGATTTTCCTGCTATTTTGCAGTTACTTTTGGCAGAAATTTTACTTCTCCACCATTCCCATACTTCCTTCCTACTCCTTAGAGAACAGTACATGTGCTCTATATTACATTTAATAAAAGTATTTGGTACAATATGTACACACATATACACTTTTTCACAGTATCATTCTGTAAAAAAAAAATTATAATAGTAATGTGCAGTAGTATATGAATCTTCTTTCAAAAATCCATATACTGCTGCAAATTCACAGTCACACAAACATCAGATACACCCACACTGTAAAAACCTAAGCGAACTTACATAAATTACGCTTTTAAAATTCTGTCTAATTTTTTTCTAAAATAGAACATGTACTGCATGTTTAAGAAACTATTGCTGGAAAGAGTTGTTCATAGAAAATGATGTTGCAGATGGCTGACTGCTGTCACTGTTGGTTCCTGTTCGCTTTTGCATCTACTTTAGAGATTGGAAAATTAAATATTATAGTACACTTTACATAATAATCACATGTTAAATTATCGATTTATTCTAGTCTGGCAGCTCAAGGAACTAGTGAAATTTGAGAGGCAAGTGTAGAGAATGAACACCACCTGAAGAAATGAGCCACAGAACATGTGGAAATATAGGTGTATAAATCAATTCTTATCATTCTCTAGGATCACATGCTGCAAAGGAAGCAAGAGCTCTATCTAAATGTTTAAATTATTAAAATTTTTCTACAGCTACAAAACTTTACAATTATCCGAATGTCTTCTCACTTACAATTTATTATTCCATAAAGATGGGGCTAAAAAATGTCAAAAAATCTAAAAGAAAAAAAAATTAAAATCAATGTTAAAGCTCAGTCACCTAGAGCTTTGAAATCAATTTATGAGACCAAAATTTTCTTATGAGTAAATTAAAAAAAAAATGTTTTAACACCTTCAAATTTTGATTTTAGTATGTTGATATCCTTAAAATGAGTTTAAAGAGATTTCTAATGAAGAATGCTGGAAGGCAGCAATGGGTGCTGTACAGTAAAAATCTGACTAAAGCTAAGTGAATGTCAAGAACCATTCACAAAACCTAATAAACACTACTCTAAAATCAAGATTAACGGTAAACGAAGTAGAAAAGTGAGCTTATTTCTTAATTCTCAAGGAAATGAATGACAACAGTCACAAGAGAGGAAGGAAAATATCCTATAATTTATCTAGATGAATCAGATGTGATAAAAATAAATCAGTAATGGGTTAATCCCGTCACATTTTCACAGCATGCTTTTTGATGTATACTAAAAACTAGTGACAACAGTGGCGCATCATCTTTGTTTGCTGGGCCTCTCGCCCAGTTATCTTAGGCCTTGGCAAATTGTGTTGAACACAACAGAGAGCTACGTCCATAACACATCCAGAAAAGTTGTGACCAAATAAATTCAAACTACTAAGGAGTCAGTTCTAACTTAGATAATATCAATTGACAGTAGACTGGCACCACAGTGGTCCCGGTCTAGTGCCTAACTTCATAATGTATGTTCTGACCACACATTTGCTGCCCCAGTACCCACATATAAATATGCATTCTCTTTGGCTTATTGTGAGAGTATTAAAGATCACAAACACGGTTCTTAGAAAAAAAAATGAAAGCATCACCATGGAATGAATCACTTTAGACATATACAAGAAGAGACGAAGAATGACTCATGAGTAAATGGTGATGACTTCTCGGCCTCCTCCTCGAACCATAAGGACTTTCTCCAGCCCCTCTGTCAGCACTTCCAAGAATTCCATATCTGTTCAAAGTTAAGGAAATTAAAAAAACAAAAACAGGAAAAGCTCAGATTAAAAAAAAAGTACGACTTCACCAAGTGAAATCCTGGGAGTCACGAAGTAGCAGGAAATTTAGGTTCAAGTAACACTAAGGTTCAAAAAAGTTTAAGTTAGGTTTGAGTCGTCGTATCACTAAGAATCAAATCAAGTACGCGTTTAATGCGCGTAATGCACATTAAATGCGTCTGAATGTTTGGTTTGAGTTGTCAGATCGACTTGATTTTTAAACTGTGGGTTCGTTGTGCACTCATCATTCGAACACTGCATTGACATTTTTATCCTGGGGCCTGGGATGTTGTTCCAATTTTTGTTCTATGAAATACTGTGCATGACTTGAATCAACAGTTCCCCAGCCACGCCCAGCCACGCCCAGCCACGCCCAGAGTGTGTCCGAATTCTTGTTCTGAATAGGTCGGAATAGGCCTGATTCCCCTCCCCTCACCAGGTATCCGACCCAATCAGAACGGTCTGATTGAGAATTCGGACGGACTCCCAGCCACGCTGGCCTTTCCTGCCTGCCGGCCAGTGCTGTCGAATACTTGTTGAGTATTGTTGGCGCCCGCAACGAAAACCCCTCTACTCATCAGATTTTTCACTGAGATACGTTTCACACTAAACTTTCGGGGCGAATATCTCAGATCTGGTGCATTTTACCGGATTTGGTTTTAAAAGTCGGTTTCCACCTTGAAACTGAGTTTTAAAAAAATTCTGTTAGAGCTGATAAAAAAAAATTAAAAAAAAAAAAAAAAAAGCAGTAAGATCCGAGACAAAACTATAAGGCTACTTCGTGCCTAAAAATACGTCCCTCATTCAAACCCCCTTCCCCTCCGCTCCCTCTATCTTGCACCACGCATGTAAAGGATACAGTTGGCCTCCTTGTCGATGGAAGTCTCTCTGGGTGGCCCCGGCAGGTTTATGATGACGAGCTGCGCCTCGTGGGACTTGTTGACGATCACCTCGTTGAGCTTCACGGCCGTGTGCATCCGCCTCACGTTGCCTTGGTCCCTGTAAAATAAAAGTAAACAAAATTGGATCAGCACATTTGTACATCATCTGCAGTCCACACGTGCGGGCACACAAAGAGGAGGCAGTTATTTAGCGTCACTCTCGAGACAAGTAGTGTCACAAAGCTTAACGGTTTAGTCACGGCGTTAGTCACCCAACTCACTCCTGACAGACTAACATAAGAACGCAGCAGAACAGCGCGCCGCGCCGAGAGTAGCGGCAGCTGCGGTCAGCGGTCAGCGGCGTGCTCATATCCTGAGCCAAGGGTTACTCCGCGGGGCGCGAGAGCGAAGCAGCGCGTTCACGCCACACCACGCCACGCCACGCCACGCCACGATCGGGCAAGGTACTCACGGCACAGTGGGCAGGGGGACAGTCAAACGGATTGGCTTGCCGCCAACCAGGGGGATAGGCACTTTCAGTGTGTTGTTGTTTGGGGCTCTGAGAGAAAAAAAAACAGCCAGCTACGTGAGCGAGGGCTGGAAGGATACACTGGCCGGCCTAAGACAACCCTCACCACCCCCTCCATCCCCTTGCGATCTTTCTGGATTATGATGAAACTCACTATCGAACTACCCAATATGGGCAAAAACTTAAGGTTGCTTACAGGGATACTGGGACGCGTTTCGGTGGTGCAGATCCGTCCTTGGTAATCTTAGGGTTGTCTCCTCTGGAGTCGTCCCCGTCATCCTGAAACATCACGACAACAGCAAAGGTGAAAAAGCGGAGCGACTCGTCCTTGAGATCAATAGGGATTCAACGGGAAAACCACGAGTGCGTGCAGTCCCTTCTCTCTCTCTCTAAAAAAAAGAGAGGAGAGAGTCCTGCCGAGCCCGAGCCAGGCTCGGCGTGAGACAGCGACGACGGAGGACCGCGGAAGCGGCCGCGAGGGCGGGAACCATGAGAGAAGGGCGACTCGGAGGCGAGGCCCGCTTCGTCCTCGTGGAGGGAAAGGGCGCCGCCGTCGCCCTCTGATGCCGATCTTACCGCGAGCGTACAGTCCATGGCCTTGTCCACGAGCTCTCTCCACTACGGCAGCATGGCCTAGTATCTACTCACAGCGCCGGTCTCACAAGGCTGTGGACACTACCGCTCCCTGGGACTGCTCCACGGCCAGGGAGGGAGTGTTTCGAGATGACACAACCAAAGAACTACCGGGGAAAAGTAAAGAAAACACGCACACACAGAAAAAAAGGAACACCACCACCTTCACTTCATAGTCGAATCCGAGCAATCCTTGGTCTGCGGCGGAGAGGGAGCGGCTTGTCCGCGCGACCAAGGTTTGTCTGAGCCGACCATGGAGCGGGTCGCGTACTGTACCTGGGCGTCGGCTCCCTCGTCGTCATGCTGGGGTTCCTGGAAGCGCACCTTGGTGGAGGTCTTGGCGTCCACGTTGTTGCGGTGCAGGTCCACTATGGACTGGACCTGTGCAAGGGAGGCGTTAGGGAGGCATGCTCGGTGCAGAGGAACATGGGGTACTGCAGGGCGCTGACGCTACGCGGGCGCAGCCATGGCGCAGCGCGCAGCGCCGGGGGAGGGCCAAGCGCCGCCAGCGCGGCCAGCCGGCAAAGCGCACACACTTGCTCACATCTTTCCAGGCGAGACGAGAGACGTTAACATTCACGTTAGACAACGAAAAACCAACGAATTATTTCCCTCTTTAATTACTATACTCGGGCTAAAACAAAACCAGATAATTTTTTTCCAGAAAAGTGAAAGACGCGGGGTTGCGAATGACTCCATCAGTTTCGAAGGAAACAAATAACACCTTATATTTAAATGACACGAGATATTTTCCGCACTTTTAAAGAAAGGACAAGTTGAAATTTTAATTGAAACCGTGTAAACATACTGACGCAGTGTAAAGCGAGAAAAACATTCACAACTTGTCCTTTTCATTAAAAGTGGGACTCGCACATGCACACAAAGCGTGGGAAAGCACTGTTAAAAATTTACACCATGTAAATGAGTTTTTTAAAATCCAAATGGTGCAAATCTTTAATAGTACAGAATCGAGTGCTTCTCTATGCAGCGCTAATCCGAAGAAGTTAGGTAAGTGCCATAAAGATAAAATCAAAATAACTATTAAAACTAGAATAAAATAAACTAAAACCCCGCGCGTAATCCTCACCAGGAGCAATACACAAGTAATGGAAACGAATGTTTAAAAATAACATCAGAATCCTAAAAATTCTCTAGTCAAGCATGACAACTACGGAAGGATGTAAAGGTGAATGAACATCATGCGAGCTGGGCTGCGAGGCTTTGGGTATGACGCATCGACATGACAGTATATTTTCGTACGATACGATACAAGTCGTGCGGGGTGCGGGGTGGCAGTGGGGCGGGGCGGGGCGGGGCGGGGCGGGGGCCTGTCTGTGGGCGCACCCTTCCCGCCTCGGCCCGGGCAGGACAAGCGCCTGGGAGGTAGGCAGAGCCGCAACGCACCCACACTCGGCGGGAGTGCCTACGCTGCAGGGGCGCTGAGGCGGGAATGACTCTGCATGCTGCTAGGGGTGATTGTGTGGTCCGTGTTGGGGTGGCCTAGACAAAAGTTTGACAGCCCTAGACTAGGCGGGTCAACCCTGTTGACACCTGGGCAGTGGTTTATATTTTTTCTATGGTCTAGTTTCTTATTTTGTAGTGGTCTGACACGATAAGGTGGCGGCAATATCGAACCGAGGGCGCCGAGACGACAGAGCTGGGACGTGATCGTTACCATTTAGTAAAGAAACTGTTGTAAAAATGGTCGCGATGCTAGCGAAACGAGTGCTAACAAAATGGTGCTACGGCCATGTGATCTCGCGCGGGAGAGAACAAGCTGCGAATGATGAGTGAGAAAAGAAAGAGAAAAGAGGAAAAAGAGTGAGATGGAAGCGGATGAGATTTCCTGGGCGGACGGTGCAAAGGGTCTCTGCGAAGTACCTCTGACATAACACAAATTGAAGAAAGTTAAATTTATACGTACAGCGCGCGATAGATTTCTTAAAGAACACAATCATGGAAATCGACTCGCCTTAGTAGTGCGTTATGCTCTCAAAAATTTCATACTTCGTTTTAAGCAGTCTTTTGAGCCCCTGCAGTCCGCCCAACATCCTCACTCACAAAAGAAAAGGAGAAAATTTAAACAGGCCACAGCTCAGCTAAACACGTAACACTGAAAGCAGCGTAGTGTCTACCAACCAGTGGCTGATTTTCCTCGGATGGATCTTCATTGAAGTCTACAAGTGAGTGGACCTTCAGATGTTTCAAAAGAAATAGAAAAAAAAGTTTGGGAGGGAGAAGATGAAAAACATTCGTCAGTGAATACTTCCAGAACAACACAGACAAGATCAAAGAAATTTTCAAACACGATACATTTGCATATGCATAACATCATGCGTATCATTATGTGAAACGGAACGCCGAAAAAAAACGATACACAAGGACGAAGACTATTTATTCCCAAAGGTGCTGTGGTGCATACTGTTGAAATGCGATTCTGTGTTGCACTTGGAGGCTCTCAGTGTTCACCGACCCCACACTCAAACACACACCTTACCTAAGGTCTGCCCGCCCCGAGGCACTGGTTTCGTCCCGATTTTACGTACACAAGAACAAAACAATAGATAAATAACGCAGTCACTTCTAGTAAAAGCGTTCCAGGGGTGCCCTAGGGCACGTCTTGATGCCCGGTCAGGGGATGAGGGGGAGGGAGGGGAGCTCGCTACTGCTAGAGAGCGGGTGGTTAGCCCCCTGTGGGGTGTGGGGGCGGGGACGAGGGCGTCGTGACACTTTCCGTCAGTGCGGTGCCCCCGGCCGGGCCGGGCCGGGCCTGGCCGCGCCCGAGCCCCGAGTCGATAACTTGCCCCCTGCGAGCACCACACTACCAAAACTCCAACACTAGATCAGCAGGAAACCCACCCACCCGATCCCGTTAACCCACTTGGCAAGCCCGGCCGTCTGTCGTCGCGGCGGGCTGGCGGCACTGTCGCCTTGACGTCACGTGACCAGCACGGCCCGGATGGTCCAGGATGGTCCAGGATGGTCCCGTACTTACCACGCCCAGGCTCTCCTTCTTGCTGAGCTGCAGGTCCCGCAGCATGGCGTTGCGCTGCTCCATCATCAGGGTCCTCTCGTACGTGTACTCCGAGATGTCGCTATCCGTCTGAAACACGACCCCGGCGTCAAACAACTCAGAGAAATCCCGTCCGCTTTAAAAAAAAAATGAGAGGTGCGCGCAGCTTACCATCTCGACCACCTCCACCTCGGCGTCTATCCGCAGGTGGTACAGGAACGTCTTGAGGTCCTTCTTCATCTGGATCGAGTTGTCCTCGAGCTGCGCGACCGTGAAGATGCGCATCTTGCAGTTCTTCCAGGTGCGGTGCTGCTTGAGCAGGAACGGCAGCAGCATGAGGAGGCCGCCGTCGTGCACGATCCACCAGACGTCGATGTTGCCCGTGACCTGCGCGGGGAGGGCGAGGGCCCGAGTGAGGGCGTTACGTGAAACACGAGGACACCAGGACGGCTGCAGCAGGTAACGGCGCGGACGCTTACCTTCTCGGTGGAGTCGGGGAAGAAGTTGATGCCCTTGGGCACGAGGAGCGCCATGCGCGCGGCCGTCACGGTGCGCACGGTCTGGAGGAAGAGCTGCCACGAGCCGTCCTCCTCCGAGTGCCTCCACGAGTACGGCCAGCCCAGGATCACCGTGTTGGGCTTCATGCCGCCCAGGCCCGTCGTCTGTACCCTGCGGACCGCGCATCGCGAGGTGTCAGAAACGGCCGCGTGGCGACACGGAGGGGCGCGGTGCGGTTCTACTTACAGGTGGCTGAGGCCGTCGCTCACGTCCCTGCTGACGATCACGTCCACGAAGCCCTTGACCTTCTCCTCGTCCATGGTGCGGCGCAGGCTCTGCTTGGCGGCCAGCGCCTCGCCGCAGTTCTGCACGTAGGTGCCCGGCAGCACGGACACGCACACCGTCAGCCCCTTGCCCGCCTTGAGCTGCGAGGCGAAGGCCAGCTGCTTGCGGTACTTGGGCACCAGGTCCTGGGTGAGCTTGGTCAGGATGAGGATCTGCGGCCGCCAGTTCTTGGTGTGCGGCGGGCCCTCCTCCAGGCGCAGCAGCGAGAAGCGCGCCGCGCTCAGCGCCAGACCGCGGATGCCGTCACCCCATTCCTTCTCCGCACTGAAAACATAAAAAGATATCCAAATTTTAATTTTTTTTTTCCTGAATTTTTTATTTAAATTAAATTTTCTACGGATCAGGCCTGTACTTCAAGGGCTTCAAGGACGCTGACACTCACCCGCGGTACTCGATGTACTTGTAGATGCAGCCGGCGATGCCCATGGCCAGCAGCGCGTAGTACCAGCTGGTCATGAACATGACGGCGATGCAGAGGCAGAGGCCGATGAGCGACAGCGACCAGTGGTAGAACTTGAAGCGCGGCCGCCAGTTGGGCGTGCGCAGCAGCGTCTGGACGGCGCACGCGAGGTTCACGAAGCCGTAGCACATGAGGAAGAACATGGACAGCAGCGGCGCCAGGTAGTCGACGTTGCCGAGCAGGATGCCGCACTGGCAGATGAGCACGGTGAGCAGGAGGGCGCGCGTCGGCTCGCCGCGCGACGACGACACGGCGAACGGCTGCAGGAAGGGGATGATGCCGTCCTTGGCGATGGCCTGCAGCAGGCGGGGCGCGCCCGTCAGCGACTGCAGCCCGGCGCCCAGCGTGGACAGGAACGAGCCGATCAGGATGACCCACTGGTTGGGCCAGGCGATGTTGGCCACGACCAGCTTGCCGCCGATGCTCTGGCCGAACTTGTCTCGCAGCAGCAGGTTGTCGACGGTCGCGGCGAACAGCAGCACGGCGGACAGGTAGACGGTGGACGTGGTCAGGATGGCGGCGATGGTGCCGATGGGGATGCTCTTCTGCGCGTCGCGCAGGTCGCCGGACCGGTTGGAGCCCGCCATGATGCCGGTGACGGAGGGGAAGAAGATGCCGATGAGGATGGTGAAGGTCGTGGTGATGTCGGCGTACACCTGGTTGAACGTGGAGCCATCCATACGCTCGATCTCCTTGGGGTCCTTGCCGCGCGCGATGTACTGGCCGTCCATCAGGAAGCTGTCGGCGACGTTGTCTGTGCGGAGAAAAGGAAACTAACGGGTCATACGACGTCCTTAAAAAAATTAAACCAAACGACAAACGCAGTGCGCAGGGTACTTACCGAAGAAGACGCCGCTAGCAATACCCTTGATACCGCGGACCTTGCTCACGTTGTTGGTGATAAAGTACGGGTCACACAGGCCGTCCTTGCAGAACATGCTGTACAGGAAGCCGTTGGGGGTCTTGGTGCAGTTGTCCAGCGAGACGTCCTTGAGCAGGCGCTTGCCCAGCACACACATGCTGCAAGAGGAGGGCAAGGTCACACACAGTTCCAGGACACGCGATACGCGCACCTCGAGTACTCGAGCCACTCACAACAAGTTGTCGTTGCCGTTCCAGTTGACGAAGATGCCGGCGTACACGGCGATGATGGAGAAGATGACGCACGCCAGCGCCACCGTCGCGAACTTGTTGACGAACTTGACGCCGACGAACACGATGGTGCCCATGATCATGAGCAGCACCGTGCCGTACACGCGGAAGTTGTTGTACATGATGCTCGCGTCCTTGGTAAAGTCCCCGAAGATGGACATCGAGGGCGCCATGTACGTCTGTGCAGAGAGGGAAGCGCGTTAGTAGGGGGTCCGTCACTGTACCGTCAGGGGCGATTACGATTACTCACAATTACGATCTCCACGGCGCCCACGATGTACATGGCGGCGGCCAGCGTTGTCCCGATGTAGAACAGGATGCCGACGGCGCCGCCGAACTCAGGGCCGAGCGAGCGGGAGATCATGAAGTACGACCCGCCCGCCGGCACCACCCCGTTGGTCGCGATGGCGGACATGGAGATGGCAGTGAGCATGGTCTGCGCATGGCCGGGCGAAACACGGGCATTAGTGGAGGAAGGGGAGGGGGGGGTAATGGCACTGCGGCTACACAGGCCGATACATCAGCGCGCGCGACCACCGGCGGCAGGTGGCGGAGATGGCCATCTGCAACACGTGGGGTAACACTGACCACGCAGCAGCAGGTGAAGACGATGAGGAAGCCCGCCACGGCCCCCGCCGTGCCCACCACCCACGTGAGACGGATGAACAGGATGACGCCGAAGATGTTCTGGATGCAGGGCAGGTACACGCCGATCAGGGTACCCATGGAGGCGCCGCCCTGGGCCGGCTTGGCGTCCGGGTCCGCGGGCGTGGGCTGGATGGTGTTGGAGTAGTTGGCCAGCGAGTTGATGAGCGTGGACACGCGCGGCCGGTCCTCCATCTCCTCCTGCGGGCCGGGGAGCGCAACGTCACGTCAGTGAGCAAAGTTACTTCAGCAGCTCATAACTATAAATTCTTTTAGGCGTCCCCTATTCTTCTTTATTGAAGGACTAAACACGACGGAATCCTCACCTGGTACAGGTATAGGTTGGTCTCGTACCCCGACATCTTCTCCTTGTCCGACACGAAGGGCTGCTCGTCCATGCCATCTCCTGGAAAACACAAGAAAACGAGAACCGTCAGCGTTAACGCGCCATTTACTCCATCGGCCGACGTAAACGACCATCGGTAGCGCAGTATAACAGCGCCCCCCTAGAGCGCACGCCCGGGAAAATGGACAACAAATAATATTAATTCATCTCATATTTTTGCGGAATAAAAATATATAAGTCGCCGGATGATAATCACATGATGGACGCCCCAGTTCCTGGCCTAACGGGCGGCAACCCCCCCCCCCTCCCTCCGCACCCCCGAAGCGAACAATGGCGGCTCGTTAGCGGGGAGGGAGATGGGGGCCGGCCCAGTGAGGACCCGCCCAGCTCAGCTCAGCACAACCCAGCTCAGCACAGCGCAGACCAGCGCAGATCAGCTCAGCACCGCGCTCACCAGCGCAGAACAGCTCAGCACCGCGAACACCAGCGCAGCTTGGACCCGCCCGACACAGAGCGCGGCTACTCCCTTTAAAAGAGTCGTATACTTTCCCTGCCTAAACACACCGTGCACACGGTGACTCTCTCTTTTTCCTCCTTTTTCCCCCGCTCGCCGCGAGCCCGAGAGTTAAACGAGCAAACTCCTGCACGGCGTCCACCGACCCACTTCGCGCGTACCAGCGCCGCGCCGCGTCGGTCTGTCCGTCTGTCTGTTTTTTAAGCCCCCGAATAAACCCTCCCCGGCGAGCGCCCGACTCACACATAAAGTTGAACAACAATAATAATTGGCCAAAGAGAAGGAGAAAGAGAGAGTAAGGGAGAGGGAGAGAGAGAGGGAGAGAGAGAGAGCGAGAGCGAGAGAGAGAGGCAAGAAGTAGGATAGTCAGGAAAAGAGCGAGGGTCTCACGACAGACTGTTAATTAATGCGCCAACACGAGGAAGCGGCAGTAAGGAGGAGTCTGCGCGTGGCGCCGGCGCCACTAGCGAAACACGAAGGTGAGCGGCGCGATCCGCCACGCCGCGACTTATTAAATAATAAATCCCGTTTGTTCTGCTCGGCGCGGCGCGCGGCGCTACCCCGTGTTCTACTGTAATTCATCTCTGCGCTCTTTCTGAAAGCCGTCTGTATCCGCAGCAGACTTCCTACCTCTCCCCCCCCCTCTTCCTCTACCCTCTCTCTTCTTTTTATGTTGCACCCCTCCACCATTTTTTTTCTCTCCTTCTCTCCCTCTCTCCCTCTCTCTTTCTCTGCTTCTCTCTCCGGCAGGTCATTTGCCAAACAGCCGATTCCTCGGCGTTCGCCGACCATTGACGGTGCTGACAAACAGGACTCGATTACTTTCGGGAGAGCGGAGCCGAGCGGACAAGAGAGCGGGGTAGCGGGGGGCGGGGTAGTTTGGGGAGGAAATGGAACGGGGCAAGTCAGCAGCGGTGACTGGGGCAACGGACGGGGAAGGGCGCAGCGAGCACGGACTGTGACTGTGTCAAGACTAACGGGGTAGAGGGGCGGGGCGGGGGCGACGGGAACAGGGAGCGAGCGAGGGCGAGTGAGGCGTGCGGGGCGAGGCGGCCGGGGGGTTGAAATGAGGAGAATTCCAGCCACGTTCACAGGACTGCATTGTCCTTCCTCCAGGCTTTGCCATGGCCGTGCCGAGGCGAGGCGAGCCGCCCCGGGGCCGAGCAGTACTCCCGCCCCGCGGCAGCATCGTATACGGGTCCAGTTCGGGTCCCTCTCTTTGTCGTGATCGGCCCCACCCCACCCTGCCCCGCCCCGCCCAGAGCCGGGCTCTGCAATGTAGACCTCACATTCCAATCGGTCCACCGACCGCGACCACGGCAGCCAAGAGCGCCGACTGACTGGCGCCCCAAAGGCGGACCAAAGGCGGCCCAAAGGCGGCCCAAAGGCGGACCAAAGGCGGCCCAAAGGCGAGTGTGGACCAAAGGGCGGCTCAAATGCCTCCCGTAGGTGACCAGTCTCGGGTCCTCTGTGGCCACGGCCAGGCCTACGAAGTCCCAAATCCTCGGCCGCCGCTCCCACCACCTCCTCGACCCCGCGCCGCCCCCGCGCCGCCCCCGCGCCGCCCCCGCGCCGCCCCCGCACCGCCCCCAACCCCAACCCCAACCCCGCGCCCGACCCTAACCACTAACCGCCTGCCGCGTGGTGCGGGTCGGGGCCGCAGAATGTAGCACGCCGCCCAGATATGCTCCCAAAATGGTTCCCCCGTCGAATATATACATTTTTTTTCTCCCTCCCACACTTCCCCTTCCGCCGCCGCGTTTCGTGAAAAATGCACGGCGCTGGCTGACATGACAGAGTAATGGGTTCCTGGGGACGCGCGCGGTGGGGGCGCGGGGCGGGGCGGGGCGGGGCGGGGTGGGGCGGGGGCGGGGCGGGGCGGGGTCGGGCAGGGGATGGAGGGGGTGCCGGTGCCAAGGGGATGCAATCTCCCGAAAAACTCACCACCGCACCGCTACTTTAAAGGGACAATTTCTGCGGAGGGTTTTGCCGCCATGCGGAGCCGCTCAAAGCGGTGGCGAACGAAGGGGGTGGGGCGGGGTGAGGGGTGGGCCCTGGACTCAGGTAGCGAGTGGGGGATGAGCGGAACACCACCAGAACAGGGGGCTGCCACGCTCAAAGAGAGAGGCGGGGAGAGAGTTTCGCTGCTTCAGACCCACAATCAGAAGCGCACACATAAAAGGAGAGCCGGCTGGAGAGGCACAAGGAGGCAGAGGGGAGCTGCTGGAGCCCTGCTGGAGCCCTAGTCCTGTTGGAGCTCTGCGAGGACCCTGCAAGAGCTCTATAGGAGCCCCGTCCGAGCAGTGCGAGAGCCCTTGCGGAGCCCCTCCTAGTGGAGTCCTGTTGGAGCCCTTGCTGGAGCCCTGCTGGAGCCCTGCTGGAGCCCTGCTGGAGCCCTGCTGGAGCCCTACTACAAGGCTCCGCGCGAGCCTTCTGGAGGGCTCCTCGCGTGTGCGGCCTAAATGAATCAAAGGACTGAAGAGGAGCAAACGAAGGGCCGGGCGGCGGAGCGCATTCGAAAACGAGGGCTGAAGCGGCGGAAAATGTGGGGTTGGTGGCAAGAAAAAAAATAATAAGGGCGAGTCATGAAAACGAACTACTACAACAGCGAATAAAAGAGAAAGGGGGAAAAAAATTACACCGCGCAAACGAAAAGAAGAAATCTCGGCCTCCTCTACCGCGCGGTTCGGTAGTTTGGTCACGCGTCCATGATTTTCACTATTTTTCCCCAAAACTCGGTCCGGCAGGGCGGGGCGTGGCGGTGCGGGGCGGGCGCTGTTTGGCCCCGGGCACCCCACCCGAAGGCCCCAAGTCCCGCACGGCCCCAAACCGACGGTTATTTGACATGTAACAAACGAGGCCGAAACGCAGGAGCCTCCTCTCGACAGGGACACAGAAAAAGGAAAAAAAAAAGAAATATTGTTAATAATATATCCAGACCATTCACATTGTTTTTTTCCCCGAAAACGATATAATCTCTCTCACACGCGCTTGTGCAGAGAAACACAGGGTAAGCGTTCGAGTAAAAGTAACGAACCGGTAAAAAAATAAATGGTAACGAAAAAACGCGAGAGAGCAGCCCTGTGGCTGGGCACTGTGCGGCGCCCGGTGGGTAGGCCACACGCCTCCACTGCGCGCAGCCGTGCGCCGCTGCGGCCTACGCTCCAGGGGCGGGCCGGGCCGGGCCGGGCCGGGCCGGGCGGCGCGGCGGACAGGACGCGTTCAGCCGGGCCTATTAGCACGTCATACGCGACACATACGCGACACTATAAGCCCGGTAATTGGACCATAAACAGTACGCGGCATTTCGTATGCACGAAGGGGGTGGGGCGGGCGGGCTCTGTGCTCCGCAGGGCAGTGTAGAGGCGCAAAAAAAAATCGTTGCACACGGATATTCTCAACAGTGTAGTGCCTCTTTTCTCTTTGCCGCGCAGGGATTCAATAGCCATCTCTCCTCTCCTCTCCCCCACTCCTTCACCTCACCCCGGACCCCCGCCCCTCCCCCACTCCTTCACCTACCCGGGGACCCCCGCCCCCTCCCCGCCCCCCTACGTGCGCCCTCACACAGTGTAGTAGTTTGTCCGCCAGTCCCCCTCCCTCCCCCTCTCCTCTCCCCCATGCCTCGACCCTCGGGCAGGCTCAGGGAGCGTGCGGTAGGAGCAGGGGCGGAGGGGAGGGAATCCTCCAATGTGGCTGACTCAGCTGATCCTCTGTCGATAGCGAAGGCGAGGGGGTGAAGGGGAGGAGGGAGAGGATGTAGGGGGTTGGCGTGAGGCCTACGGGGGAGGATGTGGATAAAATGGTAGGCAGGGGAAGAGAGAAAGAGAGAGAGAAAGAGGGGGGCGGGGAGCGGATGGTGGTCTTAACTTTCTCCCGCGAAGTCAACCTTCCCAGAGGGATGAGGATGAGGGTGGGTGGGGCGAGAGCATCCTTCAAACCCTGACCAACTAGCCTGCATAGCCATCACACGGTCGATGCGGTACAGCGATGAAAAATCATTTAAAAAAGAAATAATTTATCGCGTAAAAAACTTCAACCGACCCCAACCACAGTAAGAAAAGAAAAGAAAGTAGTATGCTGCGTGAGGCATTGTGGCGGCGGGGCTGGTATGTTTGGCGAGCGCAGCCGTCAGGGGAGGCGACAGGTCCAGCGAATAACCTCAACTCGTGCGCGGCATAGATATTCCGGAAGTTTAGACGTCGACTGCTGGGCTCGGCAAAAGTCGATACCAAACACGTTACGAGAAGTCTGGCCACCACGAAAGGGTGCGGGCGGGGGTGCGGGAGGGAGGGGGTGGGCGGGTGAGCAGGGGTGCAAAGCCGGCCAGCCTGCAGGTGGCTTGCGTTTGCTTTGGTTTCCTTGGTTGTAAAAGAAAATTGCGATACTTTGCCCTTGTACGTGCCAAGCAAATGTGCATACTGGGGAACTATATCAATGATATACAAAGTCCAAAAACTTGATGAAAATATTTTTTAAGTCGGAATAAATTTTTTTATGACTCCAATATCGAGAGAAAGGACGCGTTAGAGTTTGCTGCGCGGCGTCAGTTGCGATGAACGCAAGAGAGATTGGAGAGAAGGAGGAGGAAAAGGAAAACGGAGAGAAGGAAGTAAAAGGTGTTCGTGACAGGTGGATCAGAGTGCGTAATAAAAAAGCGCTCCCCCGCCCCGCCCGGCTTCGGCCGGCGCTCGGGTTGGGTCGGGTCGGAGGGAGCCACGCCAACGTCCCACCGCTCGTAATGAAGAGAGCGTTTTTGTTCTCTCTCTCTCTCTCTCCAATCGCCACACGCGCCACCCCTGCCCTTTATTCGCCATTTTCCTTTGGCCCCGCCCCTTTTCCGCAACTCTCCCGCCACTATAAAAACCGTATAAATCACCAGCGTTATATAGGAATCCCGCACCACGATAGAGTGGTCCGGGGCCTATCGGCCGCCCCGGGGAGGGAGCGAGGAGCGGCCAAACTAAAACATGAAAAACGGGAGGTATAAGGGCGTATGGAGCAGTTTCGCTGTAGCACCTCGGCGGGGCAATAAATCATTGTAACAGCTCCTCAAAAACTTACATTTGCAATGAAACCAAAACTACGGTGGGGAGTATTTTTAAACTTTCTCAGAGCCACCCGAGTCACCGTTCCAATCTCAATACAAGTCGCTCTGACTCTAGAGGGATATCTCTACCTGTTTCCCACCTCTCTCTCTCTCCTTGGAGGGCAAACTTTAGGCGGGTTATGCCGTAGTCGACAAAAAGCAAGAGCAAAGCGAAATTCATGTGCTCATGACAGTTTAACGCCGCACGGGTCGCCCCGCGCCCCGCTGCGTGTCTATGGTCGGGAGGGAGTTGGCCTTCTTCAGAGTGTGCGTGCGTGTGTGTGTGTTTGGCGCCGGCAGAGCTGCAACGTAAGGCTAACAAGAAGTCCCACCGCCAATTACTATAGACAAGGGGTATGGGGGGCAAAAAGTGCACGCTACAAATAAAATGGTTGGGGTGGAAAAAGAAAAGATGAGTCAATGGTGCAAAATTTTGCACTTCGTACAAAACGAATAAGAACATGGCAATATATGGGCATGAAAGCGCACAACACAGAGGGGCAGAGCAGAGCGCAGTGGAGCCCCGTCTGGTCGAGCAGTACAGGGCGGGGCGGGGCGGGGCGGGGCGGGGCGGGGCGGGGCGGGGCGGGCAGCGCAGGCAGGCGGGGTGATCTCATTTCCACTCGTCTCCACAGTTGGGCACGACTCGGCCGGGCCGGCACTCGGCCTGGCGTGGGGTGGGGCGGGGTGGGGCGGGGTGGGGCGGGGTAGGTCGGGACGGAGAAAAGCCATGGGATTACGGGGTCCGCATGAGTCGCCCTGCCCTGCCCTGCCCCACCCCGCCCACTCCCAGCCTCCCGCTTGGCGTCGACTTGCGTCGTACGTTGGCGCCAAAGTTCTCCGGGGGAACATTCTTCGACGTCCCCTCTCTCCTCCACTTCGCCTCCACTCCGACCTTCTCTCGTGCGCGCCCCTCCTGCCGCCCCCGCCCCCCGCCCCTGACCCTCCAAAGCGGTAGCACTTTACACAACTAAAAGCCGTTGTCCTCTGGGCCGGCCCGTCCCTCACGCTCACGCACGGGGCGGGGCGGGGCGGGGCACGAAGGGAACGCCCTTATCGTGGACACGCGCACTTGGAAGAACGTTGCGTACACTTTAGTATTAGGTGTCTAAATTTCTTTTCCTTCCCTTCCCCGTTCCGTCAAGTGTGCGGGCGGAAAATCCTAAAAATTCACTTCTGTACTCAACTTAAGAATGGGAATCCACACACCTCCAAGTGCGTGACATTCACACATTTGCGCGTTTTCGCAGTGTCCACCCGCCGCCGCAGTGCAATAATGCCGCACGCAAAAACATTTTTGCGGCGAGGGCCTGCGGCTGCTATCCTTATCAGTCGCGCCAGCAGCTCACACGGCTCGTATCAGTGCCAGAGAGAGAGAGGGAGGGGTGAGAGAGAGTGAGAGAGAGAGAGAGAGAAAGAGAGAGAGAGAGAGAGAGAGAAAGAGTGAGAGAGAGAGAGAGAGAGAGAGAGGAGAGGGAGGAGAGGAGTAGGAATGAGAGGAGGGAGAGGGGATGGGATGGTGCCCCAACATAGGCTGAATCATGCCCACAACCGTCCCGTCCCGCAACCGCCGGCCATGTATATGGCGGGCGTGAGAGCAGTCATACAAGTTGCACAAGGTCCACCGATACTGAAACTCTCCCAACTTGGCATACTAGTACACGTACACACACACACACACACACATACGCCTATTGCCCCTACATATTGCATGGCACGCGGGTGCCCCGAGGGGGTGGCGGGGCGGGGCCAAAAACCAGCAGCGCGTCGTGCGTACTACTGTACGTGTCTTCATTCACTTAACCTGCGCCGCGCCGCCCGCAACATGACAGGCGTATACGTCCCCCGGCTTATGTAGCAGCGACGAAACAATAAGAGCTCTCGCGGCCACAGCGCAGGTAGAGAAGAGGAGGTGGAAGAAAACAGTGAGGCGGCGGGAGAGCGAGGGCTTAGCGGGCAGCAGGACGACCGTCTGGGGGCGGACGATCAGGGGCTTAAGGATACATTTTGAATGGTGGGTGGGATGAGGGTAAGGGCGGGGGAGGCGCAAGGCGGAGGGGATGATTGATAACTGGTTTTCTTCTTTTTTTATCAGGGGCAGAAAATAACAGGCGCTCAAGGTAAGAATGATAAGATGGGGGGAGGCGGGGGCGGACTGAGGAAGCCTAGAATCCGGATTCAAGCGGTGGGTATAAGTGACAGTCCTCACTACTTACGTACGCACACACTAATTTATTATGAACTTTTTAACCACACGGCAGCATTTTCGGCTCGTATTTTTTTAGCGAGTGACGCCACACAACAGCGCCTCGGGGTGGGACGCTGGGCCGGGGCACGCATGGAAGGTGGCGGAGGAAATTGGGGAACGGGGGGACGACATCATGTGAAGGGCTCGCAGGGGGGGGGGCGGCGCGGGGGCGGGGCGGGGGGGGGGCGGCGCGGGGGCGGGGCGGGGGGCGGGCCAGGCGTAGGAAATGGAGTGGGCGAGGCAGGCCCCCCGGCCGTCCCCTGGGCCCCCGGGGACTCGGCCCGGCACGGGCACGGCCACCAGGACCACAACGTTATTCACGTCACAAACCGTGTCGCCCGCTGGGGCTGGGCACGCTCCGGCCGCCCCGCGCCGCCCCGCGCCGCCCCGCGCCGCCCCGCGCCTGACCGGACCTGCTAGTACAACTGGCCCCCACACCCCCGCAACCCGCCTGTCCAATCCGATCGGCCGCGGCCAATACGGCACAACCGCATCTATCATAAAAAAAACTTAGTTTTAAAAAGAACTTATTGGAGCAGCACGTTGGTCTTCCCCGCAGTCAACGCTGTTATAACATGTCAACCACCCTGATAAATCTTTACGGCCCTCTGCAATTTCATCTTGGTACGGGGTAGATTTCTTTCGAACATAGCACTGCGGTCAAATATTTTTCTTTCTTTATAAAAAAAAAAGCCTGACCAAAATAATAAGTTTAAAAATCGCAGTAAAGAAATAAAGAGCATGCTGCACGTAAGGCTATAACCTCAGCCATCTCTGCACACGAAGCAGCTGTGAGTGTTTCTTTTGACTCCTGGCAGACGACTTTCAAACTTGCCGCGCCTGCGGCCAGGGCCAGGGCGTGGCGGGGCGTGGCGGGGCTTGGCGGCGGCTGCTCGTCCCGCCTGCCCACGTGGTCCAACTCGTGGGACCGGGTGGGCGGGGCGGGGCGGGGCGCAGCGCAGCCCGCACATGTCTGCACTTATCGGCGCGCACTGATAAGTGCCCGGCCCGGCCGTGAGAACACAAGTTTACACTTTCACTGAGCGCGACGGAAGAGGAAAAGTCGCGTGCATACCACTGCTGCTGGAATGCAAATTTCGAAATATTTTACGAGATTGTAAGGGCAAATTTCACTTTCACGCGCGCTGGCCGTGAGATAGCAGATAGTGACAGTGACAGTCACAAAACGCCTGACTACCAGCGCGCTCCAGTTAAAATATTATTACATGAGAGAGGTAAATTTGACGTTCTCACGTTGTCCAGACTGGCGTGCCTCTGATCGGACCAACAGGTCTTCCGTCCGTCCGCTCCTCGCCAGCAGTAGCAGCACACGACGCGCACCCTAGGGTGGCAGGTCAGTGACCCCGCCCCGCCCCGCGGCACCCTCCTCCACCCCGCGCTGCACACGCAACCCCTCCCCGCCCCGCCCCGCCCCGCCCGAGGGGTGACGCGGGTGTTCATCGATCGCTCACCCTAGGAGGAGCCCAGCTGATTCCAGAGGTAAACAAAAGAGGAGCGAAAACGGGAGGTGTCGAGACGGACGACGTTCTCAAGAAAATATCTTTATAAAAATAAAACTATACGGTAAAGGAAATACAGTTAGAGAACTGTCTTCCAGAACTGCATTGTACAGGACTCACGAAAAGGGAAAAAAACTTGTTGCGTGGTACAGTACTCACTCCCGACAGACCATATCAGAAATTGTATCCAGCAACAAGGTGCGGAGAACAGTGACCAGAACAAGTGCGCGGCCGGGCCCGATAAAATAATAAATAAATAAAAAGAACACTGTCGGGTCCAGGAAGATAGTGTTGTGAGGGGAGGCGCCTGGCGGGACACCTGAATATGAAGCGGACGCTGGCACAGCTGTGCGGCGCTGAGCCCGGGCCAGGCAGGCGCGCGTAAACAAAAGGAAAAGAGCAGACGAGGGGTGGAGGGGGGGGGAGGGGAGGCCCCGCGCGCCTCGCCGCCGCCCTGGCTTCAATGGTTTCCCCTCCTCCCCTCCCGACATAGGGAGTGAATGGACCAGCAGACGCTGCCTCCCTTTCGGTCCCCGGGAGCCATCGGGGCCGGGCAGGGCAGGGCATCGCAGCCATCGGCCGTGATAAAATACTCGCGAGAAGAAAAATGATTTTTCTGAGGCTGCTGAGGGAGAGAATCCTGACCGCGGCTAACAGCCGGCCGACCGCGCGCGCGCGCGCACGCACACACGTTATATATAGACACCCGGGCCGGGGCGCGCGGGCCCAGCTGAGCCCCGAGGTTCAAGTTTGAATGGCCGCGTGTGCAGGCGATGCACGGCAGAGGAGGAGGACGAGGAGGAGGAGGACGCCTCTTTGTCACCTGACTTGGCGGGGTCCTTGCGGTCGTCGGCGCGCTCCCCGGGGCGCCGGAACAGGTCCCGGAGGCTCATGCTGCGGGCCGCGTGGTGCAGGCCGGGCCGGGCCGGGGCGATGCAATCGCGCTGCACACCAAGGGACCTCTTATCCAGGCCGCAGCGCTGGAGATACTAAAAGGGCAGCGCGGCGGGCGGGGCGGGGCGGGCGGGCGGCGGCGCGGTAGGGGAGGGGGTAGCGGGCGAGCCGGCTGACAGGCGGCAGAGCGACGCGGCGACGGCGGCGATAGGGAGGGGAGAAGGAGGAGGGATGGACCCAGCCGCCGCCGCCACCGCCACCGCTGCTGCTGCACCATGATGCTACAGTTTTAACAGATGATTTACACGGACACTATTTTGGCTCGCAAAATTCAAGGACGATGACAGTGGCTGCATACACGCACACGCGCTCAAATAGAAATGTTCTTAATATTTTTTTTTGAAAAAGCTTTTCGTTGAATGCTGTTCCTTTTTCTGATGACAAATGGTGCCTAGATCGCGCGATACAAAACACTTCTCATTCACTTGACGGCTGCTTAAGATCCGCGAAGTGGGACCCCACTCACACTTTCAAGGTGCGTGTGAATTTCCATTCGTGCACTTAAGTAAGTAAGATGGACATTTTTCCTTGGAGTTGCACACGCACTTGAAGCAGAGACAAGAGTAGAAATGGAAGTTCACTCGCCTATCACACGGGTCTCATCTCAAGCGGAGTCGCCTGCCTAGCAGATCAACCTCACCTGCACCCGAGCTGGCGGACCGGGCCCGCGGCGTGCCCTCCTCCATGCCCTCCACGTTCAAGTCTGCGACGTCCGGCGCGGGGATCCCCATAATGTCTGGGAGGCGCTACCGCCCCACGCTCACGCTCACGCTGAGCCTGAGCCTGTCTGCTGACCGCTACGCTCGCCGCTACGCCCCGCACAGCACTGCTCGCCAGCCGCTCGGCGAATGCGGCGGTCCGCCCCTGATGCCGCCCTGCCCTGCGCAGCCGGCTGGGTATCCGGTTGGCAGGCCAAACAAGCCGACGTGACCGGTTCAAACCGAACCGAATCGTTTGTGAGGTGGACCGCAAATATTGGCGAGGAGGGAAGTCCGAGTGCACCGGGTCACGCCGCTGTCCCACCAGAAACGCGTGTTCACACACTGCCGCTGCAATGTGCACGCGGTAGCAGGTTAAGGCTTTTCCATTTTAAAAGACTAGCATTTTCATATATTTTTAAACCAATGCGGTAGTTTGAAATGTCATATTTATAATTCTTTTTTTGTGGCCCTATACATAGTAAACCATAGGTGTGTGTCCTAGGTGCGGTGGGAAACATTCCATTTGAATGTTCCATACATATTGCACACTGCCCTATTACCATATACACGTTCCACCGCTGCGAAGCAGATATGCAGAATTAGGGTGCGATTAATGCGGAACTTGGAGCCCTGGCCGGCCTAGCCTAGCAAAGAGGGGAGAAAGGCACGGCAAAAAAAATAAAAATAAAAGAATAATAATAAATTGTGATGCCAAATATGCACGCGATAATGGTACCTAGGTTGAAAAACTTTCATAAACGCAAAATATATTTCAGATTATTTTTAACTTAAAGAGTAGCGACCTTTCGCTTTTGTGTTACACGCGACTAGTGTCTCCGACGACATCACGAACAAAGAAAAATGTACTCCATTATCTGTGCGAATCCGACGCGTTACAGATAGACTGTATTGGCGACGCTCGGTCGAATAGAGCCATCAGGCCCAAACACACCGACGCGAGGGGCCGCGCAGCCCCCAGACTCCCCCCGCCGGCCCCGCCCCGCCCCGCCCCGCCCCGCCCCGCCCCGCCCGGTCGCACTTAATGCAAGCGGGCTGGGGGCGCTAATAATAAAATAGACTGACCCCCATCCCATCCCAAACCTCTACGGCAGCTCCGTCCCGTCTTCAAACATTCTCGCTCGCGGCAATCGAATCGGGTCGAACTCGGCGTGCAAACAAAACACGCAGACACACACACACACACACACACACACAAGGGTGCGGAGGACGCTCGTGGCCCAGGCCTTGGGGCGAACAGAGTTGTCCAGCCGGCGGGGCGGGGGCTGTCTGGCTGTCTATGCCGGCCTGGAGGGATCGATCTGGAGTTTTGGCTCGAAGGCTGACGTCCGTGTTGGCCTGGCCTGGGCGGGCGCGGCGGTGGAGGCAGAACAAACACACCTGACGCTACTCGCGGCGATGATCAATACGACCGTGAACGGAGACTACCGGCGGCATGCCGTAGTGCGCTAGATGTGTAGTGAGATTAGAGGTGTACACCGGAAACAAGCAGCGCCCGCACTTTCGCGTGCGGTCGCACGCCCCCGCGACAAAGAGAGCATTTTACGCCGTATTGCTATGACTGGTCTAGCAAAGAGGTTTGGGTAGTTGTTGGGCGCCTTCCAACCTCCTTGGGATACTACAGCTGGGGGCGCGGCGGCGGCCACCCCGCCGCGCCCCGCCGCGCCCCGCCGCGCCGCCCCGCCCCGCCCTACCCCACCATACCACTAGTCACACGGGCTGGGTCATTCTGACCGGCCCATTCCCATCGTAACCGGTTAGAACGCACTCGAGGCGACTCGCGCCCGCGCAGCCCGGCCGCGCGGCGGGGTGGGGCGGGGTGGGGCGGGGCGGGGTAGGGTGGGGCGGGGCGGGGGGTCCCGCGGCCTCTCTCTTGGCAGAGGCGTTCCTGTACATTTCCCTGCGCGTAATCCGTCTCAGCCCGTGTGCGCGGGCGCGGGGCGGGTCTCGCTACGTCGGCGATCCGTGGCGGAGGCGATCGGTTCGTGAACCGAGTGGCGGCCCGTGTCGGGGCGGGGCGGGGCGGGGCGGGGCGCAGCGAACTGGGTCAAACTCGTGTATACTACTATTTTTGGGGATAGGTGGGTCGTGTAGGTGGAAGCCTCAGCTGTCCACGCGAAGCACTGAAAGCTTTGTCCTTCTCCGGTCTTCCAGCCTGTTTGTCTATGAGTTTGTTCCTGATGCTAATCCAAGTATGGAAAGGGATAAAACAAAGTTTAGGATAAAGGGAAAATACATTAAAAAAATCTCAAAGCGTTGTAAAAGTATAGGGCTATTGTAAACTATGTAAAATCAAAACTTTTTGACAGTGGTCTTCCCTCTCAGTTCGCCCCAGAATTCATCCCAACTACAAATTGATTTATCACAGAGCGGAATATTCATCGTCCTGATGGAGTGGATGCCGAGTTCGGGACGACGTCGGCCGTCACTGAGAGTGCCGGAATAGGGACCCTGCCCCTCACCACGCCCCCTCGGGACCGCCACGCGACAGGGCGAAAATAGTTTAGGCGTCCTTGCGGTGGACCGGGCTGGGGCGGGGCGGGGCGGGGGGGGCGGGGCGGTCCACTGGGCCTTCCTCAAAGCGCGGCCCCGGCCTAGGGCGCGCGGCGCAGCGAGTGGGGCGAGACAGACAGACCGCCCGCCACGCCGCGCCCCACCACTCTCCCCACGCCCCCAAAAGATGTTGACCCCACCCGCCCCGCCCCGCGCGCAAGCCTTTTCCTCCTGCCTGATGACGTCAACACAGGGCGCCGTGTAGCAGAGTGGCTAACAAGCCCACACACATGACGGGAGCCGAGCGCCCCCGCCCCGCCCTACCCCACCTGGAACCAGGGCGCGCCATGACGACGACAGGCTGCTGCCGTGGCGCATGTTTGCCGTCGGGCAAAGCCTGTAAGGTTCAGCCACAACGTCCTGCGAGCCCGCCCCTGCCCGCACCCCCCGCCCCCTCCTCTTTTTGCCGGGTCTCTCTAGTTTGCAGCGCAAACACACACCTCCCCCACCCCCACCCCAACCCCTCGCGGCCCGGTCCAACGGGTGCCAAGGGCGGAAGCGCGCCTCTGAAAAAAAAAGAACTGGGAAGGGGAAGGTATGAGGGGTTGGGGAGTTAATAGCCCAAGATGATGTTGGCGGCCGCCCCGCCCCGCCCCGCCCCGCCCCACGCTTCCAAAGCGGGTTTACGCCGCAGAAAGGCGGGGCGGGGCGTAAGTAAAAAGCGCACGCTGCCACCCTGGGCCTGATGGATAAACAAAAGTAGAGGGAGCTCGCCGACAAGCAAACGAAATATGCAAAACATATCGTAGTGTTTCAAAATCCTTTTCGTTTGTCGATAGAAAAATACAATCATTTCGGCATAAATTAGCGAATTTTACATCTCTTTTGTTTCCCGTACAGCCACTTTGGCAAGTGTTGGTCGCGGGCACACGCTCCTCTGGCGAGATTTTAAGCGAACAATCATCACTTTGCTACACTTCTTGGGCGTGGTCCAGACGCGCGGGGCGCCGCGCCGGGGCGCGCGCGCCTGAAGGCGCCAGCATTGTCTTCCGCCGCCATTCAGAAAACCTCGCGCGCCACACACACGTACTTACGCTCACCTCCCATTCACCGCGGCCACGCCCACGCACGCACATTACTTAGACCGCTTTTATACTCGCGAGCGAGAGAGTGTTTGTGCGTAGGCTTTCAGACAAGCAAACGTTTTTCCGAGCGGGAGTCCGCAAGTATAGCGCGGCTTTCATGTGCGACGACGCGGGTAAAACGCTCTGCACAACGCCGGCCAGAGGCTCACTACATGAAGTGTGTGCGTTTTTTCCTCCCCCGACCCTTTTTCTTGTTTTACGACTGGGGTTTGGTCCACGTCAAGTCGTTTAGTTTGACGTCGATCCCAAAGTTCCCCTGGAGAGATTACGACTTGCGTAAATCTGCTTTACGGAGGCCTCATCGTCATCCCGTTCCGTCCTGGAGGAGCCTGCCCCGCCCCGCCCGGCCCGGCACGCCGGCGGCGCCATCAGATAAACTACCAAAGTTTTACGAAAATGTATCGCCGCAACGCGGCGCGCAAAAGCGTTTAGCTCCAGTTTATTTCAAAACCACCCAGCTCGAGTTCTCGCTCACAAAGTATACTCAATCCGAGTTCACAGCGTTCAGCGGCAGTTCAGCCGATCGAGGACGGCAGCGGGGAGAAGCACAAGAGGCAGCAGCAGCAGCAGTGGACAAGAATTAAGGAAAAGGAAATAGACAGCAGACTGCGATGAGCGCGCGCGCGCGCGCAACTTGAAATATCACAAGGAAAGCGAAAGTCGCGAAAACGCCTGATGACATCGAGGATCAGGAACGAAAGTGCGGACGGGTCGCAGAAATAAGTGCCGCGGAGAGGAAGGGGAGGGGAGGGGAGGGAAGGGGTGCGCGACTAAGCGCCGCCAAGCCGGGAGCATGACGAAGCTCTCCTCGGCGCGCAGCCCAGAGAGAATTTTTGAAGGCGGAAGGGAGAGGACATTACTCTTGGGCCGGTCCAGATGCGGAGCTCGCGGGATGAAGAGAGAGCAGACGGACGGCGGGGGACAGAGACGGGCAGCGATAGCGGGCCGGGGACAGAGTGAGAAAGACTGAGAATTGTCTTTTCGGCTTAGAGCCTTATTACGAGGGCCGGAGCGGCGCGGCGCGGGTTCCCGTCCCACCCCAGCCCCGCCCCGCCCCGCCCCGCCCCGCCCCGCCGCGCCGCAGTCCGACGACAGCCCCAATATTCCGTTACGTATCCGACTGGGCGGCCACTTTTCTTCCCCCCTTTTTATTCCTCTCCCACTCCTCTTCGTGTTACTTCCGAAACAACTTTTTTATTTCCAACGAATAATTGCGCTCGCGTAATTTCCCCGTGCCGTTGGGAAATCCGCGGTACAATAACTAAATGTATTTAAAAAATATGCTTTGACAAAGGCATATTTCTCGTAAGAAAGGACTAGGAAATTTTGCTTCCAAAGTGGGAAACAAATAATGGTTTCTTCACAAAGATAGTGAAGATGCACCACTTGAGGGCCGAAGTACGATGGGATAAAGGCCAAGCCCAGCCCAGCCTAGCCCGGCCCGGCCCCGGGGGTGGGGGGCTCGAAGGGCGGGGCCGCTCGGCAGGGCACGGCTGTGTAGGGCCTCGCCCTGAAGGGCCGGGCCTGGCCAGGCCGCTGTGCGCCAGGGCGCGGTCCAGGGCCGGGGCACGGCGGCGTTCAGAAGAAAGGGGTTCCGGAGAACAGGCCGCGGGTCCACGGGCACGGGGTGCAGGGGCGGGACGAGGAGGTGGGCGGAGGAGAGCAGAGAATGCAGCAAAGCAATTAGCAGCAGTGCAACTCCACTCGGAGTGGGTGCGGGCGGGAGGGGGAGGGGGAAGTCCCAGTGGGAGATGGGGGCGGGGGAAGGGTGCGGCCGGGGTGGGGGTGGGGGTGGGCGAAGGGCCGTGGTGGGGGCGCAGGGCGGCGGCCGCCTGGGAGGCGGCGGGGGCGGGGCGGGGCGGGGCGGGGCTCGGCGGGGGCGTGCCTCTCCTCACCGGTGACAGGGGGGCGGCACCTCGGCACCTCCAGGGCGGCGCGCGGGGGGCGCGCCTGGCCCTAACCTCTACCACCTCGCGGAGGATGCTTGCCTGCTTTCTCCGCGTCCTTGGCGGAGCAGTTGCCCTTGGCGCCCGCGGCCCCGCACTCGACGACGGGCGGCGGCGGCGGCGGCAGGGCGGGCGACCCCGGGGCGTTGGGCGAGCCCTCGGGGGAGCCGCCGATGGAGCCCTGCGCGGACCGGATGGCCCCGGAGCCCGCCGACGCGGCGGACGCGCCCGACGTGGTGCTGGCGCGTCCGGGACTCGCCTCCTCCTCCATGGCGGGCACTAGCGCTCCCTCACTGGCACGGCACTCTCACACGCGCACACACACGCACACACACACCAGGCCCCCAGCGCTCCCTCCCGCTCCTGCCTGCTCCTGGTCGCTCACGGCTCACGCTGCGGCTCGCCTCGGCGCGGGCCTGGGCCACATCCGCGGGCAGACTGAGCCCAGCATCCCCCCGCCTGGTCCACCCCCGTAGCGCCCCCTCCCGGCGCGCCCCGGCCCCCGGCCCCCGGCCCCCCGGCCCCCGCCCCCGGCCCCCCGGCCCGGCTCTCCTCGATGCCTCTCTCTCCCTCGCTCCGCGGCTTCGATCTCTCCCGGCTCGGCTCGGCTCGGTTCGGCGGGCTCGGGCGCTGGCGCTGCCGCCCCGCGCCGCCTGTCTCGCAGCATCCCGAGCAGCCCCACCCCCTCAGCCCCACCCCCACCTCCACCCCCACCCCCTCCTCCAGCTCCGGACCGGACCGCGGGGGGCGCCCTCCCCCCAAATCCTGCGTAACTCCTGCGTAGCTGAGGCGTGACCACCACCACCCTGCTCGCACCCTTCCTCTCTCGCTCTCCCTCTCTCTCCCGCTCTGTCTCTCTGTCTGTCTCTCCCTCTCTCTCGCTCTGTCTCTCCCCGGGCTGAGCAAACATACCACAGGGCTTTATATACAGAGCTAGCCAAGCGCACCGATGCACCTGCGAGGAAGCAGTTTGCAGCCACATCAAACATAAAGGGCCGTGTTTGCGGATAGCGCGGAAGGAGAGGATTATCGAGAAATGTTGGGTACGTAAGCAATTTCGGGTCAACCTCGAAAACTGTCGAACAAAGCCGCAGACTATAGACAACTTTGCAGCAGCCGACGGCGGCATCGGTGCGCGCGCGGCGGTCTGAGGCGCGAACAACGAGGCCTGCCGAGGGAACGCCCCTGCTCCAGGTTCCACCTTACAGACGGAGCAGGGCGGGGCGGAGGGGGTGGGGGCACGCTGGAGACTCCTGAGGTGGCAAACGTGCGTTTCGGATTTCGATACGAAGGAGAAGGGGAGGAAGAGGAGGAGTGGGAGAAGGTTGGAGGGGGTGGGGGGAGGGGGCATTTCGCACGGATATTGGTATCCGGTTTTATTGTGGCGCCATAACGCGAGTGGAGCTGGTGAGCATCCTCCCCTCCCCCCCCCCCCCCCCTTTCCTTTTTCCCGGCCTTCCCTTTGGGCTCCGCCGAGGAACGGTATTGGCAAATAAGGCTGCAGTCAGGGGTGACGAGGTAACAGAGGACCAGGCACCCTGCGAAATAAGTATAAGAAGATGGCGGGGAAAAGGAGCAAGATATTCGCGGGAATAATTCAAAAGGGAGTTATTTAGAGAGAACGACGGCCGCGAAAGTTGCGGTTCGAAAGCACCCGTCAATTTGATCTTCCACGGGCCGGGCCGGGGCAGGCCGACCCCGCAACAGACTGAAAGTTTCTCTCGGCAGCTCTCCGCTCCATCCGCCCCGCCCGCCCCACCCCGCCCCGCCCCGCCCCGCCCCGCCCCGCCCCACCCAGACACCCACCGTCCATTTGCGCCGAATCCATTATTCCGCACATCTTCGTAAAATCTTTGCAGCAGGTAGGGATAGAAAGAAACAGGATGAATGTTAATAAATGCAAGAAAAAAAATCGTGCAAAAATATTTATAAAATTCATAAAATCCGGACGGCGCGATTTTCGAGCGGCGGGTGCGGGCCCCGAGACGCGACGCGCCACCAGCAGTCAGTCAGGGGTACGTGAGGCGCAGCGCTTTCGCCCTTGTGATTGATGACGCGGACAAAACGCCTCGCCAGACCAGACCGGGCCAGGCCGGACCAGCCGCACGATTATCTCACCGATATCAGAAGGCCTCTTTCTTTTTATCCGCAGCTGGCAGGCAGTCGGGCCATTTTACGACTCGCGTAATATTGGCGCCATTATATTGACATTGCGCGGAACAAAATGTGACGCCGCCAAAGCGTGTACAGTACGCGGTGTTTTTAACGTCGGGTCAGGCAAACTCTGGGCGTGGTGGAACATCAAGCATGTCCCTACGCAGACTAATTGGCTGATAGCTCTCCAACTAGTGGACGTAGCGGTCCTCAATGACAGCCGCCCGCACACGCGTTTGCTCGCACCGCATTTTTGCTCTGTTTAGGTGCCCCCTCCCCCTCCCCCGAACCGATCCCCCACAGGGCCCACAGGCTCACTGCGTGTTCTCATTTGTTCCCATATAGCTTTCGGACGGCTAGGCAGTTTGTGCGTGTGTGTGTGTGTGGTGGGGGGTGGGGGCAGGGGGTAACGTTTTGGGTGGGGGGAGAGCGGTGGGGTGGGGGAGGTTTGCGACTATCAATCCGCGCTGGCCCTACGGATACGACCAAACGCGGCAAAATGGCCCAATAAAACATGAAACAATGGGCTCTGGCTTTTCCGCCACGGCCACCACAGCACAGTGAACGGGAAAACGAAACTCGGCGGGGATTTCGGGGCGGGGCGGGGCGGGGCGGGGCGGGGCGGCGCGTGAAGCTGACGCGGACAGGGCGGGGTGGCAGGCAGCAACACGCGGGAGCTCGGTCTCTGAATCGCCTGGGAATACTCGTAGCATATATTCACAACAAATAGTTGTAGTTATAAAAGGAGAATTTTTTTTAACGTTTGTGAGTTTATGGTAATTTAATTTACAGAAGGGAAAGCCTTGAGCTGCGTATACTGTATCCAGCGAGTAATAATTTGGACCCTGTGAGAGGGAAGTACAATGTACACATCATCAGTGAATCTGTATTTTTCGCCCAACACTGTGGTGTGGGTGCAGAACGCGACGAGACGAAAGTCGGGCGAAATAAACGGACGAAAACGGGAAAGGCAAAGAAAATCCGGCGCGGCACAGCCAAGACAAACAAATAATAATTTTCCAAGGGGATTATTATTAAATTCTTTGGCCGGCAGGGGAAGTTTGCAAACTTTGGTGTACACGAAACAATAAGCTCTGTGGGGAGAGAAAGAAAGAAAGAGAGAAAGAGAGTTGGAGGCGAAAGGAAGGAGGGAAGGGGAATCAGAAACAGAAGATATGGTGCTACTGGAGAAAAGAAAGGAGAAATTAGAGAGACAAGGCGACCGGCAGGCAGCGGGCAAAGAGGAATAGACAGTGTTCACCGGCAGTGTACACAACGAGATAGGAGAGGGGAGGAGAGGCTACGGCACAGGTGAGATGGGCGGGGTTGGGGTAGGGGCGCGCGGGCGTGTTCGATCCTACCGACGGTGTTCCGTGGGCGGGCGGGGGCGGGGCGGGGTGGGGCGGGGAGGGGCGGGGCGGGGAGGGGATGTAGTGGACCGGGATGGGCGATAGAAGTTAGTGCGAGAGTTGGATGGGCGCGGGCGGGCGCGGTGTGAGGCGCTAGCGTGGGGAGTGTTGTGTGGTCTGTGGGTCCGCCACACCACACCACACCCCGCCCCGCCCCACCCCGCCCCGCCACGCCCTGCCACGCCCCAACACTGCACAGCAGGCTCGACAAACGGAAGTGAAAAAGTACAAGCTCGCCCGATCCGCCACTGTTTCCGCCACCACGCCATGAGAAATGTCACGCCGTATTTCAGACGGCGCAGACGCGCGTACGCTGCTACGAAAACTTCCCGAAAAGATTTTTTTCATTTTCCACAATATATTTTTGTGAAGCCAAACTACACTTTCTACCTTGCGCTGCTGTGCCGGCCACCTCCGCGGCACGGGGCGGGCCACGTGCAGGTCTGGAGAACCACCCACCTGCAACACGGAAAACCGGAATACACAGTCAGAAAACGAACCGACAAAAGTGCGGGAGGAATAAATAAATAAAAAAAATCCGCGGTGGCGGGTGCTGGCTGCGAATGTGGTGCGCGACGGGGGGCTTTGAGCCGCTGCTGGAGGTCGCGACTGGTCGCCACGGTATTTGCATATGGGGAAAGAAACTCGGACCAACAACTCAGCAGAGCAAGGAGGAGATCCTGCGAACGTAAGCCTCTTTTGCACTCCGCGGCGCCGCGGCGCACGGTGCCAGCAACGCCTCCCCCGCCTCGCGCGCCCCCGCTGCATCTCTCTCTCTCTCTCTCTCTCTCTCTCTCTCTCTCTCTCTCTCTCTCTCTCTCTCTCTCTCTCTCTCTCTCTCTCTCGGCGTGGCGCGCGTGAGCGTGAAGCGAGCGTGAAGCAGCCTGAGCGTCGGAGCTGAAAAAGGTGCTCCTGTCAGTGCGCTCATTACAGACACGTTATCTCGCGCCGGACCCACAGCAGAAGGGGAGAGAGCGGGGGGCAGAAAGGGGAGCGATCGCTGGCGAAACTGACGTCTGACATGTATAAAAAAATATATATATATATAGGAAAACAGAGGTGCAGGTTTTTGCACACATTCCTTTTTTATAAATATATATATTTTTATATATTCGCGCCCTGGCAAAATATTCTCTTTTTTGGCTTTGGCTTTCTTTTTTCTCTCCCTCTCTCTCTCCATCTCTCTCTCCCCCCTGCCCTATACGATGACATTCACTCCATGCTACGTAGTCAAACACACAGAAAGACGCTTTCAGCGGAGCGATAAATTAGGAAACAGCACAGCATGGGAGCAGGCAGACGCTTCACACCGCCGACGCAAAACCATCCGGCGCCCCGCACCAGGAGGACCCAGAGCGCGACCCCTGGTGCTGGGTGAGCGTGGCGGGGCGTGGCGGGGCGTGGCGGGGCGTGGCGGGGCGTGGCGGGCGGACCCCCGGCCCGAGAGAGGGAAATGATGAGGGAACTGTTAAACATTCAGCAGGGTTGAGCAGATCCTCGCACTAGGCTGGGCTGGGCTGGGCGCTGCTCTGACCTGACCCCCCGGCCCCTCCCTGGTTCCGACATCCCGCCGCCGTCCTAAACCCACGCCCTTTCCCTCTGCATCATTCGTTTTTCACTTTATTTTTCACCTCCTCGCCGCGGAATTCCTCATCCTGCGCGCGCATTTCCCCCTTAAACGTTTTTTTCTCTCCCGCGATAGCACGACACGTCCACCACAATGAGGTTCATACTAAAGCGGTGTCTGTAACCCACTCTTTTCTTACCGCGCTCTCTCCCTCTCTCAGTCGATTTTCCTGTGGCGGAGCAAAGCTGTCCACGCTACACGATCTTGCCGTCTGTCTGTGGCGCACAGGGCGTGGCGCGGCGTGGCGGGGCACAGCTAGTCAGAGGTGCGGAGACGAGAACAGAGAACGGGGTCAGAGAGAGAGAGAGAGAGAGAGAGAGAGAGAGAGAGAGAGAGAGAGAGAGAGAGAGAGAGAGAGAGAGAGAGAGAGAGAGAGAGAGAGAGAGAGAGAACAGGGACGGCGGCTGGGGTTATCAGATCGGCAAGGGGTAGTACGACGGCGGGACTCAGTCGGAGAGAGAGACAGACAGACAGACAGAAAGAGAGCGAGGAAAAGAGAGGACATCAAAGCGAGACGCGGAGCGGAGTTTATGACGTGGCCGCTGGCAGGGCAGGGCAGGGCGGAGCCGCTGGACACGCGACAAAAGCCGCCGCAATGAGTTACAGTCAATTATTCAGCGTCAGGTCAGCTTGTACCAAAACTCTCCGACACGCGGCCGATCCGATCCGCTCGGCCCGCGGATCCAACTTTCATGCGAACAGGACCGTTTAGGCCCCTGCGCGGCGGGGAGGGCGGCGAGGGATAACGGCGAGATTTCACGCGCCCAACCAGATTTCCACGCGGACTAAGCGGCCCTGCCGCGGGACATGAGTCTGTATGAAAAGAACGCCGATTTTAAAAGAAAGTGTCTCAAAAACAAAAACAAAAAAACAAAAAAAAAAGCGAAATAAAACGAAGCAAGAAAAGAAGAAAAGAAAGAAAGGATGAAAAAAGAACACGTCATCTTTCGGCCGCTTTATGGAGCTGTCCAGAAGACACACGCCCTTTCAGTCTCACCGGCACACTTCTAATAATAACACGCGAGATTCGGAATCGGCCTTGTGTGTGCTTTGCGAGCGAGATAGAGATAGAGACAGCGAGTGGCGGGGTACAGTGTCTGCGTGTGAGGAAGGGAGAAGAAAAGAGATGGAGAGAGAGAGTAGCAGAGTGTGAAAGTGTGTGTGTGTGAGTGTGTGTGTGTGTGAATGTGAGTGGGAGAGAGATAGAGAGAGCGAGAGATAGAGAAAGAGAGAGAGCGAGTCAGACAGACAGACAGGGCGCCTTCCGCATTCTATGTGGGTCAGGACCGTGCAGGGGTAGGGCAGGGGCTCCGGCGGGCTCCGGCGGGCTCCGGCGGGCTGCGCTCGAGGTGGAGGGGACCGGAGGGGACCCGCCCGGATCGATCGGGGGGCCCGGCCGGCCCGGGACCAGCCGCCCGTGGGGCTGTCAAAGGCGGCGATCATCGAGGTCTCTCTCTCTCTCTCTCTCTCTCTCTCTCTCTCTCTCTCTCTCTCTCTCTCTCTCTCTCTCTCTCTCTCTCTCTCCTCTGTCTCTGTCCTACGGCGATCATCTGTTCCAAGACAGGCGCGACAAGCAGCCTCACCCTCCCGCCAGGGCGGGGTACAGATTAAGGGTACAGTACAAGCCGAGGTCTGGCAGAGTAGGGTGTGGCGGGGCGGGGCGGGGCCGAAGGCTTTGGAGCGGGCACGTCAGGCGGGAGAGGCTGCTGCCACGCCAGGTGGGGGCGCAGCGCACGGCGGGGCACGAGGGAGAAATTAAGTACAAGAGAAGAAGACAAAACGGTGGAGTATGACATTAGGAGAGGAGTGTCGAGGCTGGGAGGGGAGGGGAGGGAAGGGGAAGAGGGCGGGTGCTGTGGACGTGACGACGTGGTGCCGAAGCAGGACCACCGCTACCCTACCCCTGCGTCCCGTCCCGCACAACCCCGACAAGATATTTCGGCCGCGGTTGGCCGCCCCGCCCCGCCCCGCCCCGAGGTCCCTCTCCAGCCGACCGCATAGCGTTTTCCATCAAATATTAGCGCGCCGGGTGCGGAAAAGCATCGCGCCCTGAGTATTTCATCCGCTGGTGAATCATGCAGGCCGACAGCGCAGCGCCCGGCCGCTGGAGTCCGCGCGGAGCTGCAGGGCAGCAGGGCAACAGGGCGGCGCCCGCAGGGCCCAGCAGGGCCCAGCAGGGCCGGCCTGAGGTGATGAACGCACCCCCGTGATAACCTCTCGGACACCTCATCATCGAATAGTGTGATCATTTTCTTTTCTCGCTGGGATACACCCTGCACTGCGGATTTCTTTTGTACATACTGAGATTTATTTTCTCCATTGGAGTCGCAGAGCTGCCTGCAGCAGGTCAACAGGGGGGGGGGGGGGGGGCGCCACAGGACGGCAGGACGGGTAGGGCGGGAGCGGCCTCCGCAGGATCCTGCTGCGGAGGGTACGGCATCCAGGCCGCAGGGCTGCAGGGCGTAACTGGGTACAAGGCCGCAAAGTCCCCTTGTTATTTGAGTTGCAGGCAGGCAGGCGGGCAGGCAGACGGTAAGGTAAAGGGCCTTTAGCGACACGCTAGGCGAGTGGCTCCGTGGCTCACCACACCACGTGGGGTGGGACCCAGAGGGGGGCCCAGAGGGGGGCCCAGAGGGGGACCCAGAGGGGGCTCCACTGACCGTGCCGGTCGGAATAATGTAACGCTTGTCTGAGTGGTCACGGAAGGGACGCCAAGGACCGGAGGGCGGCCGGGCCGCGCGGGGGCCCAGGCCCAGGCCCAGGCCAGGCACACGCGCGCCCACTACTGACAGTGACAGCACTTCAGGAGGGGATGGGAAAAAAAGGGAAATAGGAGTAAGATTAGAGGGAGGACGAAAACGGATAAGCCGTGAGGATGATAATAACTACAATATAAAAGAAATGAAACTTATCGTGAACTTTGGCACCTGTTCCAGAGGGTGGAATATAGACAGCACTCCCTGTTATGCTTATATTTTCAAGGTGTTCTATAAGAAAGAAGGGCACACACGCTCCAACAGAGTAAAAGGGAAAAAGGGAAAGCAGGCGAAGGAGGGCGAGAGGAAGGTTTCCGAGGATCAGGGTGGGGGGCGCGAGGCCCGGGCGGGGCGGGGTGCGGCGCGTCGCAGGGGAGGTTGCGATCGGGCGGGGAGAAGCTTCATACCCCGGCCCGCCCGGGCCCGGCTCGGCGCCCTGTCACCAGAAAAGTGGCTTTCAAACGTGAGTATCCGATTTCAACTCCCGCCCCTCCCGCCGGCAGAGCCGAGCTGCGTCTGCCGCACGCCTCCCGCTCACCACATTTCCCGTTTTTTCCCGCTTCTCCGTTTTTTTTCTACCCCCAGCGCCCGCCACCGCTGCCGATGCTTCGACAAGCTGCACCACCAGGGCGACGGCCGCCCCGCGCCGCCCCCGCGCCGCCCGCCGCCCCCGCGCTGCCCCCCGGCGCCCCGCCCCCGCCTCGCTCAGAGTGACACTGCCACATACCCTGACAGCAGGGAAATATCCGGGCCGTGGGGGCGGAGAGGGACAGGCGACGATTTTGTAGCGTCATGAGCTTTTGGAGGAGAAGGGGGCGGGGCGGGGCGGGGCGGGAGAGAGGGGGCGTGCTGGGCGTTCCAAAGTGCCAGGCGGCCGCCACAACTTTACGGCGGATCCCTTTAGGGGGTAAGGAGGCCCCTCCCGTCCGTCAGCGGGTAGGCGTTGCCGGGCGTGGCGGGGCGTGGCCGGGCGTGGCGGGGGCGTGGCGGGGAGTGGCGGGCCGACCCTCACTTCAGAGACAGATTATTAGCTCAGCGGCGACAACCGACGTCCGGAGTATCTCATCAGTATCCGCTGCCTCCCGCGGGGAGGGTCAGGGCGCGGCGGGGTGGGGTGAGGTGGGGCGGGGCGGGGTGGGGTGGGTTGGGTTGGGGCGTGGCGCCGAGCACCCCGTGCGCAGAGGCGGCTGACTTAACCAAGTGGAATTCGTGTCAAGCTCAGTGGAGCGAGTAGAATCGGGCGGAGGAGAAGACAACGGCGCAGGCAGCAACAGGGCTGCAGCGCAAAAACACAACAGACCTGTCACTTGCATTATTTATGAAAAAGTGCCATTTTACCGTCACGTGTTACCCGCAGGTTTCAGCACGGTTTTGAAGCGAGGTGCATCGAGAAATCATATTCTTTATCGCATTTAACCACCCTAAAACAGGTGTAAAAGCATCGGTGCGCGTTTGTCTTTCTGCTGCTGGCAGACCAAAGCCCGGAGCTCACTCGTCATCATTTTGCGGGATGGGATCACAGAATGCAGCGCTCGGCTCGAAGACAGGCGGAGGGTCAGGATACACTATCCCAGAGCCGCCGCCACGCCGGGGCCGGGCCGGGGCCGGCGGGCTCGGCCGGGCCAGCACAAGTTGGACAGCCGGCCTCGGGATCAAGACCCCTCCCTACCCTCTGATCCCACAACATCCACCCCCCACCCCAACCTCACCCCTTTTTCTCGTCCGACAAAGGCCAAGCCAGGCCAATTCGGACCAAGCCGGCAAGCCAAGCCAACACAGACCCCCAAATCAATACGATAATCTATTTACTTTGTATCCCCCTCCTTCTCTTCTATTTTTTTTCCTCTCTTTCCGTTCCGCATTTAATTTTTCCCTCCTGTATAAATGCCGTTTCTCCAGAGGGGATGTTGACAAATATCCTCTCTCGCACCTCAAAGGGAATTTCAATACTGCAAACTTTGCAATTTATCAATAGATTGCTTCGGCCACCCCGCGACGAGCAAAGCGCTACTTGATAAAAAAAATATCAATAAATCAACACCTAAATCAACCCAAATCAACGGGGCAAAACTCTGCGCGGGAATGCCGCTGCTAGGGGGGCCGTGGAACGCCCCCTCTCTCCCCGCAAATCCGAAACTCATGAAATAGAATATATCAAATTGAAATGCAGCGAAAAAAGTGCCGCCTGGCTCGGTGCCCGTATTGGCGAAAGGAGGCAGGCAGTGGAAAGGGGATGGGAGGGGGTGTAGCTGGCGAGGAGGATATAAGGGCGATAGGAGTGGAACGGGGAGGAGGAGGCGGAGGGCGTCGGGGAGGTCATAACGCCGCCCCGCCCCGCCCCGCCCCGCGCGGCGCCTCTGGCCTACAAGAAATGGGGCGCGCAGGGCGCGAAAAGTCCTGCCGGGGCGCAAAAGTTTTATCTCCGCGCCGGCCGGGCGGCGAATGAATCAGTCGGCTGCAAAATAGTCCGCGCGCGCTCCATGGCAGCGGCGTGGCGTGGCGTAGCGTAGCGTAGCAGCAGCACCCACTGCAACGCCCTGAGACTGGCTACTACTGTCCGCTGCCCTCGCGTCAGTGGGGGCTCAGCACCCCGCCCGCCCCACCCCACCCCACCCCACCACCGCTCGCACCCTAACACAGCATCGCGTCTTACATCACACTTTTCGAAGCGTTTATTTTAATTTTATTTCCCGCCGGAAGGAGAAAAAAAAGAGAGAAAAAAAAAGAGAGCAGGGAACTAAGACTGGCATTAAACTGATTGCAGAGCAGTATAACGAGGCGAGGCCTGCCCTCCTCACTGATCTGACGCCTCGTTAGCGGTGCCTGTGCCTACCGCCGCGGGGGCCGCAGGCAGGCAGGCAGGCCGCGCCCGGTGAGGTGAGGTGAGGCAGGCGGTCGGGAAGGGAATTGCAAAATAACGGGGCATATAGTGATCGATTCCGGCTCGACCTCTATGCGGTGGGGAGCGGTGCACACACACACGGGACCCCTCACATATACCGCTATAAGCATCTGTTGCAGAGCGTGTCAGGCTGTTCCCTCCTGCTCCTGCCCCGTCTCTCTCTCTCTCTCTCTCTCTCTCTCTCTCTCTCTCTCTCTCTCTCTCTCTCTCTCTCTCTCTCTCTCCTAACCACCTCCGGACGAGACGCGCGGCATGTGGTCTGGACACCTCGAGCCGCCTCCCTGCTCCCCAGCCCCGGCGCCCCGGCGCCATCTGCCGCCCCGCCGCTGTGTATCGAGAAGCCAATCAAACCCAAATAAACACAATAACAGGCCTTATTCTTTCCGAAACCAGCAGGCTTCTTCTCCCCCGGCTAAAAAAAATACTGTTCAGAAACCTCGAAAAAAAGAAGACAGAAAATCTGTCCTGACGTGAAAGGGAATTTAGTAATCGTGAACGGCACGCCGCCGCCGCGTTTATCGGGCGCGTGTGAGAGCGCCGTGGAGGTAGGCAGGCCTGTCGAGCACGGCTGCACTGCGGGTCTGCCTACCCCGCCGCTCACAGGCGCTCCCAGCGGCGGCAGCTCGGTGCGAGTGTAGGGTACCGGGGCTGCAAAACCGCTTTACACACTAATAACAACTATTATTCCATCGGTGTACAGTGCAACATGAAAGAGAAACGGGCGGGTGTTTTGAGAGTAGCTCCGCCCACACTGGAATATCCCGGCATCACCTCAGTCGCTTGGCCCTGGTCTGGTAACCCCATTCACCCGTTTTATTGCTTTTAAAAACGATATTTCCCCCCGCCGCGCGTCATCCGCACGGCCGGCGCGGCTCGGCTCTCTGGCTCGGGGGGTGAAATTGAAAGCTGCAGCGGGGCGGGGCGGGGCGGGGCGGGGCGGGGCGGGGCGGGGCGCCCGGTCGAGAGGTCGGCAAACACGATCAGCGAGCCGACCCCACCCCGTACCGCACCACGTGGCCTGGCCTGCAGGATGCGTACGACGCGCCGGCGTTTTATTTGTGTTTAGAGCGGGAGAGTGCAAACGCGCCCTCTCACTTTACTAAAAAGTCGAGTGAAATCGTTCCGGTAAACGGTCGCGGAAATGATACAGACGGCAGACCACAGCGATCCAATACAGGGCGCTTAAGAGGGTCCAAAAGTGCATACTATACGACTCATTTTCTTTTCACTACAAATTCTTGCAATATGATTGAGTTTACACTTATTCAGTAGAGATAGAAAAGAAATCCGGCGTTGTAAACGCAACTGCACTTTACCATCAGCACTGTCGCAGTCCTGCTCTCACCGGGGCGGAGGCGTTAGTCCGCTGAGATGACGCGGGAGGTGCGGTTGAGATGGGAAGGTAGTAGTAGAAGGGGGAGGGGAGCGGGAGGTACCAGGGAGGGGGCAGTTACGCCTTTGTTGGGAAACCCATAACTCTGCCACATCCGGTGCTGCCAACGCCCTGTTCTACCCCCCGCCCTCGGACCCACCCCCCTCAACCCCCTTCGCTTTCCCCGGGCCTGGCGCCCCCCGCACCCCTACCACGGGCAGGCGATGTTTCAGCGTCACCCTCCCCCACCCCGTCCCCCGGGGCCTCCCCCCTTTTGGCTCAGTCCTACTCAGCCTCGGTCCCTATTTACAGTGTAACAACGGGCACGGCGGGGTGGGGCGGGGTGGGGCGGGGCGGGGCGGCTGTAAGACAAGGAGAGGCGGGGCGCAGGGATCCATGAATGACGCGATTACAGACAAAGTTTTATCGCGGGACACTGGAAACATAGCAACCGACTTGGGTCGCCTTCCTCTCTCTTAAGAGAGAAACAGGGAGAGCGACGACGAGCAGGAGAGAATATAAGGGTGTCGGAGAAGCAGGAATCAGGAACAGGGGCCTTCGGCCCCCGGGTCGGGTCGGGCCACATCTGAAGCCCCGCCCCCGAGTCAGGCAGGCAGTGAGCTGATAATCATTAGCGACAAAACGCTCCAGCGCTTTTCCTCCTCGCCGGATCCATACCGACGGGAACAAAGGCAAAACTATCATACTGTTCACCCACGCACCTTCAAAACGAACGCACAAAGCAAACAGAAAACTTGGGGGCGAGTTTTTATTCTAGGCTTGGACGTAGGCTAAACTGTTTAGACAAAAACTCGTTTTTTTTTTCATTCAACGCCGTGCAGTCTGTCCGCGAAAAAAAAAAAAATGGGGTCGGATGCCTCTAATACTACAATCAGCGTAATGTCAAGGTCATCGGTGAGTGGCAATCAGTCACGTGACTAGTCGCATCAGCCACGCACGCACCGCACCCCACACACGGCCAGCGAGCCGAATAAACCAAGCCAGCCAGTCCGACCGCACGCCCGCCCAATCATAACCCAACTCCACATCCCTCCTCTCTCTCTCTCTCTCTCTCTCTCTCTCTCTCTCTCTCTCTCTCTCTCTCTCTCTCTCTTTCACTGAGGCGGGACAGCTTGCGCCAGGCCGTGTGGTTGGCTTTGCATTTGCCCCCTGGCCGAGGCCGGGCGCCGCCGGCCTCCACACCTCTATGCCTCTCTCGGTGCAGCGAGCTCAGTGTAGGGGGGCGCGGGGGGCGGGGGGGGGGGAGGGGGGGCGGGGGGCACAGGGCCCCCTCCGCATCTCCCAGCCCAGCAGCCTGTTTGGGAGGGGCCGGGCGGGGCCCTACACAGTCCGGGACGGGACGGGAGGGGGCGTGGGTCGATGGGGCCCGCTGCCCCCCCACCCCCACCCCTCAGGACCAGCGCCCGTGTCTGAGGCGGGACGGGGCGGGGCGGGGCGCGGTCGCCCCCACTCCCCTGGCCCGGCCAGCAGCCCAGCGGCCCCGCACACACTCAGTAATGTTTCACAAAAGGCTGCAAAGTGAACAGTGACCTTTTTCTCTGAGCGCGCAGGCCGCGCCGCGCCCGTCCTCGTCCTCCCCGGGCCGGGCCGGGCCGGGCAGTGTGCAGGAGGGGCGTGGTCCGCCGTGCAGCGCGACATAACCCGCCCCCGCCACCGCACTGTGCGCGCGGTGAGGCCACTTTAACGTTCCCCTTTTTGTTGCTAATGTTTCCCGTAATGGCTATGATGCCGCATCGCGCGCACCGTCAAAACCGGGAAAAGCAAAAATTATGTTTTTTTCTTTTCTGGCAGACGTCGCCGCGCGCACAAAAAACGAAAAGAAAAATAAAACTTGTTCCGTTGAGCTCACGTCCTTTTTCGGCATTTGTTCCACGTTGTTCCGCAACACCGAAACAATTTGTTTTAGTATGGGGTAACATAAGATAGAATCCGGGGTCCTCTATCATGAAGGTACGACCAAGCGCGTGGACGGGAGGCAGCGGTGTGGACGAAACGGCGGGGGCGAGGAGCGGGGAGGGCGCGGTTATACAGGGCGAGGTTACAGATGGGGTGCTGATGAGCCGGTTAGGCAGACCGCCCGGCCCGGCCCTACCCGTCATGTGGTGGACGCTGAATCTGCATGTCTGTCAGTAGCCGCGCCCCCGCCCTGCCCCACCCCACCCCGCCCCGCCCCGCCCTCAAGTGACCTCATGATTGATAACGCGCTGGCTCTTCCCGGGGCGGGGCGGGGCGGGGCGTGACCGCGGTTCCGAGAAACGTAATACTACTGCGCAATTCTGCAATGCGGTACCACTATACAGACAATATGGTCGAGGAAATACGCGGAAAAAGTCATGTCGCTGACACTATACAATACACTTTTTTTTCCTGTTTCAAATAAGTCCCGCGCGCGCCAAAGTATATATATTTTTATTTTGAATGACAACATAAAGAGATTCATTATTTACGACAGGCTGGCGAGTCAGGCAGAGTGCGGACAGTGCGGGAGCCGCAATAAATTGTGAGAAAATGGGTCGGGCTGGGTCAGCTGAGCTGATAAAGCGATACACCGCGCGGAGCGGCGCGCCGTGCACCTGCTGCCGGGACCTCATGCAGACAAACACACCTGGTTAAACACGGCGAGGATGTCGGTCCTCAAAACTTCTCGTGGGAACTTTTGCGCGTTCCGAGGAACGCGAGTGAGCGGCGCGGCGGGAGAAAAGGGAATATTTGCGCGGGTTTTCCGCTTTTGGGCGAAACGCTTCAAGTACATCAGCGCGTGCGCTACAAAGTGGACGCGTTTTTCTCCGCGGCGCTTTGCTGTCACGGATAAGATGAGTTTCGGGGAAAAGTGTGTCATCAGTGCAAGCGATGAGGGCGGGGCGTGGCAGTATGCAGGGCGGGGCGGATCCCGTCGCGACGACGGGGCTCCAGACGCCAAAAGAAGTCCGAGGCTTGTGGCGACGCGCAAGCAACCGTATCCCGCACAGCAACGCTCCCATGGGCCCGTCTGCCTGTTCTCCTTGCGTCTGCCCGTCTACCCGACTACCTCGCCTGACACAGCCGAGATACGGATGCTGCAAAACAATGCGCGGGATAGCTACAGACAGACAAGAACGTCGTGTTGCGGGGAGTGCAAGAGGACGAGAGAGAGAGAGAGAGAGAGAGAGAGAGAGAGAGAGAGAGAGAGAGAGAGAGAGAGAGAGAGAGAGAGAGAGAGAGAGAGAGAGAGAGAGAGAGAGAGAGAGAGAGAGCAGGCAGCTCTGTAAATGGAGGGCGAAGGCTAGACCCAGCAGGGAAGAAAAGGCGAGGCGAGCCAAGGTTTGCGCGAGAGATAACCGGCGACAAGGAGAAAGCAATTTTTCTTTCCATGATTAGATAATTATTTACCTCGTTACTTAACGTCACCTTTCCGTACTCATTCGTAAAACCCTTCGGGCTATCTTGTAGACAGGCTCCAAGTGAGGTCAAATAGTGGCAGAGGCTTTCTCGCCGCGCTGGAATATATAAGGGAGCGGGGCGCGGCCCAAGAATACACATTGAGACGGACAGGCGAGGCTGGGCAGGAGAGAGAGAAGGAAAGCGAGAGAGGAGAGAGAGCGAGAGAGAGGGAGAGAGAGAGGCAGACCAGGGTGATGGCGCGGCGCAGGTAGACTTGCTGGCAGCAGAATGGTCAGGTGCGTTGGGGCATTGTGGGTTTGGGAAAGGGGAAGGGGAGAACATCCCATCTAACCCCCCCCCCCCCCCCCTCTCTCTCTCTCTCTCTCTCTCTCTCTCTCTCTCTCTCTCTCTCTCTCTCTCTCTCTCTCTCTCTCGTTCCTCTCCCACAGCCAGGCCAAGAGTCATTTTGACTTGCAAACGCGCGCGCAGCCATGAGCAGACATCTGCTGGGGCAGTACTCGCTGCCTTACAGCCCTCCGCTCCCACCCCGCCCCGCCCCGCCCCGCCCCGCCCCGCCCCGCCCCGCCACGCCCATCGGAGGATTGGCCGCGCCCGTCTTTTCTCCCCGTCGCTCTGCATTATTTCTCACAGGACGTCGTCCATAAATTAATGACGCCCTCAGAACAACCGTTTCTTTTATTTACCGAATCGGCCCGCGCGACGAATCTCTTTGTCCAACTGTCGAGAGATATTATGATTTTTTTACGTCGATATTAGATCAGCAACAGCGGCGGCGTGGAGGTGGCGAAGAGAGTGATAGAAAGCGAGAGAGAGAGAGAGAGAGAGAGAGAGAGAGAGAGAGAGAGAGAGAGAGAGAGAGAGAGAGAGAGAGAGAGAGAGAGAGAGAGAGAGAGAGAGAGAGGCCAGGAAGCTGCGCCTCGCGGTCATGAAACGGACATCAGCGCCAATGCCAGACGAGTCGGGCCGGGCCGGGGCGGGGCGCGCGGGGAAATAGAAGCCGAGCTGGTGCGGAGGCATTTCAATCAGTCCTGGAATGCATAATGCAGGATCCCCTGCAGACCGGGGCGCGGCCATGAGCGCGCCAGAAACCAACACCACGCCACGCCAGGTCAGGTCGCCGGTCAGGATTATGCTCGCGTGTCGCACTCCTCGCCCGCCCCGCCCCGCCCCGCGCGGGTCCTCGACATGGCATCCCGCCTCCTGCGAACCTCGCGGCGGTATGTCGTACTACGGCGGTATGTCGTACTACACTACACGCCGCGTGAAACAGCGCCTCTTTTCATACTTTGGCAATAACTTATTTGGAAGAGCCGGCGGCGGGAAATACCACCACTCTACTCCGACACGCGCGCGCGCGCAAGGTATAACCGTGTAACATAAGCCTCCGTCAGCGTCAGCGTCCCGTCGTACGAACGTGCGTTTGCGTACGTCAGAGAGAAAAGCCCTTTTTCCCCAATAACGCCATATGGCGCGCGCGGTTTCCCTGAACGGCTCCGCTCCTCGGCCGCGCCCCGCCCCGCCCCACCACGCCCCACCACGCCCCGCCACGCCCCGCCTCGTTCTGCTCCGTTCCGTTCGCCTGTCGGGGCGGGTCGGTTGACACGAGGGCAGCGCAATCTTTCACTCCCGCCCGCCCCGCCCCGCCGCGCCCCGCCCCGCCCGAGTCCCGCGACCGTTCGGCCCGGTCCGTTTTCATGGCTGTTGTTGCGATATTTATGACGGCCCACTAGAGAGGAACAATGCAGCCCGAAAATAATGCGGGAGACGAGATGGTGATAAATGGGCTGCACCTTGCCTTATATTTATCAGTTCCGGATGCCATTAGTAAAGAAGGGACGGGCGCGCTGGCTAGAACCCCCGCGGCGCGCCGAAACGACCAACCCGGCCGCAATCAGGATGCGTCATGTATCATGGGGCACAATTTTCCGACAAATGATATGCCTATGTCGTAGTTTGCATTTCGCGTGCAGCAGGAACGAGAAGAAATTATGTAAGATTTTTACTTAAAGTACAAGTAAAATACTGGAGCGGATTTTGCGCGCAGCTCTCATACTTTTTCGGGTCAGTGATGCGGACTTTCTTGTCTCCGTCGCACAATCGTGACCCCGAGCGGCGCGGCAGCCGAGCCGGACAGGACCGCAGCGACCCGGGGCGGGGCGGGGCGGGGCGGGGCGGGGCACTCCACTCGACTCGATCACAAGTAGTTCTCTCCAAGTGCGGCGTCCCGTCCCGCCCCGTCCCACGGTGGTGGCGGGGCGTGGCGGGGCGTGGCGGGGCGTGGCGGGGCGCGGCGGGACGGGGCTAATGACCACGGTGACGGGCGACACAGGTTGACGCAGTGCGACAAGCCTTCTGGACGACTCACCCCCGCCCCGCCCCGCCCCGCCCGCCCACTGGTCACGTCGCCGCTGTCTGTGCTAGTGGGTCGGAGCGGAGGCAGCGGCGGCTGCAGCGGCATGCCAGTAAAAAGAGAGAAAATAAAGAGAAATGTTCGCACCCGTTGTAGGAATATAATTTCCACACGCTTGAAGGTTCGGTTTAATTTCCGCGCGCGCGGTCTCCGTGTGGCGTGGCGTGGCGTGGCGCGCACCCGCGCGTTCCTCGTTCGAATCGAATTACACGCGACAGATTTATTCGGGTCGCGACGCCGCAACACGCCGCACCTCGCCACCACCCCACCCCACCCCGCCCCGCCCCGCCCCGCCCCGCCCCCTACCCCACCATCACGCCCCGCCTCGGCCGAATGGTCGTGCGGCCACAGCGCACACAGAGACGCCACCAACCCTGCAGGCGATGGCCGTCCTCGCCCCCGCCCCGCCCCACCACGCCCCGCCACGCCCTGCCCCGCCACGCCCAGACAAATCCAGTGGACCGTGTGCAAACAAGCGCCCGACCCGGATGGACACAGACCCCCCATCACCTTATTAGGCCGCCCACCACCCCGTCATCAGCATCCTGCCGGCTGGGGGCCGAGTGCGCCCGCCCCACCCCGCCACCAGGGGGTACCATCATATGGGTGGTTCTATCACGGGATAGAAGCACCCCCCTCATGGCCCATGGGGGTGGATCTATCACGGGATAAAAACACCACCCTCCTCAATCGGGGTGAGGGGGTGGTTTTATCCCGTGATGAAACCACCCCCAGTGCATTTGTCACGGGAGTGGATCTATCACCTCGCACCAGCCGTGGCAGTACTAGACCACAAGACCGTGTCTCAGAGAGGAGCTCTGGGAGGTAGAGAAGATGAGAGAGACGTAGAGAACGATAATGAAAGAGACGGGGTGTGGATGCCAGCAGGCTAAAGCAGAGAGAGAGGGAGGGAGGAAGAGAGGGGGAAGAGAAAGAGAAGGAGAGAGAGGGGGAGAGTTGAAGATGTGTGGAGTAGCCGTGAGTCAGCTGCTGTCGGCGCCGTGCGACGCCAGGACAAAATACGCAACTGCTCGGCCGCGTCCCAAAATGTGCTCCGTCAGGAAAAGTTTCCTTCTCATCGTCGGGCTGGGAGGAGGGGGGGAGGGCGGGCCTCGTGCCGAGTCTACTGGGAGCCAGGAGTAGGAGGCGTGCGATGAACAGATTCTTGTCTACAGAAAAAAAAAGTGAGAAAGAAGAGGGGAAAATTACGCGGCGTTGAGGGAGAGAAATCTGCTCTCACCAATCCCATGCCAATATATTCGTTATTTCCGCGTCACACGGCGGGGCCGCGCCATCGGTAGGGCAAAACGGAGGGGATGACTTGAAGAGAATTCCCCCAGCAGGAGCATCCCGCTGCTGGCGATATAGGCACCGCATCTACACCACCGACACATACGAAGCGTGTCATCCCGTGTCATAATTGTTGCCTAGTAGGCATCAGGCGCAGATGCAACACCGTGCAGTGTTCCCGGAGGCAATATGCCTGACACTTCCGCCGGTTGCCTTCGCCACACGGTGGCACCCCACAAGCGCAGAGGTCGGGTCGGCAGGCAGGCGAGACCGCCGTCCAAATGTGCCTACTTTTCGCAGGCATCTCATCAGAGACGACGAAAAAGAAGAGCATTGCGGTGGGTGGCGGTCGACTCCTCTCTCACCCTCCCTCCTCTCCCCCACCTACCCCTGCAAAAACACCCCCTCCCCCCGCCCCCCGCGCACCCGCCGCCTCTGGTGTTTTCTCCACTTACCCCCAGCGCGGTTAGGCCACGCCCGGCCCGGCCCGGCCCCACCCCCTCGCCCCGGCCCTAGATGCCACCCCCTGCTCCACCTCCGGCCCTACCCCCCGCCCAGAGCCTGGCGCACTATGGCCAGAGTAGGCCGGGGCCCGGGCGGGGCGGGGCGGGGCGGGGCGGGGCGGGCCACCAGCAAGGACCCGGCTCGACCAAGGGATGGGGCGGGGCACGGGCGCTCCCGGCCGCGGGCTCACCGGCTGGCTGGCTGGCTGGCTGGCTGGCCCTGGTCTGCTCCGCGGTTCGGCTTAGTTCCACTCCCACTAAGTCTCGAGGCACCTGATGCGTTGCCCCCGGCCTCACCGCACCACCGCACCGCCTTGTAAAATATCCCCTGGGTCCCTTTTCTCTTGCCCCCCTCCAACCGCCACATTCTAAGGCACCCCCTGCTCCTCCCCCGGGCGGGGCTGGGCTGGGCTGGGCTGGGACGTCCGTAAGATGGGCACCATCTCTATTTTCTCCGGTATCCCCACCCCCCGTCCTGCTCCCTTTCCACTTCTCTCTTATCCTCCCTTTCCCTCTCCGGCGCCCTCTACCTTCAGGTCAGATCGTCCCTTTTTTTCCACCCTAGGACTCCGCCCCGCCCCGCCCCGCCCCGCCCCGCCAGCGGCGGAATTTTCTTTCGATTCGATTGGAGAGGCGAGTCGCCACCGATGAGCAGCGGCAAAGGCGACCCGCCCCCGCTGGCCTGGGGGTCATCAATCACCGCAGAGCGCAGAGCACACGGCCCTTACACGCCACACAGGAAAAAAAAATAATCCGCGCGAAAAAGAAGCTCTGTGACATAAAGATTTAAAAAGAAATTAATTATAACGTCCGAAAATGACATATAAAGAAAAATACTTTGCAAAGCAAAGAAAACACGGTACGAAGATTTTGTATGTCATTACAGCGCGTTTAAGCAGCTGGTGGCGTAATGGCCCCTTCACGTTGCGCCACGCCAGGCCACGCCTCGTGCGTTCGAGAGCGCTGTAAGTCGACAAGTGCTGACGGCATACGAAGGAACGAGACGGGGTTGGGCAGGGAGGGGGAGGGAGGGAGGGTTGTAGGGCGGGCGACGCGCAGACAGATGTCTCAGCGAGCGGCGACGGGCCACCCTCCCCTGCCCCGCCCCTCCCGCCACCCCCGGAACAAGCATAATCTCCCCTTTTAATCCCCAGAGCAGATCCGACTTAGGATACAGAAAGGCGAAGTCCTTGCGACCCATTCCCGTCTCCAGCGGGCCCGCCCAGACCCGCCCCGCCCAGCCTCGCCCAAACCCGCCCCGCCCAAACCCACTCCGCCCCGCCCGCTGCCGAGCGAGCAGAGAGTCCTCAAGGACGGCGGCCTTCATGCATAGGCGGCCAACAGAACAGCAGCGCCGAAGTACAGAACCATGCAAGCAATTTTGGGGTATGAATTACGCGAATTCTTCTAACTTTAACAGAACATAGTATGAACCTTTCTTGAAGTTTTCCAGGATTTTCTTGAATTTTTCAGTCGCAGCACAATCTCTTGTTATTATTGTCGAGTCCCAGACTTGAAAGCGCTACACACTTATATACATCGCGTTTCATTTTCATCGCGCTTCTCATAAAATAAATCACGTCCAATCAAACCAGCGGTGCCGCCAATAGCTTTCTTCCTTTCTGCCTTGAGCGGCGCGAAAGGTCCCCCCACCTGCGTCTTTGAGCGGCCCCCGCCGCCAAGAGCAAGTACGCAGAACAGAACGCCCCCGCTGTTCTCTCCTTGTCCCGGTGAACCTACCAAGCAATCAAAGTCCTCCGTACGGAGCGCTCCCGCCCGCGCCCCATCCCTATCCCACCCCGCCCCGCCCTGCCACCAGCCCCCCCAGAGGAAGTGGATGTGAGGCGGGGTGAGGTGGGGTGAGGCGGGGTGGGGTGGAGCGGGGCGGGGCACCCTCCGTCCGAGCATTGCTGACTAGGTCGCATCCGCAGGCCCAGTGCTTTACGGCGCCGCGGCGGAATCGTCTGGGCAATAAGAGCGGTGCTAAATGAGGCACGCGTCCGGGAGGACCGGTACGGTACACTGCAAAGAATAAAATAACAACTAAGACACTGGGGGGCCAAAAAAACGGGCGCCGTTAGTCCACACACACACAAAAAAAATATTGGTTTCGAGAAGGGTACTTTTGTGCAGTGATAGCATGAAACTCCATCTTTTTTCTTGCATCAAAGAGTGCCTTCATTGTTTCAGTGACGAGCGGGGAGGAAAATATTTGCCCCAGTTTTTTCCTAATGTTTATTTTTCGCCGCTACCTAAAGCGTCCCGGGCCTGGGCGATAGGGTTTGTTAGCGCCGGGCCACGCGCTTCCCTGCGCGGGCAGCTCCCCGCCCCGCCCCGCCGCTGCGCCCAGGCGAGCTGCACAAGCCCACGGGGCCCGGGCTGCGCCATGTTGTTCGCCAGCCCCGTATTTCTTTCTTCCGAAAACATTCCAGTATTACTGGAAAACCATCCCTTCGAACGGGAGTCGAACGGGCTGCCGAAATATGGCGCGGAAAGAGCATTTAACTTTTCCCGCTGTGTGCTCTTTAGCCGCGGCCGGAATCAACAGTAACGAGGCTGACATCGGCCCGGGCCGCACAAACGACTTTGTTAAATGTTAAAAGTGTTCCTCGGGCGACACGGCGGGCGAGGCGGGGCGGTGGAGCTGTGCTGTGGTCGCCTGCGGTCCACGCAAACTATGGCAAACACGGACGACAGGACCCGGGCGGGGCGGGGCGCGGCGGGGCGGGGCGGGGGGGGGGGGGGGCGGGGCGGGGCAAGGGGCCACCACGTCGACACCTAATTAAGTGTTTGGTCGGACCAGACTCCACTCCGTCTGCACTCGCCCGCCCCGCCCCGCCCCGCCCCGCCCCGCCCCACCCCACCTCCCCGCACACCGCACCCTCCCAGCGCCGACAGCGCTACGAGGCACCTATTGCACCAGGGATGCGAGGCACTGCGATCTATACACACACACACACACACACACAGCCCCGCCGCGCCGCGCTGCTCGCTGGATTATGGCTCACCATGATATGGTAACCCAGTGCCCCGGCTGCTTCCACAACCCCCTCCCTCCCCCGATATGGCGTCGGATACCGCCCAGACAGTCCTGGCGCCGGCGCCTCCCTCCGCCCGGCACCCCGCCCCGCCCCTGCACCCCAGTCACCCTGGCACCCACAGTTTTATTCTCCTCTCCCACATATCTTTCTCCCGCTCTCTCTCTATCTCTCTCTCTCTCTCTCACACACCCCCACCACCATGTACCCCCTGGCTCCACAGCATCTCTGACTGAGTCGCACACACGACGGACTAGTGTCTCTAGAAATTCCCTACACCCACAAAGCCCCAGAACAATCCCCTTCAAAATCCTTCTCCTCCCCCACACCCCCACTCTCTCTCTCTCTCTCCCCGGCGCCCTCGACTACCCCTACCCCCTCCCCAGCGTCCCGATGCCCCACATTCACATGAGTCCATTCCACCTTCACCACTAACGACCCCCTGCTCCTGCGCGCCCTCCTCCCACCAGAGCGCGCTGCGCGGTGTCACCTCCACCGACAATCCCCGCACTCAGTCACAGCCTCCTGACATTTGGATCGGGAACACTCCCGCTCTCTCTCGCTCTCTTTCTCTCTTGCTCTCTCCCGCTCTCGCTCTTTCTCTCTCTCTCCCACCCTGCGCGCCACGCCAAGTAACTCGTGGCCTTCTTTCATCGGCGCGCAGTCGCACACACACACACACACGCTATCGCACAGCGGGGGGCAAAGTTGAAGGGAAAAGAAACACCAGCAGGGGGCGCTGGTGCTGCGGCTCGCGACGAGCACGCAGTGATAAGGAGAAGAGATTCGCTTCGATAGAGGGGCGGGGCGGGGCACTCGCTCAAAGAGAAACGAGAGGCCACGGGGCACGGGGAAGAAAAGAGGGGGTGGGGGAGGGGGAGGGCGAAGGAGAATCCCCCCGACCCACGTAGGCCGCCGGGGAGGGGCGGGGGTAGGGGCGGGGGTAGGGGGAGGGGGTTTTTAATTGGAGAGGGGTGGTCGTTAATGAAGGGCACCACGGTTTGGCGGGATGCGGCCTGGCGTGGCGGGGTGGGGTGGGGCGTGGCGTGGCGTGGCGGGGTGTGGTGGGGTGTGGCGGGGCGTGGCGTGGCGGGATAGGGGCGGGGCACTAAGCGCTCCCCGCCACAAGGTTGCCACCCCGTCTGAGCCCCTCTGCATCCCCACGGCCCAGCGGATGAGCGAGGAGAGTTATGAGGGAGCATCTGGCCAGCCGAAGGACCTCCCAGGCGCTCTCTGTCTTACTTTGCCTCCCTGCCCACTCTCTGTCCCCCCTCTCCCTCTCTCTTTCTCTCTCTCTCCCTACCTCCCTCTATACCGCACGCACAAACATACACATGACCACTACACCCCGTGGAGAACACTGGAAAAAAAACTTATTTGAACCGAATAGAGAGCGGGCAGTATATAATTCAGAGTTCATGAAGCCATATTTTAGCGAGTGGCACGTTGACCTTGAATATTTTTTTACGCCTCCAAAACTTGTTTAATTACAGCAAATATGTGGCACTGCAGTGAGCGCGACAAGTTTTGCAGCCTCGATCTAATCAAAGAAAGCGCGCGACCTTTAGTCGCTAACTACCGCTCTCCGATATGGCATGGGAGAGCGAGAGGGAGAGGGAGAGAGAGAGAGGGAGAGGGAGAGAGAGAGAGAGAGAGAGAGAGAGAGAGAGAGAGAGAGAGAGAGAGAGAGAGAGAGAGAGAGAGAGAGAGAGAGAGAGAGAGAGAGAGAGAGTGGCGTGGATATGGCAGCCCGGCCCGATAAAGAAACAAACAACAAACTTCATAATGGGGAGACGGCGACACAACAGCTCGGGCCGGGCCGGGCCGGCTGGCCAGAGAAGTTAAATAGAAAGCTGATTAATTACATTTCCAATTTTGCTCTGAAGCAAAATCACGGCTTGGGAAATGCGTTTCCTGCCGGGCTCTTAGTGCAGATAAAAATATAAAGAGGATCTATATAGCAGAAATAAAAGTATTATGAATGTACTCAGAGTATTGAACTTAATTTTTAATATCATTCACTGAACTCAACATACGGTGGGCCAACAGCTTTCTTTTTTTCAAGACAACCCGGTAGGATTTACTGTCAGGTGCGTGAGTAACGGGCGCCCTTATCCACCTCTAGTATTCCTAATGTGTGACCTTGGGAACGCATACATCTCCGGGCCGCGAGCCTGCTAGCCTGCTGGCGTTCTACCTCGCCTTCAGCCCCTGCGATCCGAATCATAAGACAAACTGCAGCTCCCGTCTGATCCTCTGCGGCCCGGGGTGGGGCGGGGCGGGGCGGGGCGGGGCGGGGCGGGGCGGTCTCCACGGCCTGGTTAGTGGCAAAGTGAACAAACGGCCTCGGCAGGAGGCAGGGCTCCGGGCAAAGAGGAGCCGGAGGGGTAGAGGGAGGGGCGGAGGGGAGGAAAGGGTGTAATGATAGAAAAGGAAACGAGGCTTCAATGGGCGGGGGTAGGGGGCGGGGCGGGGCAAGTGGCGGCGGCGGCGGAAGAGTTTCAGGGGAGCCCAAGTCATTCGCCGACCTAAATCCTCGCCGTGGCGAAGAAGTAAGGACTCCGTGTTATACAGGGTGGGGCCATTTACGCCGGTTTTTCTGTAAGTAGGCAACCCAGTCTACCTCCCCATGGGGAGAGACAGAGAGATAGATAGAGAAGGGAGAGACGGATGGAGATGGAAACGAGTAAAAAAGAGAGTAATGAGACATAAAACGGCTTTAGGTGCGTGGCAGCAGGCGGTGGTATGAGCGCCGGCAGCAGAAGCAGCGCCCCTGCGGCCGTTACTGAGGCGTAGCGCAGTGCGTCGCCGTGTTACGGGTAACGCTTCAACTTAAACAGTTCTTCTCGTGCGCGGCTAGACCGTGACTTAGGCTAGAGCGTAGCGTAACAAAGCGTCTGGCAGGTGCGGGCTGACTCGGAGGGGAGGCCGTCAATAGGACCGTGGGCTTTACTGCGAACCGGAGAAAGAGCGAGAGGAGGAAAAGGCAAAGACGAAACGGCAAAGAGGAAAAAGGCAAAGAGGAAAGACGGCGGGAATGGGGGAGGAGCGAAACAGAGGCGGTAGCAGCAGCAGCAGCGGAGTACAGAGAGAATCAAAAAGAAAGCCCGTTTTGTTCTCGAATCTGCTGCAAAGAGCCCTTTCGAAAGGCGTCGGGAGGAGGAGGAAAAGAGAAATAGAACGGGAGGAAAAAAATAAGAGAACAAGAAAACAGTGACGATGACGGGTCCGCAAGCATGAGAGCCCTGCGAGTCCTTCGGCAGCCGGCGATAAACTCCAGGGAACGTCCCCAGCCCGGTCCGGCCCGGGGACCCGGGGCTGGCAGCGGGAGCCGGCTGGTGAGCCGGGATCTCGCCAGGGCATCGGCTTGAGGGGGCGGGGCGGGAGCTGGGCGGGGGCGGGGCGGGGCGGGGGCGGGGCGGCTTTACGAGTATTATCGCACAGGATGCCGGCCGGGGGCCTCTCTATCCCGCCCTCCTGCCCCCACCCCTGCTTTAGGATAAATGGATCGGGATGCGGAAACGAGATGCTACACAAACAGGCCACCCCCAGACCGCCCCGCCCCGCCCCGCCCCGCCCCGCCCCCGGCCCACCGCTACATGTATTCCTAATCAGGTGAGCGCCGCGCCACGCCCTGGCGAGGCCTTGGGCGCGGCGCGGGGCGGATAATAAAACGAATCCGACCAAAGAGAGCATAACAGTCTGCGGGAGTAGTTTCAGAATAATATTATTCTCTAACATTTCTACCATCCATTCTGCTGCAAATAAAATATAAAAAAAAGAATTCGAAATTCAAACAAGATTTTTCATAGCGCGCTTTTGTAGCCCAAGGTCCTACTGCTGGGGCTAAGGGAGGGACTGGAGAGTAAGGAAAGGCCGCACCCCCATTCCCGTCCCCGCCCGGGTCCAAGGGCTGCGTACCAGAGCGTGGCGGGGCGGGTGGGGTGGGGTGGTCCAGCCGCCAGCCCTAACCTCTGCCGGAGGCGCGCCAGTGAACAGCCCCCGGAACCCCGGAGCCGAGCCCTGCCCTGCCCTGCCCTGGCCGCACCCTTCTCCTATTGCCGCAGTTCACGCGGCTGCGACTTTTTGGACCGCCGCACCGCGTTGTAGCCACCCCGCCCCGCCCCGCCCCGCCCCGCCCCGCCCCGCCCCGCCCGACTCGCGGTCGCGTTTTCACTCCATGAGCGCCGCCACTGACTCGTTTGAGCGCGCCAGAGCCGCCCGGCTTACCCTTATCAGACGGAGCTTGCTGCCTCACGGGGCGCGGCGCGGCGCGGGGCGGCGTGCCGGGTCAGGCGCAAGGGAAGGGCCCTATAGGGTCTCGAGTTGAGTGGAGGCCGCATTGTCGAGGCGGGTCCGGGTCGGGTCCACCCCGGCGTCCGCCACGCTCGCGTTTTTGCTAGGCCAGACTCACACATTCAAAGGAAACGATATTCCAGGTGAGAGAAGGAGAGAGTACGGGACGATCAAGACGTACGAAGGATTTATTTTAAAAGGAAGAGAATCCAAACGTCAAACTGTAGTATTTTCGCAGAAGGATAAATTCACCTTTCACATTTTGACCGGCTCTTCACTCCATAAAATATCTGCTGAGCCAGCCAGCGCTCACCGCGCCTCAGCCTAATAAACCATCCTCTCGTAAAGCAGTCAGAAACACGGCGTTTCTGGCGCCGCGGGGCGGGGCGGAGCGCGGGCCTAAGAGGCGGAGCAGTGTCCCGAGACACTATACTGATAGGAGGCCAATCCATCATGGCGCAGTCGTTGGGCTCTCCGGGGAGGAGAGCGGGCCGGCCCGGGCCCCGGCCCCGCGGGCGATCTGTTACCCCGCCCGGCGAGAATAGGAAGTGGCGGGGCGGCCCACAGATTGGAGGCAACCCAAAGTGACTGGCCTAGCGCGACACAAGGGCGCATCTGCTACGCGCGCCGTGTATACTTTCGTTCACGAAAAAAATAAATAATTTAAGTTGAAAACTCACCGCGACGCTGCGATGTTACTCCTTAAAACACACGTACCTGGAACAAAAAGCAAAGGAAGGCGGTGGTTAAGACACAAACCGACGTCGTGCAAGCGGCTCCTCTTGAAAACGTTTTAGTTAAACAGGTGACACTAATTTAAACAAATTACGGCGTCCACCGCACGGCATGCTAAATATGCCCCGAGCTCGTAGGCACTAGTTCTCAATTTACAAAACTTGGCCCGGCAGTTCAACAAGTAGTTAAGTGTCGGGTAGGAGGGGCGGTGCGGTGGGGAGTCCTCCCCAGCTTAGCGGGCCGGGGACACGCAGGCGGGCAGGAGGGGCGTAACAGCCTCGAAGACACCTTCTCGCTGCAGCGGCTGCGGGGAGATATTCACACAAGCAGTGCGGGACTTCCCCCCGACCCGCCCGCGCGTTTCTCGCTCTGATATTTGTCCCGCTGTGAATTGCAGGACTGAAGGGCTTTTAATAATTACAACGCTCGTCGAATCTCTCTCCGCTCTCATTTTTATTTCTATTTTTACGGCTGGAGGCCCACTGCGGCGCGGCGGCCCGGCCGCTGGAGAACCGCTGCGGGATTACATCCTCCAACCGACCCCATGATTTTCTCTCGCCTTGATTGGGATTTTCCAGCCTGGTCGCCGGCAAACCAATCTCTGAGCCCCCCCGCCCGCAGCTCACGCAACCCCTCTCTCCAGCCTCTCTCTCTCTCTCTGTGTATCTCTATCTCGCTCTCTCTCTCTCGCTCACTCGCTCTCTCTCGCTCATTCGCTCTCTCTCTCTCGCTCTCGCTCTCTCTCTCTCTCGCTCGCTCTCTCTCGCTCGCTCTCTCTCGCTCGCTCTCTCTCTCTCTCTCTCTCTCTCTCTCTCTCTCTCTCTCTGCGCGCGAAGTGAAGCGCGAGTGCGAGGACAGCGTCGGTGCGGTACACTCACGCGCTTACCTTCCGACTCCATGGCGCCGTGGCCGAGTAGCCCGTCGCGCTGCGAGTGCAGCGAAGAGTGCTGCGAATGCATCGAGTGCAGCGAGTGCTGCGAGTGCAGCGGCGGGGAGTGGTGCAGCGAGTGCTGGGAGCCGACAGAGTGCAGGGAGCGGGGGCGGCGCAGGGCCGCGGCCGCCGCGGCGCCGCTGGGCGACTGCGGCTGCGACGAGGACGGCCGTAGCGGCTGCGACGAGGACGCGCGCAGCGGCTGCGCCACGCCGCGCACCACGCTCCTGTTCACCACCTTGATCACCACCTTCTTGGCCGTCAGCTGGCCGTCGTCGCCCCCGGCCCGCGCGCCGCCCGCAGGGTGGCTGCCGCTGCTGCTGCTAGTCCCCAGGTCCTGCTGATGGCCACCACCCGCATCCATGGCTCCGGGGGAACACAGCCGTCACGAACCACCACGCAGTTTTATACACGTGGTGCACTGGGGAAATCGAACTGTGTGAATTTCTACCCCTATATTTGTGTGAAAAATTCTCACATCTGCGAGTGTGTGACGAGTGTGTGTCACACACTTCCAGGAGACAAGGGAGGTACGCCCCGCGCGCGCAACAAAAAAAAACAACAGGGAGTGTATGAACGGGTGGGCTGTAGCAGTGCGACGGCAGCTTTAGCCCCCAGGACACGTGCAGCCAGATATGACAATGTTCGCAAGGTCAGCGGCGCGGCGGGGCGCAGAGCAGCGGGGCGGGGTGGGTGGGGCGCGGTGGGGCGCGGCGGGGCGAGGGGGCTGCTACAGTTGCTTCCTTCGCACTCGATCGTGCGCGGCGTGCCAAGTCCACGCGCCGCTGCACGTAGGCGGCGAGGCGTAGCGTGACACTGCGTCCCGCCCCGCCCCGCCCCGCCCCGTGCACACACACCGTATAGTTGTCTTTTCCGCCGCCAGACCGTGAGATTCGGCGGGGCGGGGCGGGGCGCCGGCTCCCCCAGGCCAGTCCCCGCGCGCTCACCGCACCAGAATACACAACGCCGAGCATAAAGTGCGACTGCAGCAAACTTTTAATTGAACGGCCATGGAAAAGTAAGAGCGTATTTTGAATATATATAATCAAAAGTATACCAAACAAAATCGGGCTCGCGTACCGCGTGCCAAACGTATTTCGACGGTACACTTTTCCTCATGGACGTGGACTCGCCCTTTTTCCAGCGGATGGCTCGCTAGCGGCGCGCGGGCGCGTGCTTACGTCCGCGGACAAAGTTTCGCACAGCGGGAATATGAGGACCCGCGCGGAAAACGCTCACCACCCCTCAGGCGCGAGCGCGCGGTCGTGGGCCGGGCCGGGCGGTAAAACCGTCTGTTATACAGGGTGGCCCAATTACACCGCTTTTCCTGTAAAAAAAAAAGCGACCCCATTCCACTTCCGCTAACCAAGGGCAAGAGACGTGCTTAAGTCGGCGCGGATGAACCCCGGTGCAGCTGCACGACTGCTTTGTCTTCTTCTGCCCCTAACGCTCCGCAGATTTCCTTTCGCACATTCCCCTCGCCCGCTCGCGGTGACCTTGGAACCGGGCGGGGCGGGGTGGGGTGGGGCGGGGCGGGGCGCGGTGGCTCACTGACCTTGGATCCTCTGCCCCACCCCCACCCCCTCCTCACGGGCCCTGGGGCCGAGCAGGGATCGCAGCCCAGGGCGCACTGGGGTGTCACCGTGGTTTAGTCGTCTGGCTGGGCCAGAAACGAGACGCTCTTTGGATATTGCCTCTAGTTTTCTGCAACCCCATCTCTCTCTCTCTCTCTCTCTCTCTCTCTCTCTCTCTATCTCTCTCTCTGCCCTGGGCAGCCATCTCCGGTAAACAACTACAATAGCAGCACCTTATTTGTACCCAGGTGAAAGGATCTAAAGGCGAACTGTATTTGAGACTTTGGTTATTTCGTCCCTATATAGGGACGACCGTATACGGTTTAAAACCAATAAAACTGCTGCCTCAGAATTTCTCACCAGGGAGGGAAATTAAATAAAATGCTTGGTGAAACCATGTCTACTAACGTCTACTAGCACAGTAGAGTCGATTAACATCGTGTCTGATGAAAAGCGACCACGGGCCATAATGGGGGGCTCTAGCTTGCAACGAGGAGGGCAGGGGACACGAAAGGACAGGCGAGGAGTATATAGTTCGACGGGTTCTCTGCGCTAGAGCGGCTGGGCTTGGTCGCCTGATTGTCCACAAATATTTGCGCTCGTCGTACGTATTTATTTACCCGTGACGGTGTGGGGGAGAGAGAGAGAGAGAAAGGGAGAGCACGAGGAGGACAAGGAGAGACGGAAAAGGGAGCTGGGGGGAGGATTTGGACACACCGCGCCCGGCCCGGCGCGGCAGCCTCGTCGGGACCCTCCTGATGGTGACACGGCAGCCTGTCGACAAGTTTCGCGCGAGAACACAAAAGCAACTCATCAACTCGGCGGCCGACGTGCGAAACGAACCCCATGACAGCGGCGGGGGCGGGGGCCCGAAGCCTGGGGTTTGGGGGGGAGGGGGCACTCGGGTCTTGGGGCAGCTCGGCGACAGCGGGGGGCACGTCGAAGCAACAACACCAGACCAGCGGTGCCTGTGTACCAGCAGGTGACTCTCTCCTGTCGGCGGAACGCCTTGCCCCAGGCCCCGCCCCGCCCCACCCCACCCCACCCCGCCCGAGACAACATCTTTCAGGTGGCCCGGCGCGCCGCGCCAGTAGGGGCTCTGTCGCTACCCTTATAAGCTTATGCAGAGTGAGGGCGGGGCGGGGCGGGGCGGGGCGGCCGACGAGAGGGGCCGAGGACGGCGGGAGGGAGGGGGGAATCAAAAATATTGGGCCAGCCGTCGTCCTTGCTCCGTAGCGGGAGTGTCGGGGGAGAGGTGAGCGCACCAAAAATAGTAAGGAGGTTCCTCACATCCCGCGCGATCTGAATTAATTCGCTCACTCCCATGCGGACGAGTATACGTTCACGATGCAAGTGCCTATTAGAGGTAAATCCCACAAGCGATGGGATGTGAGAGGCAGCAAGCACGGGGGGCTGGTGAGGATCAGGACGCGGAACAGCGAACACACGCGGTGAAAGGTGAAGCTCGGAGCCCCGAGGGGCGGGGCGGGGCGGGGCCGTGGAGCGGAGCGGGCAGAGCGATGCTCGTCGAACCGCAAGTGCTCCCCCGACCCCCGTCCCCCCCGGGGGGCTCCCTCGCCTCGCCATGTCGTCAGTGTCCTGATTCTCACCACGTCGCTATGTAGCCAGCCCTCCGTGGCCCGACGTGGAGCGTCGTGGCGGGGGGCGGGGGGTGGGTGGGGGAGGCCGTCGAGGACTTGGCGCAGGCCGAATGGAGCTCCCCTGAATATGGAAGCCACCACGGATGTCATGGAGGGGTGCCGAGTCGGGGCGGCGGCGCGGGGGATGAGGGGTGAGCGGGCGAGGGGCGAGGTGGGGGTGGGCAGGGGGGGATGGGGATGGAGGTTCTTTGTCTTGACAGGAAATGAACGATGCATCTGGCAAGGTAGGCGGGGCTGTCGGTAGTGGGGCGTAAGGGGCGGGGGGTGCTGGGGGGCGGGGGGCGCATATGGAGGTGCGTTATTGGGGGGCTGGGCGCACGCCATTCATCGCGAGGCCCCCCCGGGGAACCCCTTCCACACCCCAGCCATGCGCCGCCCGGGGGCGGGGCGGGGCGGGGCGGGGCGGGGCGGGGCGGGGGGCTACCCCCACCGGGGCACCCCTCTAGACATAAATATGGAGCGTGTCAGTCTTCATCATGACGTCCGCATAATGGAAGTGTGTTTCACCCACGTAGAAAAAATATGGGGCGGGGTAACCGGGTATGAATAAGTAAAAAAGAAATCAGCATAATTCTTCGCCGAATCGAGCGGGAGAAATAAGTCGATACCTGATCGCCCGGGTTTTAGTCCGGGGCGTGGGACGGGGCTGAGCGCCCGGGAGGTAGGCACTGCGCTGGCAGCCGCGCACACTGATTGCCTACCTCACAGGCGCTCCGGCCTCCGGCGTTTCCATAAGTATTCGCCTCGATTCTATCGTGCGAGAAAGAGGAAGAGCACGAATAAAAGCAGTATAGAGGGAGGGGAGTAGGACGAGGGAGAAGCGAGGCGCAAGTAGATAATCGGAGCAGCGCTGTTTGTAGAGGGTTCAGCCGCCGCCCCGGCCCTGCACTGCCAGCGGCCAAGCCAGGGCCCGACGGTTCCGGGGCGGCCAGGCCCAGGCCGCCTAAGACGGCTAGTATCAACAGGACAAAGTCATACAGGCAGAGAGTTCAGGTCCACTCCACAGCCCGAGTTGCCGCAGTTTGCCAGAAACAGAAACGCTTAGAATTTTTTTTTACCGACATTCTTCTTAAGATTAAGCCGGGCGAGAAAAGCTATGCAAGTGGAGACGCCCCTTGCCCCATCGTCTTCTAGTGCACGCCATCATCGTGGTCTAGGGGCGGGAAGAGCCGGCTACGTCTTGGCCCCGGCCTGGCCCGCGGGCAAGGTCGGAATGTTTCAGCGCAGGTTCGAGATAATCAAAATGGCTGGTAGGGATTTTACGAGGGAAGTTTTGAGGGTCGTGGAACGCGCCCTCCTCTTCCTCTTCCTCCTCTTCAGCCAGTGATTGCGACGAATGCGATTAGTAGGGGCGGATGGGAGCGGAGGGCGAGAGAGAGGGCGAGAGAGAGGGCGGGAGAGAGAGAGAGAGAAAGGGGGGTGGCAGGGACGTGCCCGGAGGGACGGGTCGCTCGCGTACAGGGCTTCACGGGTGTCACACTGTTCGGGCAGAATGTAGAGGGCTGCCCCCCCCCCCCCACCCCCTCCCACCCCTACCTTTCCTTCTCTTCGAATTTCGGACGCTCTGATACTAAGGGCATCCGGCAGAAATCGCATCCATGCTGCTTTCCACCTTTCTCCTTATTCAGTATACAGCGGCCCCCACGTGACATCCGGCGCAGGGAATAAAACACAGTCATAGTCGATTCTCCTGCGTCGAGCAGTCCAGTCCACGCTTATCGCCTGGAGCGGCGCGGCGCCCTCCTCGGCCCTCCTCCCCGCCTTTGTTTAGGACCGGCAGGTGGAATCGGGAACAGTAAATTAAACTGAGTGGAAAAAGAGAAAAAAAGCAAGAGACTGGGTCAGAGCAGGGCGCTTGCTCGGAACACAAAACGCATCAGTAATTGAGCCCAAGCTACGATCGCTCCCACCCAGGTTGCTTCCCCGCGTCTCCTTCCTATCTTCACCTTTTCCGTTATTTTTACGCTCTTTCTCTGTCTTTATTTTTATTCTGTCCATGAGAGTTTGTTCTATAGCCAATTCCTTTCCGTCGTATATTTTCTTTCCGCGTTTGCACCACTATTTCCACCTCGGCCGCTCCGGTTCTTTATGTCTCGCAGGAGGTATGGGAACATGAGGAACTCACCTGTCCAGCCTGGAATTTAAAGCAGCTCTGGCCATTAGGGCCGCCACCCATTTCCACTGGAATAACTGCAATCACCCTGCTGTTCGTGCCGTGCTGGACAGCAATCACCACGGCACAGCAAAAAAAAAAATTGTATTTTTTTCTCAAATCGTTATATAATGACAGTTTTGTCAGGCTACAAGTATTGAAGTGTCTCCGAAGTTTCACTGACTTTGATTTGTGCGGATACGTAATGGCCCTTCTAAGATTATGATATAATTTCACATGGCGCAGAGCAGAGCAATTAACTGGGGATAAATAGCCGCCCAGGCCACGTGCGGCTCCCCCCCCCCCCCTCGGCCGCCCCTGGAAGACCCAAAAGGAGCGCATGTAACAAATGGCCCCTACTTCCCCGACAAGTGGTGCAGTATCAAGGCCAAGGAGCCAAGTAAGTCTCTGGTGCCCGGGCGGGGCGGGGCAGGGCGGGCAGGGCGGGGCGGGCAGGCCGGGAGCAGGGGACGGCCGGGGCGTGGCGCGGCGTGGCGTGGAGGGTCGCCGGGAGTTTCGCCGTCGTGTAATTTAGATGAGAGAGACTTTGCTGATTTAAATCTGGAAAAGCGACTAGGTCTGAGCGGCATTCTCAGAAACAGCTCGGCCGCGCACGGCCCTGGCGCCCCTGCTGCTACACCATCGACATCCCCCGCCTTGGCACCCGCACCCGTCTCCTGACTTCCTAATCACAACGGCCGATCGCTAGCTGGTTGGCTTCGCATTTGTATAGAAATGTTTATTTTTTTTTAACAAAAGAAAGAAAGGCGCGAAATTGGAAAGACGGAAAAAGTTGAAGATGTTTGGACAAAGTGGCTTCCTGAGGCGCCGGCGCGTGCCTTCCGTCCCTGTGGCTGTGTCTGCGAAACCATTCAGCGAATCGTTACAATGAAAGCGCAGACTTTATACAGTGCCTATTTGACTTTTCCATGCCAACATCTTTATCAGTTCGAGCGACACATTTACAGCCCTGCTCCCAGTCAGGTTTTAACTTCGCGCATTTTGAGACGCAATATGCAGCATCGTCATTTAAAAAGAAGGCCCCGGTTCAGTAGATAAAATCAGTAAAAATAATATATAAATGGTTCTTAACGTGCCACCGTAATCTACACAATGCATCTTCAGGACGAAAGGCGTGTAAAAGTGAAGAGAGAAAAAGAGGGTTAGGTCTGAGCGGAGATGGAAGTGGAGGCGTAGCAGATGGATGGGAGGCCTGCGACAACGCGAGATGAGAACAGAAGGGATATTCGAGTAGAAAAATGAATCGCCGGGGGGGGGGGGGGGGGGGATGTTGGCGAAGAGCGTCGGGGGGAAAAAGAAAGAAGAACGAATGGACCAGACAGGAGAGAAAAATAAAAGCGACGTACTGCGGTGCAGGAAACTGCAGCCCCAGTAAAATTAAGGGCTGGAAAAAAAACCTTACTCTTGCTGTTAGCAGAAAAAATATTCAGGGCTACAGTCACACTAAAATAGTAAAACAGTGCCTTTGTTGTTTTTAGGTTACTCCACGCCAGCAGCACCAACTGGTTAAAAAAACGGAGGAGAAAGATAGAACGGGAAGAGAAAGTAAGTGAAGAAAGACAGATTGGAGAGAAAAGGGGAGAGGATGCGTTGACGACCACCCTCGATTATTCCCCGTTTCCCCCGCTTCACTTTCTACCCGTCCCGGTGAGCCGTCATGTGTAAGTGTGTGTGTGTGTGGGGGGGGAGGGGGCTGTGACGCCGGGCGGGGACGGGGGAGGAAGGTGAGGGGCGAAGTGGGTCAGCCGCCGCCACCCTCTGCAGCCTAGTCTGGGCGTGGTTGGGAGGGGAGGGCGCTGCTCGGGGCGGGGCGGGGCGGAGGGGGCAGCCTGTGTGGTGGCCGTCCTTGCCGACACTTACATATTGGTGTTTGCCCCCCCCCCTCCCCCTCGGTGCTCTGGCTGCCCTGTGGCGCGTCGCGTCCCCCCCGGGCGCCTCTGCCCCCCACCCCCTCCCCTCCCCTCCGCGCGCCTCTGTGCCAATATTAGCAGAGTCCCCCGTGATTAGCAGTATTTATTCCAGTGGCTGGACTCGTATTGATGCTTTTATCGGGTGGCTGCACGGGCGGCAGATACCCTCTCTCGCATTTTCGCGCGCACACTTTGACAGACACACACACACACACGGACGGACGCGTCGCCTGCCTGCTGTCACTGCGGACACATAGTAGGTGTCTTTCGGATAAAATTGATTTTTTTCTTTTTTTTCTTTTTTGGATGGATTCCAATCCGCCCCTCTACCACTTTTCCTCGGGTCCGGCCCCGCGCGCGTCCGTCGACACGGAACTAGGCTTGGCGTCCCTTTCCGTGTTGCAAAGTCAACAGCACGGCCCTGGAGGCCCCCCGCCCCGCGCCGCCCCGCGCCGGTCCTCACGGCAGGTGATACTACATCCAGCCTAGCGCGCGGGCTTTTACGAGAGCACGCGCACCAGATGGACCGTAAACCGCCTGTGTCTCGCGCCGCCGCCCGGCCCCTCTCTCTGTCTCTCTCTCTCTCTCATGTTTCCCGAGAGCCACGACTCTCTATCTTTCGCAGCACAACTTGCTTCCTCTCTACATTGCTCGCGCACATGGTACGCCCATAACTCAATCCAGATAGAGAGGCACACGAGAGCTCTCGCGAGCGGGCGGGCGGGCGGGCTCGAGATGGATATGAGAGAGGGAGAGGAGGAGAGAGAGAGAGGGAGGGAGAAAGAGAGAGAGGGAGGCGCGGCGGGAGGGAAGCACGAGATATGAACGGGAGAAAAGAGCGCCAAGGCCGCGGGAACCGTCAAAAGTTTGATTGCATGAGAAAGAGATGCAATACGGCTGGGGACCTCTATAGGGGACTCCTGCACCTGGAGGCAGGTGGCTGCCGAGGCCGAGGCCGAGGGCCAGGAGGGCCTCTCCAGGGGAACGCGGCGGCGGCCAGGAGAAAGTGCCCTGCTGCTGCTGGAGAAGGGCCGGGGCCGGGGCCGGGCCAGGGCCAGGCGGAGGCCGCCAAAGTCTAAACCGCCAACTTTTATTGAAGGAGGCGGTAATGCCCCCGCCATTCCGTCCGCCTGCAGGGGGAGCAGGAGGAGAGCAAGGTTAAGGAAAATAAAAGGAAATCGCCGCGCAACTTTACATCCGCCCAGTTCGGCGCGCGCCCGCCCCGCAGCTTCCTTTTATTTTTATTATTTTTTTTCGTCGAGGCGAGGCTGCCCTACCGCGCGGAGAGAGAGAAGAGAAAGGTCATTTTTCATGAACTCGGCCCACGCGACCGCGCCAGGCCACGCCCTGCGCTGCCCGCCGTGTATGAGAGAACGCCCTCGAAACGCACAGAGCCAGCTGCCTCCAGCCTCCAGGGCCACCGCGGCAGACCGGTCCGGCTACTGTGTGAGTGTGTGTGTGTGTGTGCGTGTGTTTTGTACCCCATTCGGTTGGTTGCCAGAAAAAGGAGAGAGGAAAAAAAACAGGAAAAAAACACGGGTCTCCGGCCGGCCAGGCCTCCCAGACTGGGGAGAAGCAGGACAGTAAGGATCACGGCTACTTTACGGCCTAGAGGGGCAGCAGGAGGAGGGGTTCTGTCACGTCATCCGGTTCCTTTCCTCCCCCAAAGTCCAAAAGAGGGGTCGTCCAGGGGCTCCTCAGCGAGGACGCCGCCGCAGCCACTGTGATGGCGTGTCCGTCCAGGCGGGGCGGGGCGGGGCGGGGCGGGGGTGAAGAGTCCCACTCGGCGACCCCCGGGGAGGTCCAGGACCGCCCCGCCCCGCCCCGCCCCGCCCCGCCCCGCCCCGCCCGGTCCAGCACGGCCACTCGGACGGTAATGGCGCCATGACGATGTAACGCGAGGGGTGGCTCGTGCCGCCACCACAGCGAGCTCAAAGAGGCCGTGAAGGAGGCGCGGGAAATGACAGGAGGCCGCGCGTTACGCGCCCGCCCCGCCCCGCCCCGCCCCGCCCCGCCCCGCCCCGCCCCTCCGCGCCACGACACCCGTCGCGCAGACAAACTCGATCCCCAGCCGCCGCGCCCCGCCCCGCCCCGCCCCGCCCGTCTCACGCGGCCCCGCTCCGTCCTCCTGACACGTGACACTGACAGGGAGAGAGAGAAACGGAGAAATATAGCGGCGTGGGTGAGACCAGGAGCGAGAGAGAAAGAGAAAAAAGACCTGGAGAGAGAGGCGGGGCGCCGGCGGCCCGGCCCGAGCGAGCGGTCACGAAAAGAGAAAGGCAGGGCTCACCGAAGCAATAAAAAGACAAGTACAAACGCTTTCATGACCCACCGACAACAGCCACGCACAGAATCTGCTCGCGCAAGGCTAGCTCATATAAATTCTGACGGCACATTCCGCGAGCTGTTCTGTCATAATACGCTCTCTCTCTCTCTCTCTCTCTCTCTCTCTCTCTCTCTCTCTCTCTCTCTCTCTCTCTCTCTCTCTCTCTCTCTCTCCCTCTCCCTCTCGGGGCTCATGGCCTTGCAGCGGTAGCGCCTGTTTGTCGCTGCGCCCGCACCGCACCGCCTCCTCCAAGGCCGGCTGTGTCCTCCCCCAGAGGCCTCCCTCCTCCCCGCGTCGCGACGCCCAAACCGAACCAAGGTCCGGAACCGACCGCCCCGCCGGGCCCGCCCCGCCCCGCCCCGCCCCGCCCCGGCGGGGCCCGACCTACCGCCCCCGGGGCGGGGCGGGGCGGGGCGGCCAATCGATGGACTGGTGGCCGGGGCCCGGGCCAGGCCGCACGCACTGCAACGCCGGGACCGGGTCAGGGAGCAGTAGACGCCCCGCTGCGCGCTCACCCGCGGCCCACACAAGACGACCACGACGACGACCACGACACGACGGCGACGTCACCGGCGACGGCGCACAGCGCGCGGGTGCGCGGCGCTCTGACGCGGTGCTCCGCGCACGGCGACGCCCTCACGACGACGGCAGCAGGGCGTCGCTGCCATCGGGCCGGGCTCCTCCGTCGGCGGGGAGCTGCCCGTCACCTCGCGTCACCCCACGTGGTCCGCGGCGGCCCCGCGATCCGACCCGCGACCGCGCCGCCGTGCCTCGCCTCGCCGCGCCGCCCCGCGCCGTTGGCAGCCGCTCTCTGGGGACGGCCCCTGTGGCGGCGCCCCGCGGCCAGCGGCGGCCTCGGGCCTCGGCGGCGGCCGGCCCGGCCGGGCAGGTGGCCTACCTGCCAGGGGCCGATCGTGCCGGGGAGGGGAGGGTGCGGGGGAAGGGGCCGCCGCCGGGGTTGTCTGTCCGTACAGTAGCGGCCACCACGTGCCGCCCGCCGCGCCGCGCCACGCCACGCCCCTGAGCCCGTCGGGCCCCCTCCCCCGAGGGCCTCCACCCCCGACCCGAGGGCTGGCGGGCGGGGCGGGGCGGGGCGGGGCGGGGCGGGGCGGGGCGGGGCGGGGCGGGGGCGTCAGCGGTGTGGTGCTGCTGAGGCCTATTCTATTCATTAGGTTTCTCTGTTGTGCCCCGAGCAGCCCGGCCCGGCCCAGCCCGCGGCATGCACCAGGCACGACACTGTGCAGGACATAGCGACGTCACCGAACAGCGCACACTGTTTAACCTTGAAAGGGCATATCCTTGCATTACATAAGAAAAACAAATAGCAGACGAAAAGAAACTTTCAATCACGTGCATTTTTTAACGGTCTGTTCTGTTTTTGTAAATTGTGTAAAACCCAGTAAAGAAACATTTCAGCGAAAAACAAAATGACGATTCCACTTTTGGTTCCCCCACGATCCTCACCTTGAGGAGTAGGCAAGAGGAGGGCACCTCAAGGGCGGTGGGGCGGCAGGTACTGTATAGGTCAAGGCGGTGGGGCAGCAGGACTTTCCCAAGCAGGCGAGTGTGTTTCTTTGCCAAGTTTCCCGCCGCTCCGCTCGTCGAATATTATTTCTCTTTTATCCGAAGAAGGTTCAAACTTTCTCGCCCGTGCTGCTCGAGCCTCGCCCCCCCCCCCCCCCCCTCATCCTCCCCCTTGCCGCTCCGTCAGCGAGGTACTTCGCTCTCCCCCGCCTCCCGCCCCACCCCACCCCGCCCGCCACGCCAACCACATTCTATTGACAGCAGAACCGGTACCAGCCCAAGCAAAAGTTGAGCGTAAGTGGGTGCGCCGCGGGCGGGCGCGGCGGGGCGCGGTGGGGTGCGGCGGGGTGCGGTGGGGTGCGGCGGGGCGCAGATGGGGCGAGGGCGCGGCTTGCACGCCGCCGGCGGCCACCACCGCACCGCCGCGCGGCGGTCGCCAGTTGGAACCCGTACATCAGAGAGGTAGGAGGCGGCAAGTCACCACCATATTTCACGTGGCGCCTGTACAAAGTGCACACGTGCAAGTTTTGGCTGAGTGTGCGCAACATATCACCCGCCCGCGCCGCCCTGCCCTGCCCTGCCCTGCCCTGCCCTACACTCCCTCGAGCGACACTGACTTTACCTCCTTTCTCCCCTGTAAAGGCGCGGTGGCTGTTACAGCATAGAATTCATCTCAAACTATAATCGGGAAATACTCCCCTTTTTCAGGACACGTGAGTAAATGTTTCATCAGCTCGCGAGTATTTGTGGCTGTTCTCTGCTCGGCGGTGGGCCGGGCCGGGCGTGCGTCTCCCTGGAGGGAAAGCAGAGGAAGAGGAAGAGCGTTGTAGTCCGGCCCAGCACCAGCACCAGTCTGTTGAGGAAGCAAACATAAATAAAAACAAAAACGCCTCACGTCCACGCCGCTGCCCCGCCCTGCGCGCTGAGAGATGGAGGAATTCCTGGCACAATATGGGATCCCGACTGGAACCAAACAGAAAGCATCGGCACGATAAAACGTCCGCTTTCTTCTTTTTTTTTTTATTTTGCTTTTACTTTTTGTCCTCTTTGCTTTTGCTTCCTCACTTCTTTTTTTTTATCGACTTGCAATGCGGTTCGGCCCTGGTGCTGGGCGAGGTAATGAACGTACACAGATAAAAGCAGGCAGAATCTCAGGACTACGCGACATTTAAAGGAAACTGGAGTCAGCGCGGGGACCGGGCGGTGTTACAACTGCATCATCTCGACGATACCGAAACATGCCGCGGTGTAAGCCGTCATTAGGCTAACAGTTGTGGGCCAAGGGAAAAAAAAACGTCTATCGCAGCAAAAGTCGTCGCAGTAGGGGTGGCAAGCAGGGGCGAGGGGTGGGGGTAGGTACAACGGGGGAGGGGCGTGAAGCGCGGAGGGGGTGGGGGGAGCAGCGAGAAAAGCGTATTAAAAGTAACGAGGCGGACGTAATCGAGGGCGGCATGTAAATGGAGGGATCTGCCCAGGGGAAGGGGGCCATCTCTCTCTCTCTCTCTCTCTCTCTCTCTCTCTCTCTCTCTCTCTCTCTCTCTCTCTCTCTCTCTCTCTCTCGCTCTCCCTCCCCTCTCGTTGACGCAGGGTGTGGCTGTTGGTGACCTGCCTGTGGTGAGGGGTAGTGGCTGGGCGGGTCAGTGACAGCTCCAAGCGGGGCGCAGCGAGCGAGGCCTGGCCTGGCCTGTCCGGGCTCATGAGCGATGACTCCCGTCGTAGAGATTCCATTCCGCATCACACACACACACACACAGAGTTAGCCGCAGCCTACACGCCACATATTACCGCGCACATTGCATTTTTCACCAAATTTATTATTATCTAAAGGCGCGGGCAATGGGGCGGCACGGCACGCGGGTCGCGGAAGGCGGCGGGGCGTGTACTTCACGGCACCGCAAAATAACAAAAAAAAAAATTTGCACCCCCAGCAGCCGGTAATTAAAACAAACCATGCGGGCGGCGGAGGTGTGCGGGCGCGGAAATGGCGATATTAATCTCACGTTGTAAATAATTATTAATAAAGTAGTCCCCGCGAGCAGGAGGCGAGCACGCGACGCGAGTATGTTTAACGGGCGAGATAAGCGAATGTGGGGGCGTCGCTGGCGTCGCGTCCCGGCGTCGCGACGACATGGCGATTAGCGACCCGCGACCGGCACGAACCTTAAGGCGCACCGCACGTGCTCGCGCCTAAATCATGGACAATATATATTTTTTTGTTTTGTTTTGCAAAACACTTTAGTAGCTCGTACAAAAAAAGACATGAAAGTTTGCGTATATGAGATTTAATCCAAGGATTTTTTTTTCCGAGAAAAGGGTTTTTAATAAAGAGCGGCGACAGCACAAAAAACATATGCGCATACTACCCACTCTTGCATTACAAATTCTTTAGTAAAAATTAAAGAGAAAACAAGACGAAAACGGCTGGGCTCGGCCCAAAGGTTCAGTGCAGGAAGCAGAAGGGAGAATAAGGGAAGTCCAGGAGGCGGCAGGGCAGGGCAGGGCACGGTGGAGCGGGGCAGCCGGGTCCGGGCCCGGAGCTGATGGCTCATTCCGGGCGTCTCCGGTCTAATTAGGATGGAGGCCTGGTCACGTGACAGGTATCCTCCGGTTAGAAAGAGGAAAAAAGGGAGAGGGAGCGAGAAAGGGGAGGGAGAGAGAGAGAGGGAGAGTCTCCTTCACCTGCAGTGAGTCGGGGCGGTAATTAAGTGGTATACAGCGAGGAGCCGGAAAGCATCGAGATAGTTGGTTAATGGCTCCTTTCTTGACGGGAGCGCCGCCGGGAGGGAGGAGCGAATAAGGGGGAGGAGGGGAGGGAGGGTGTCTGCCAGGCCTGCCAAAGTGTAGCGGCAGCGAGCGAGGTATGGGAAATAAAAGGAACACGGCCGCGCTGTCGATTTCAAATCAATCACTTCGGCATTTGCTGCAAAGAATTTGTAAAAAATATAAATTCGTGGCATTTTTTTAAAAATAAAAGATATATTTTCCCCGGTCATAAGAAACAGAATAATACTGAAATTCGCATCCAAGAAAATATTGTAGACCACGTGATGCGATGGTAAAGTGAGAAGGGGGTGAGGAGGAGGGGGAAGAGATGTTGAGCGCGTGCGGCAGGTGGCGACTGGCATGGGGGAGGCCGGCTCGAGCAGCGGGCATGGCGCCGGCAGATATGACACGATCAACATAAACAACAACAAACAACAACACAAAAAACACCCCCACCCCCACACAGGTCGGCCTATCGGGACCGCACCGCACCGCGCTGCTGGTGAGAGTAAAGGGGAGAGAAAGGCAAGGCAAGGTCAGGGCACCGGGGAGAGAGACTCGCAGCGATAAGCGATCTCAGCCAGAATCAAAGTCGAGCCCCGCCCCGCCCCGCCCCTTTGCCATCCGGAGCACGCACACACACACACGCACGCTCAGCGCACACGCAAAGGAAAATGAATGGTACGATTATGTAAAAGAAGGCCCAGCGCATATCCCTCAAGGACACACACACACACACACACACACGCGCGCGCACGCGAGCACTGATGTCGTCGGCCCGGAGAGCTCTGCACAACGAGAAAACCTTTCAGTATGAAGCGGGCCCCCTAGAAGAGCGCAAGGCACTTCTAGGAGGAGTCCCGGCCCAGCGCCACGCCAAAAAGTACACGCGCCGCTCTGCCCCAAGTGGTTTAATAACCCGTGCACACACAACTACACACATCCGCTCACATTGGCCTGCCGCTGCTTCCGAGAAGAGGCCTTTCCCCTACAGCTGTACCGCTCTCTTACTCTCTAACCCACTGCCCCATTTATTCTCCTCTTCCTCCTCCTCCTACTCCCGTAGCGCCACCCGCCGCCGAGAGGGGCAAACGCTGAATAAATTAATATACACTCCCGATTCAGGACAATAAGGAACGACTCCCGACACCGCGGCGCCACGCCACGTCAGGACATTATCGGCTTGAAATATTCCGCGCCTTTTGTTCGGTAAGGTTCTTGAGGAGGAGGGAGGGAAGGACGGGGGTGAGGGGTGCAGGGTAAAAACAAAGTCTGATTTGTTTTTTAAGGAAAAAAAAGGTAAAACTTTTCGGAAAACTCCTCCGATTTCGAAGAAAATGTCCTGCTCGCAAAATGAGGGCACTTCCTACATATGTTAAAGGACTTTTCAAAATCTGAGAAGGTTTCCTCAAATTAACGGAGTTTCTTAAAGTCGTCCCTTTTTCCTCACAAAATCAGACACTGTACTTACCGTGTGGGTGGGGGAGCTCTACGGTCGTTCATTGTGCGTCGCCCGGCCCGGGCTCGAGCGCCATACTTACCATTCAGAGGAGCCCCATGGCGCCCAGAGGGTATCACTGTAAGATTTTCAACTGGCTGGAAGTATATTGTCCGCGGCAGTGTGGCAGAATCGGAGAGAGGGGAAGAGGGTGGTGGATACGGATATACGAACAGAGAAGGAGAGAGAAAAAAGAGAGAAAAAGTTGCATTATAGAGGGATGAGATCGACATCCCTCTGACGTTGTATCAAATGGAAACCACGACGTCGCGTCTCCGAGGGCCCCCTCCCCTTCCCAGCCACCACCCCGCCCCGCCCCGCCCCGCCTCGCCACGGTTCCGCATCCCGTTTACACACTCGCCTGGGTGGCTGGGCGGGGGGGGGGGGGGGCGCTGCCAGGAGAATAGCTTCCGCCGTCTTTCCGTTTCATATGACCGCTTTAAGAATCAGCCGATTGACGTCACGACCGGAGCCGAGCCGAGCCGAGCCGAGCCGAGCCGAGCCGAGCCGAGCCGGGGTCTAGACACGGCGCAGATGACTTGGAAATGACGTCCCCGCGGCCCACAACACGGACGCGCGCCCGCCCCGCCCCGCCCCGGCTCAAGAAAAGTCGCCGTTATTTCCGCGTCGTTGCTCTGCAAAGCTGCTCCGCGAGATAGAAAAGTCTGGCGGCAAGGCGGAACAGAAAGAAAAAAAGAACCGAAAAAAAGACGAGCGCTACGGAGCGGAGCTCTCTACAAGCGAGAGTAACTTTAAGTACCGCACGCGGAGAGAGGAACGGTATAGGCGGGGGAGGTAGCGAGGTAAGTTGTAGTTAGCAGAGGCGGGTGAGGGAGGGAAGGTTGGTGGGTAGGTAGGTAGGTAAGCCTCCGGGCCGGGGTAAGTTAGAGCGCGCGGCGGCGGCGGCCACACGACGAGTCAAACTTTGCTCAGCCAATGGTGTCGCGGCTGGCGCGGACCGCCAGCCAATCAGCGCGTGCCAACCACGGGGGAGTCCATGCCAAGCGGCAGGGCATAACGCGCTGACAAAAGTCATGCAGCGCCGAGGAAAAAGTCGGAGAAAGTAAGGCGCATCTCGTCTTTTACATCTCCCGCCTTCTCAGGAGGGAAATCAGCCCCGTCATGCACTGCACCGTAATTATTTTTAACAGACGTGGGCTTGACACATCAGCCTTAGGTCAGGTGTACACTACACCCTACCCTTGAGCCCCGCACTACGGTACACGTGACTGCTCTGTCACACCGGCCCCGACGCAGCCAGCAGCAGAACGCCTGTGGGATCCAAGGTAGGCCACCCGGCCGACACGCCTGCGGCCGCATTGCCTACCTCCACGGCGCTCCACCGCTGCCACCCTCACCCCACGTGCAAACACACTTGCACACGTGGAGTGCTGCTGGCACTGGCACCGCTCCGCCGCGACAACAACAGAAGAGCCCAGCCCCCTCCCCCCTCTAGTTACGTAGGCAAAGGGTCGCCCCGAGTTTCTTGAGGAAGTTAAGCGAAACACACGCTAGCTCTCTCTCTCTCTCCCTCTCTCTCCCTCCATTTTTAGCAGCAGGGCACTGACGCGGGTCACAAACTTCTTGCGGGGGTAAGTACACGGCCGCCAGACCAGCAGACTGGGTCATGGAATGGAAGAGTCCGGGAGGAGGAGGAAGAGGGCGAGGGGCGGAGGGGAAGGTGGGGAGGGGGGGAGGCAGAGGGTTGAATTGAGGGGGCCAAGCGAGGCCGCGGGGGAGGCGAACCAGTCGGCGGCAGCGGGGCTTGCAGGCTGATGGGGTGCATGTACCGGAAGCGGGCCCTCCCCCCCGCCCACCCCACTTTCTCTTAGCCCACAGCACTTGCCTCCCCCTCCGCCCCCGCTACCCCCTGATTCCTGTACGCTCCCGTGGCCGCCCACCTGAGACCCGGCCCTGGCCTCCCCTGCTGTAAACAGAGACTAACAGCGTAAATCGAATTTCGATTAAATAAAGCTTGCAAGTTCATTAACCGTGTAATACGGCGTGAAGATCGAGCACGCATCTGAAAAAGCTAAGTAATCTAGTGTTAATCTCCTCTTTCTTGAAAAGCGAATTCTCTCGGCGGTTGCCGAGCAGACGGGACCGTCCTACGCCCTCGGGCGTTCTGCCTGACAGATGCGCGTTTTCAATGGCGCGCCCCTCTTTATGTTCGATATCATTTTCTTTGCCTTTTTTTCCCCGTACCGCTACTCGGGAGCGTTTGGCCAGAGGCGTTGGGTTCGACGCGATGATAGCCGTAGCGTGCCCAGCGGCACTTCACTCACTCACACATGATGGTGGGAAAGGGAAAGAGAAAGAGAGAGAGATAGATAACGAGGGTTCCAAATAAATAAAAATGCTATGGCACGCGATTCTCGTCACGACCTTACCGCACCGCCCACACACGAACACGTACGTTGCAGTACTACGAAAAAAAATCGGTGTAAAAGTGTCGTATTTCCTTCATAGAAATTACAGACATAAGAAGCGTTTTATATTTCCTTTCGTCGAGACGTTATCATAATCATCATCATCATCATTCCTTGTTGACGATCCGATGGGGCTCACCCCGTCACGCCCCGTCACGCCCCGTCACACCGCGTCACGCCCCGTCACACCGCGTCACGCCCACGCGGCGCCACGGCCGGCTTTGAAGTCGCTTGCATCGCCTCAGAGCCGCGCGCGTGTAACAGCCCTGCTGAGCAGCAGCTCATTAGCTGCTCGATGAAACACACACACACACACACACACACACACACACACACACACACAACCCGACACTGGCTCCCACCCCCTTTTACTTGCAGTTCACTGGAGACGGGGTGGGGGAGGGAGGCGGTAAGGCGCCTATAGCAAGAGGCGTTAGGCGGGGGCGCGGCAGGGCAGCGAAGTGTTCAATTAAAGTCGAGACGACGTGCAGAACGGGCCTCGATTATTGAGAAGCCCTCGGGAAAGGCAGGACGGGGAGCTCCATCCCCTCCTCCTCCTCCTCCTCCTCCTCCTCCTCCTCCTCCTCCTCCTCCTTCTTGCATACTGGATGCAGCCACGCATCACTCGCGTGTATAGTCGTGCCGTAAGGCTAGGCGGCGCAGATAAACCCGCCGCTCCCGTTTTCTCACTCTCTCTCTCTCTCTCTCTCTCTCTCTCTCTCTCTCTCTCTCTCTCTCTCTCTTCCTCTTTCTCCCCCCGCTCTCTGACCTTGCTGCATCCATCCCATTCCCACGCGTTCGTCACTCTCTCGGGCGTGGCCCCCTTTCCATTCTTTGCCGTTTCACCCCTCCTGGCGCGGATCCAGGGCGTGGCGTGGCGTGGCGCGGGGTGGCGCGGCGGGAGAGTACCTATGCACGGTGCCAGGCGGGCGCGGTCGGGGAGGGGAAAGGGAGGGGGCGGCTGGCGAGGACCTCAGCGCACTCACTGGATATGATTTAATGTTGCCAGTACTGATCCAAATACCGAGGCGGGTGGGTGGTGGTGGGGCTGGAGGAGGTGGGGGGATTGTAACGGGATGGGCGTGGGCTCGGGGGTGAGGGTGGGGGGGCTGCTTGTTTGCGCGACGGGATACAATAAACCCCGGTATAGCCTTCGGAGGGCGGCAGTCTGGGCAAACTTATCGCTCCTCTCGCGTGGGGAGCGGGGCGTCTCCGTGGCAGCTCGGGCCCCGCGCCCCGCGCCCCGCGCCCTGCACCCCGCGCCCCGCACAAGCGCCATTGTGGGCCTTTACTCCATGGGGCGAGCATGGGCCGTGGTGCGCTGGACGTCACGGCATATAGCAGAGGCATGCGGTAGGCCTTATTATGCGGCATGCAAAGGGTAAGGCGGGTCCCCGGGCCCGGGCCGTATGGTCGTGGGGTGGGGTTCATCCCAGGACCGCCCGGACCCTAAATATATTTCGATGAATCTCAATGTATACTGGCGGGCATTTGGCGAGTTCCAAAGCCCATAAAGCTGCCCCCCTTTTCACGACCGCGTGTTTAAAATATCACAACCGTGAACTACCCAACGTTGAGAAATCTCTAACATGTCAAATGCGCCCACAAAAAAAGTGGTTCTAAAATAGAAATAATTCCAGACTTACTGCGAGTTTTCGCGTCCACGAGCCTGCTGCACAGATCCTTCCACTCACCTGTCAACAAAAGACAAGAATCGGTGTTAAACAAATCTGGTTAGCAAAGGCATCTTAGCAAACTCTCTCCTCCTCGCAAAGTGCTGTTTTCTTACATTACTTTACGAGGAGCTCTGGCAGCGCCATCCACTTGCTTCTCACGTTTCAAGCAGTAAGCCCCCGCCGCCCTAGCCCTCTCTTTTACCTTCACCCCCCCCCCCCCTCTCTCCCTCTCTCTCTAATTTGCATACCACCTTCCCCATTCATTAGCATGGCGCTGGCTGACGACACACCCGCGCGCCACGTCACGCGGTGTCGCCCAATCGTGGCTGACAAAAGGCTCCAAAAAGGATGTGAAAGTTGGGGTTAAAAGCGCTCGTCGGAAAGCACGCCCGGCCGAGCCGACGCGGGCATTTCATGCAGCTGGGTGCGGGGCGCGGGGGGAGAATGCACCGCGGGGATTTTGTACAGGGGATCCTTCTTGAATGTGGGGACGTGTACGTGAGAGTGAGAGTGGGAGAGGGAGAGGGAGAGGGAGAGGAGGGGTAAGAGGGATATGACGCCTGGGGCTCCACCACACGTTAACAGACAGCTGAGACACGAGTACTGCCAGCTTTGAATATTCAACAAAGACGAGACAATTGTTTTGAGCTAAAGCAGCCCATTCCACCACCATTCTCTCTCTCTCTCTCTCTCTCTCTCTCTCTCTCTCTCTCTCTCTCTCTCTCTCTCTCTCTCTCTCTCTCTCTCTCTCTCTCCTTCGCCTCATCTTCACCCTTCCGTCCCCGCGGGCGTGCGAGAGAGAGTTGACAAGACCGACTTCCACGCAAACGGCTTCAACTAACTTTAGACGTCTCCCTCTTCGCCTTACACCACCCTCACGCGGCACGCGGCCGAGGCGAGGAGCCTACCGCGCCTGCCACGGTATTTCTTATCAAGACGAGTACGATAATTCTTGCGGGAAACAAAAGGAACAGGTCGCGAAAATAACGCGCCCAAGAACGAAAAAAAGTGGGTGAGTAGAGAGAGAAAGCATGACTCGCGAACCTTTTTTTGCACTTGCTTCACTCTTTTTCTGCTCCATATCCCCTTGCTCCTCTACTGTCTTTCACCCTCTAAAGTTCCCAGTCACCGCCATCCAAAGAGTTAATCACGACTCCATGGTAATACTCCTTCGCCACGAGACGTTTTTTTTTCCTTCTTCGAGGCGGCGCAGGCGGGCCCGCCGCGCGGGGCGGGAGGGGATTTCCAGCTACTCTGCGGCTGCAAGCAGCAAGTTTGCAGCAAAGAGATAAATTGAGTCGTCTCGCTACTTTCACAGCGCCGAGCGGCCGCGCCAGCGGCGCAGCGGCGCAACCCGCAAACCGGGAGGAGGGCCGAAATCAGAGCGCAAGTTGGATGTGTCCCGAGGTGAAGCAAGAGAGAGGGGTATAGACAACAGAGAGAGAGAGAGAGAGAGAGAGAGAGAGAGAGAGAGAGAGAGAGAGAGAGAGAGAGAGAGAGAGAGAGAGAGACGCTGCTAGCTGGCTAGGTTTCTCCATTACGGCCTTCGTGCCTTGTTTACGATGAGAGAGTGAGAGCGGAAAGGAAGAGACCCGCTAGGGAGAGAGAGAGAAGGGGTAGGGTGGGGCGGTCGGGGAGAGCAAGGAGTTGCAACAGACCCAGCTACACGAAAAAAAAAAACAACCTGAAATATCTTACTGTGTCCTTAGGTAAGAATATTAACTCTCTCAGCTTTTATTTAGCTGATAGAGCTCCTCAGTAATCGCTTCAAAGGCACGAGATACTCATACAACAGCTGAGTGCTAATAATTCCAGCGAAGGCATCTCCATTTTTTTCCGTGTACCTTTCCCAGAGGGCGATGAGACGGCCACCCAGCCCTGCCCTGCCCAGCAGTCCAGGACCAGAGCCAGCCGCAGCGGGTCAGGCGGGCCAGGCCAGGGTCCGCTGGGTCCGCTATGGGTCTGGGGGTAGGGCGCCCGGCCCAGGCGCCCCGGCCCAGGCGCCCCGGACCACTCAGTCCTCGGACAAATGAAACGTGGTCGTCCCGCCCACCCCACAGGCCGGCCAAAGAGATCCCCGTCCTGATCAGAGGCGAGCAGCAGCAGCAGGCTCCGCCCGTGCCAGCGCCGACACTCCAGCTGGGATCAATGCAAACTCCCCGCGCGATTGTAACAAAAGAAAAATTAACGACGATTTCGATGGAGGCGAAAATTGGCGCTAGATTGACGCTAATGAAAGAGCGACGCAAGAGGCGAGGCCCCGGCCCCGGCCTCGGCCCCGGCCCCGCACCCGGCGCTAATTGACAGAGTGGGCCAGACACGCTCCTGCAACATTGAGCAGCCAATCTTGAGGTTTCTCTTTCTGCTAAATTATTTACCGACGGCCGACGGCTCACGGCGAAGGAGAGAGAGGAGTATCCAGTCCACTCCGGGGTGGCAGGCCCGGTCCGTCCCGGCCGTCAGAGAGCGGACGAAACTCCGACAGGAAATACTCAAAAAGGGTGGTATTTGATGACTTTTTTTGGTACTGAAATAGTTTCTGTAATGTCAAAGTTTCCGAGAGCTATGAAAATAAAAAATGTAACGGATCCACGATTATTTATTTTTCCGTCGGGAGTGACAGCCAAGTAGAAGCGGCGGGGGCACGAAAGGACACGGCAGGGGGAAGGCGGGTAGAAGAGGAGGAGGAGGGGGAGGAGGAGGAGGAGGAGGAGGAGGAGGAGGAGGAGGAGGAGGAGGAGGAGGAGGGCGAATCAGAGGGCAGAGGGTAGGGTAGAGTGGGGTAGGACAGGGTAGGGTAGGGTAGGGTTGGGTCGGGTAGGATTGGGGCGGAGCGAAACACTTGTCCACTCGACCCAATACTGACCGGCCAGGCTCTACTGTACGCCAGGCTGGGCCGGGCTGGGGGCGCCTGCAGCCGAGTGGGTAGGCCACACCAACACACCGCGGGCCAGCGTGCAGGCCCAAGGGCCTACCTCCCGGGCGGCGCAGACCGCCCCGCCCCGCCCCGCCCCGAGCCACGCCCCGCCACGTCAACGAGTCACTGCGGCTGATCCTGATGCACACGTCATGAATGTTAATGTGTGTATGCCGAGGAGTGGCGTAACGCGCCACCGGCAAACAACGTTGTGTGTGTGTGTGTTTCCTTTTTTGTTGTGTTTGTACAGCGTTTTAGGAAGAGAGAAAATTAAAAAGGAGAAGGCCAAAAAAAGAAAAAAAAAGGTTGGTCGGAATGAAGAGGCAGGGGGAGGGATGTGAAGGAGTCCTGCCCCAGTGAGCGTGGTAGTGGTGGTGGTGGTCGCGAGGAGAGGGAGGGGGCGGGGGCAGAAGTTAATTAAGTTACCCAAAGGGAGACCACGGGGTACCTCTGTACGGAAAGGGCGCAGCAGGGAAATCGACATACAGTGTCGTTTACACTCGTCGAAAATTTCTGCGGGTTACGCTTACATCATTGCTCATCTTATTGGGTATAATTCTCACCTCCCTCTTTTCCCACAAGAGCTAGCAGTGTATAACTTGAATTCATAAGCAAAGAGATTCATTAACAAACGCGTCACGTCGTGTAACGGCCCGATGAAGGCGACTAGCGTGACACGCAGCACGTGCGTTAGGGACGCCCCCCTCCCCCTGCCCCGCCCACCGGGCACGCACTTAAGCCCTTCGTGTCGTCCAGGTGGGGCCGGCGGGCCGGGCCGGGGCAGGGCCGGGCGTGTCGCGCAGCAACAAGTCCAGTTTGCGTATTCATGCCTCTGGCCAGCGATTTGGCCTGTCAGGACGATGTGTCACCCCGCCCCGCTACGCCTCACCTCACCGGGAGCCCCGCCCCGCCACGCCCCACCACGCCCCGCCCGTTCCGGACAATCTCGGCCTTGGCCTTACCGAGACAAGGCCTTGTTCCGCCCGCCTCCGCCACGCCCGCGGGCAAGAGTGCTAGAGAAGAGCGGGCCAGGCCCACCGGGGGCGGGGCGGGGCGGGGCGGGGCGGGGAGAAAAAGTGATTACTTTGCACGACACGTCGTAAATAGAGTGAATGGTGGAGTGGCGGAGGCGAGCAGGCAGGGCGGGCGTGGACGCACGCACTGGAAGTGGACCAGAAGGGCTAGGTAGGTGGCGGACAGGTAAGCGGCAGGAGGGGCAGATAATCGCAACGACGCAAAAAAAAATCTTGCACATAGACGTTAGACTTTTTTTTTTCAAAGCTCTACATCGTTATCGAATTATCATGCTTTGGACTCGTTGTGCTAATATAGGATATTTTCTGTAACCAGTATGACCGCTTAGCCCGATGACGGGGCGGACACCGGACTCCAGCTCCAGCCCCCTCCCCCGGCTAGGAGGAGCCCATCTGCTTTGAGAGCACAATCCTTTGTGAGCGTAAGCGAGGCAAGCTGGTTAGCTCGGCGGGGCTGGCCCGGGCCCACCCCGCCCCGGGGGCTGGTCCTTCTCCAGCGCCTTATCAGTGTGCCTCGCTGGAAAAGCGTGCGGTGCTCTCTACCTGGGGTGCGGCGGGGCGGGGCGGGGCGGGGCAACCCCTAACCGTGGCCAGCGCGCGCCCTCCAACGGCGGCGCGGGGTCTGCCCGACCCGGGCGCATACTCCCCGCCGTGCAGACATACCCCGCGCGCCCGATAGGCCACGGCGAGGACGCGCGACGCCTGGCGCCGGCGTCGGCGCCGCCCTCTCGCGGAGGCGCCTCGAAGCGTCCCGGCGCCGAGCTGTTGCGCCCCGGGGCCGGCAGGGTGCGCCAGGGCCCCGCCCCGGCAGACCTTCCTCCGGCCGCCCCGCCCCGCCCCGCCGCACCCCGGCAGCGGAACAAACACTCGACGCCCGCGCACTACATGTTGCCCGCGAAGCGTAAAATGTGCGCGTCTGCGTGTGTGTTTTCCTTCTTGCATTAGGGAGGCGGGAACATTAGGGTGTGCAGTGCAAACGCTCTCGTGGCGAGTTTATGCGACTTTGATGACGAAATATAAAAGGATATACCTACAACGAAGAAAGTATACATATCTTAAAAGTTAAAAAATTTACAACAAAAAAATAAGACCAGAATTTTACGACGTGGAAACGCTACCCCTCCGACTGAATTGGCCTGTAAGTGTTCGAATGAAAAGCCCTTAAGGCAAATAGGGGAGTCGTTCAGACGGTCTCCTGGCGAAAACCGGGAGTCCGATCATTAGTAGGACTGAATTCCCCCAAAACGGGAAGTCCTCAGACCCACCCACACTTGACCAACCACCGGGTCGGTCGCCTAAATTGATCGGCACTTGCGAACCCCTCGCGTTTTCGCCCGCGCAAACGAGCTGGACTTGAGAGCTCAACGAACAGCGCTCGCTTCTATGAGCGGCACAGATGGTGCACGAGGTGGGTTTCAGTGCGCCCGACCCGTCATGGAAGTTTCGATCAATCGACTTCCTGGGCTCCGACAAAAAGAGAGTGTGAGGCGGGGCGAGTCTGTGAGGGAGAACGAGCAGGGGGAGAGAGAGAGAGGGGGGGGGGGAGGGTAGGCGGAGGGCTGCCCGGTGCAGATAGGAGAGACAACGTATCAAGGTCGCTCCGGCTGCCATCGTTTTCTATTCCATGTTAAATTGCCGACGGACGGGCCGAAAAAAGAAAAAACTTCGCGAAAAATGATAAAAATGAAACTTTTCCCCCTATATCCATCCAACCCAACCCCTTCCGCTCTCTTTTCAGTCATTTATTTAATCCCCGCTATCGAACGGGGTCCATTATTCACAGCGTTATTCTTTTATTTTACTGTGCCCCCCCGGGGGGTGGGGTGCTATCTCAAACATTTCACTCGAGCTCCCCCGCCTTCATTAGGCAAAACAATCTGTCTGGAAGCGATGCGATGCGGCTCCGACTCCATCTCTAGTAACTTTACTGAGCCGTGTCGCCCCGCCCCGCCCCGCCCCGCCCCGCCCCGCCGCGCCCCGCCACCGCCAAGTTGGGAGTCCATCAAACGGATGCGGCGCGCGCAGAGGGGTACCACGTGCACAGGAGGAGGGGCGAGGGGCGCATCTGATACCAGCGTGCAGCCCCCGCACGGGGCAAGTCACGGGGGCGGGGGAATGCACCTCTGTGTGGGAGGCTTTACCTAAGTGGACCCTGCTGGAAATCCATAGGTACGAATATCGATCACCTGCAGGTAAGTCGATTTTCAACACAGATAAAAGTGTGCATACAAATCATTCACACACTTTAAGGGCACTTACTCGCCTATTTCCACAATTTTTCTCACGTCCACGCCGTCGATGTTAAACCAAGCGCTTAAAAATTATTTACGTTTTCCACTCGTTACTTTTTTTTCTTTTTTTAATGGAAAGGAGAAAGCGCGGGAAGTAGCCTGCTGCCCTTTCGCCTCTGCGCGGTGCTTACCTCTGCTGCGGTGCTCGCGGCGCCGCGACGCTACGCGACGCTACGGCCCGTCGTCGCGTTGACAGGGGCGTAACGGAGCGGCCGTTAAAGTCGATGACGGCACGGCCGGGCCGGCGCGCATTATGCGCGCGCCACATAAAATTTTGTAGGTAGAGAGTCGTCCTCCTGGCGCCCGCTTAATATGCATCGAATGCAGGCGGGCGCCCGGCCGGCCCTACCCGCCGTCATTACCGAAAAGTGAGAGGCGAGGCGAGGGTGGGCAGCGGGCCGGGCGGGGCGGGGCGGCCTCCACAGGGAGAGCCTCCACAGCAACTACCCCCAAAGACAACCCCCACCCCTACTACCCCCGCGCCTGGTACACGCATGCGAACCGGCAATATAACACCCCCTCCTCATATTGGTAGCGCCTACGCGATTATGATCCGCCCCGCCCCGCCACGCCACGCCATGCACGCCCCTCGAGGCCTCTCCCGGGCGGGTGCCCTCCGCAGCTTATCACGAGAGGCGGGGCGGGGCGGGAATCACCCGCTAAGGTAATAGCAGCCTATCCCCGGCCGGGCCGGGCCGGGCCGAGCCGTCTCGGGCTCGCCGTGGGGGAACACCGAATCTCGTGGGGAGAACAACCACTCTCACCCCACGGCCCGGCCCCGACCAACCCGCCGCGCCGGAGTCGGTAAAGAGTATATACCTTGGGGAGGTCCCAAACTGCGCAAGGTATGCGCGGTACGCATTACCACCCACTTTGAGAGAGAGAGAGAGAGAGAGAGAGAGAGAGAGAGAGAGAGAGAGAGAGAGAGAGAGAGAGAGAGAGAGGATGGGGCGAAAAAAGAGGGAAGGCAAATAACAGTGTTGGGCCGAAAGTAGCTTTCAACAGCGCCATGAGGCACACGCGCGTAACTCGGCGGAAACAGGGGCGGCTCTGTATCTTATCGGCGGCGCGGCGCGGCCCGGCACGGGGTGCGGACATACGGCTGTTCTCATACTCACGCGCGACACTAGGCCGCGCCTACAGGTGGGTGGGAACGCCCCGCCCCGCCCCACCCCGCCCCGCCCGGGCCGGGCCTGCCACCACGCCCTCAAGACCACAAGGAATTCAATTTACCTGGGGGGCGTTTGCGCGGTCCGGACCGGGTGCCTGGCCGCCTCCACAACGACCCCCTCCCCCCAACCGCGGCAAATTAGAAATAATTGATTGCGGCGAGATATCGCCCCGGCCAGGCTGACCCAACTCAGGGACCACGAGAGGACTCGAGGGTGGGCGGAGGGGGGCTGCCCTGACTTTCCTTCACCCTCCTCCTCCTCCTCCTCCTCCTCCTCCTCCTCCTCCTCCTCCTCCTCCTCCTCCTCCTCCTCCTCCTTCTCCTCCTCCTCCCTCCTGTTTCTGTGCGCCGTCGCGGGCGCAACACCGGCTCGTACCGGTCAGCGAGGTGTACTTACGCCCCTCCCCTGCCCTCCTGCTGCTCGTCCCCCCGGGACATCCCCCTCCCCCTTCCACCCACCCCCAGGTCGCGTGCCCCGTTTCGACTCGACTCCCTGCTTCTTCCCTATGCCCCCCTCCACCCCCCCAACAAACGGCCGGAGGGTCGCCATTAATTGTGCATTGATTTACAATGGGTACCGCGCGCGGCGCCCGGCCCGGCCCGGCGGGTTAGGCAAACGGGTGCGCCGAAATATAAACGCTGGCGCGCGAGTTTGTAATTCCGAACGCGAGATTAAGCTGCTGCTGCTAGTGCGACATAAATTAGCGCGTTAAAAGATGTTATATGCGGAGGGGCATAAACTCTCTCGAACCGTCGTCAGGGAGATTAAATACCACTGACGAAAATAGGGTCGAGCGGGTGGGACGGTGGTACCGTTCAGCACTACTGATGGACAGCGCGGGGGAGAGAGGGAGGAGAGAGAGAGCGAGAGAGACGGAGAAAGGAGTGGGAGAGCGCCCCACCCCACCCAGGCCCACGGGGTGGATTAAATCAGTGTCGTTCTTACTGCAGCTCCTTCCTGCTTCCGCCCGCCCCCAGCGCCCGAGCTAAGCGACCGCAGGACAGGGGTAGGGGGCTGCTATAACAGGTAACGGCGACCAATCACCCGGCTCATTCAAGGATATAGCACGAGAGGTCAGTCCCCCCCCCCTCCCACTGCGAACACACGTGGGCACACCTTGTGTCACGGTGACCCCCATACGGTCGCCAGCTACCCCCCACCCCCACCCCCCTCATCCCATCACCCCCGCGCCGTTAAAATGTCACCGGAAAGGGAAGGGTGTGTCATGCGGGACGACGTCGCGGCGACACGCGGAGGCGGGGCGTGGCGGGTGAAATGTCGTCCGCCAGGAGAGAAACGGGAAATAAAAGAGAAAGGAAAAGAGAGAGAGAGAGACAGATGCAGAGCGTTCTACTTTGCGGCGCTGCTGGAGGGGGACTCACCGGCATTTTTCTCCGCACACAAGTCTGCTACCGCCGCCATAAGGGGAAAAGAAAACTGGAGGAAAAGAGAGAGGCACTCGAACACGTGCATTGGCTCCTTTGCGGCGTAGTTCAGTGATACCGGGAACCCTCCTGTGATGCCCCATAATGGCACAGATCGCACAGAAGTACGGGTCGGGGTCGGAAAGTATAAAAGAATACGTAACATAACGAGCTCCTCCTCCCGGCCGCTCTCCGCTGCGCAGACAGACGCGTCACAACGTCTTCTATTTTCATACTACTCCTTTGTGCGCCGCCGTGCGCGGCCCGACCCGGCCGCGAGATATCGAAGCTGCAGCAGGGGACGTCTCCTCGCCCGCGAACAGGGGGACACACAATACACGCTCCAGGTCAGACTCTCTTATTTTTTCCTCCATCTCTCTTGCTGCCTCCCCCCCCCAAAAAAAAAAAAAAAAAATTATTTTACTGTCCGCATTTGAGCTTGTTAGCAGCTCGACAAGGGGTATATACGACGCGCCGCGCGGCTGTTGTTCGCGTTATGAATGGAGATGACTAAATCTACACACGCGCAATAATGACAGCAGTAGTAAAAGTGCGGGCGCGCTCAAAGCTCATCTTGAATGTGGCGGCGTTGTTGTTGGCGGTGCCGCTGACGCCGCTAATAGACTCTTCACGAGGCGGTCTGCGGCCTGACCCGGGCGCCGCCGCCCCGCGCCGCCCCGCGCCGGGCTCCTCGACGCTCCAGACACAATTAAACAGCGCCCGCCGCGCCGGGGCCCAACGCCCGGCCCGGCCCGCATGCCGTCAGCCGCAATGGCACCAATTCAGAGAGCAGCAGTGCGGCCGACAACAACCGACACGACACGCTGAGGGAGGACGCATCAGGGGCAACCACTCGGGAAATCATGTGTACAAACCTGCGGAAATCTCGCTGAAATCCTCAAAAATCCTCAGAAATCCCGCTGAAATCCTCAGAAATATCGATGAAATCCTGGGAAATCTCGATGAAATCCTTGGAAATTCAACTGAGAAATCTCATGAAATCTCATTGAAATCTTGTGAAATCTCATGAAATCTCAGAGAAATCTTTCATAATCTGAGAGAAATCTTGTGCAATCAGTAGAAATCCCGTGTACACTAGGATGGGGAGTGGTTGCCCCCTCGGTCAGCACTTCACGGCCCGCCGAAAGGGGGTACCATCATCATGCAGGATGATCATACCTGCCGATAGGTACTAGTAGTCCGCGATCAAGCTCTACTCGACTACGCGACACCTGTAGGAGAATACTGAACCGCACGTAAATACGGTCGTAAGTAGGTTGATTTGAACGGGTAATTTTTCGCGCTCCGGTTGGAGGCGTTATAGGCCGGCATGAATAACCCCCCAGTGTGTCAGTCTAGCCTGTCCATGGACGGCAGAAAAGCTCGCTGGCTGCGGGGCGTGGCAGTAGCGCGGAAGTTGGAGGGGGGGGGGGGAGAGGGGGCGCGAGGTCAGCCTCAGTCAGCACTGCAACAGCGCGGACAACAACTGAAGCGAATTTGCTGTGAACTCGCGGCGGCGCGGCGCGGCACGGCGCGGCGGCACCCAAACAGCGGCGCGCCCAACACAAACACAATCGGGGGCAATTTGAAGCGAAAACGAAGCAAAACCCAACGAGGCGGGTATCCTCGTCATGTGCCGCGCTGCGCTCGCTGCACTACTCTGCGAAGTGCACAACCCTTTACGTGGGATTACGATGACATTTGTGGAATTTTTTGTTGTTGGTGTGTCGTCTATCCCTTTATGAAAAGAGTTTTAACGATGGGAGTCCGACTCCACATCCTGGACCTCACCGAAAATTTCATCCGAAAGCGAGTAAAAGTTTCTGGAGCAGTCAGTCCGAAGTTATAATTTTAATGCGAGAGCGCTACACGGGTGTCGAATAAAACGACACCTGCGCTGAGGACAGCATTCTAATGGAATTCCCCGCGGTCGGTCCAAAATGCGCGGTTGGCCGGCCCGGAAGCCGCGTCGCCATCGCCGGCCGCGGACTGATTTACGGCCAAGTTGTACGAATAAACTTCTTTCCGGTGGGCGGGGTCGGGGCGGGAGCGTGGGCCGGGCCGGGCGGGCCGCGCAGCCCGAGAACCAATTTCCCCGATTAGCCTATCTCGGTTAGCTGCTGCTGCGCCCGCTGCGCTGTGCCTCTGGAGGTCTCGGCTCTCGTACAGCACGATTCGATATCTCGCGATACAATCGGACAGCGGTCGCGGCGGGGGCGGCGGCGAGGAGCGGAAGCGGAAAGACTTGCCGGAGGCGCGCGCCACGGGGGAGGAATGGGGTGGGAGGGAGGGAGGTATTAATAAGAATCGTTATTGCGGAACGGAGCTACGCCATAACAGTCGAGAACTTCTCGCAGGACGAATGGAGAGAAAAGCCCTTGTCTTCCCAACTGTTAGACGAAAATTTGTTCTGTTTCGCCCACGTGTTTTTTTTCGGCACTTGTTCTACGCAATTCCGCACCCAAAACAATATGTCCTAGAAGCTAAAGAAAGGGAGTTCGTACATGTTGTAAATTTACGAAGTTATTTTTTACAGTGACTTCACTAAACTTCCATACATTAGCGCAGGCAGGCAGGGCCTAAGCCGGGCCACGCGGTATCCCATCCCCTGGGCTGGCGGCGCTGGCACTACTAGGCTGGCCTGATGGATTGTCTGAAGTTAGATTGGGGCGCCGCGCCGCGCCGAGCTCAAGAGCGCAGCGCAGCGCGGCGTCGCGGCGGCGAGTGGCGTGGAGCGCCGTGGAGGGGCCGAGGGGCGTCGCGGCGCTCTACTGACACTGACCGTATCAGCTTCAGCCGGCGTGTAGTGTATCAGCCTTTGTTTCGGGCATTACCAGCATCACGCCCCGCTGCCCCGCCCCGCCCAGCGGTCCGCATGCTGATCCCTATTGACCGTGCCACGCGGACACGGCGGCGCCCACCACGCCCACTGTACGCGAGCGAGTACGGGTATCTGTGCCTGCACTGCACTCTAAAGAAAAAACTAATGCTGAATTTCACTGTAAGCTACAGTGAATCCTTAGCATTACTGACACACCATAAAAAAGGAAGAGAGAGTTGCACCAATGCATAAATTACAACACAGAAAAAAAAGAAAAATTCAGAGTTAAAGCACTGAAAATTCCGTTTCTTTTTTGCGACGGCAGCGGCGCCCAGCTCCAGCTCTCAAACTGTTGATTCGCGCGGGGTACCGCTCCCAATCCTCCTCCTCCTCCTCTTCCCCCTCCTCCTCCTCCTCCTCCTCCTCCTCCTCCTCCTCACAAGCCGCGTCGCCTCTGCGGCGGGCGTGGCGTGGAGTGGGTGACCGAGTGGACGCGAACCCACAGTGTGAACAAACGAGCGCGGAGCGGAAGAAGAGGGAGGAGGAGGAGGAAAATGACGTAACACGGCCATCGTCTGTTTTATGACGTGGTGGTCGCGGGCTGGGGCTGGCGGGCTGGACTGCACACCACACGGCCTGCCCCGGCCCCGGGCGCAGTGCCCGCTCCGCCCCGCCGCAGACACGCTGGCGACGCAGACCGCCAGCAAAGCCAAAAGTATGCAGAGCCACCGCGATAGACTGCCCTGCCCCACCATAGAAATTTTTAAAAATTTCAAAATAAAAAATTTTCAAAGCGGAGAGTTTTAAAAGTGCGCAAAGTAGCAGGAAGACAGTGGAGTGGCTCCGTGCGAACACGTGTTGAGCCACCGCAGGGCAGGCGCTGCGAGCGAGGAGAGCGGAGAGAAAATGTAAACAGAACAGACGGCGACGGGATGCCGGCGCCGGGCCGGGCCGGGCCGCGCGGCGCAACAACCGAAACTTAACTTTTACTTTGGGCCAACAGTTTGTTTCCCTGCAGAGAGCGGAGCGGAGCGGAGTGCGGGCCTACCTCAGCCGGGCCGGGCCCCTGTTCCAGCGGGGAGAGCGCCCACATTACAAGTCCTGCTCCCGTACCAGAACGTGAAGCTTCATTACGTCAGTGCACACCAAGTTTTGTTTTTACATTTTATCTTTCTTTCCGTCACGTCACGGAGGAAAGAAATTGAGCGCAAGAAAGGTCCGCCTGCGCTTTTATAGGCACCGTGAAGCGAACACCCTCTTCTCTCGAGCAGAAGAAAGCGCGCGCTAAAGCAAAATATGCGCAGTAGCGTAAAGACAACCCTTCGAGCCTCCCTGGCCGTGCCGCAGCTGCCTCTGCAGCGCCCAGCCCGTGTCACGACGGGATGGGATGGACCTCGGAAATGTCTTGTCAGCGGGATCTCTTCTCTTCTCCCCGCCCGCCCAGCAGACCTGTGCAATATCCGCACGCCACGCCACGCCGCCCACAGTGCCTCTCTGTTCCTACACATGCTGCGAGGCGGAGCAACAGCCAGCCTAGCCGAGGAATGCGCCCCCGGTATTTGCATGAACGCTGCGCTATTCGAGAGAAAACTGCAGGCGGTGCGCAGCGCTATCCCCCCGCGCGCGCAGCCAGGTATGGTACAGCGCCCATCTCTCCTTGGTCTCGAGAAACACTATTCCCCTTGCCCGCCCCTTTTCATCCCTCGAGTTTCCTCCCTCGTTTTCTTCATCACTTACTTGCATCCCCTTCCTCCGCCCCTCCCTGATTCTTCCCTTTTTCTACCCCCCCCCCCCCCCCTTTGTGCAGCCAGGGTGAAGGGATGATTGAGCCCCGCTAGTGGCCCGCTATTGTCCTCCCCGGAGCAGCCGCAGCACAGACTACGGGGAGGAGCGCGGCGGCTTCTTTTTTCGTGCTGCGACCACCGCGGAGGGAGCCAGTGAGAGGTGGTGAATGGTACCCCCATGACAGTAGTTGGACCTCCCTGTAAAAGAGGGTGCATGCGCTCATCACGCGATGGTAACACACCCCTTACGGTGACGGGGGGGGGGGGGGGGGGGCTTCTGCTCCCGCCGCGCACGTATGCTCGCGGCTTCGAGCCACGGCCGGAAGTAGAGCGCTTTGCAAACCGAGACGTTCGGGGTGGGAGCCAGCCAGCCAGCCAGCCCAGCCCCCTCCTGACGCCAGTGCCACGGCCTCAAGTGGCAGCCCCTTCCCCCCACCTCCCCCCCTACACCTTGTTGCCAATCAGCCTGGCTTGGCGGCCGAATAGCGCCGGCATGGCTCCCGCCCCGGCCCCGCACCGCCCCCGCACCGCCCCCGGACCGCACCCGGCCCCGCCGCCCTCACAAAGAGCCTCTAATTGGAGGCGTGCATTTCGGCAGCGCCTCTGGCAAATACGGGCCGCCACGCCCCGCCACGCCCTCGACGTGCAGCTCCGGTTCCGCTTCCACTAATCCACGCGGCCGTCAGTAACCCTTGAGAGTTGGTAAGCGGCGTCAGCAGGGCTTTGAACACGTGTGAGGGGAGGGGGGGTGTAGATAGGAGCCTGTCTGATTGCAGGGGTGGAAACACAAGCTTCTGGAGGGACAGTTGGGGGACGGGGTGGTGCCACAACCTCAGTGAGTTGGTACCTGACTGACACATGGCAAAGGAGGTGCACACCGGGCACACCGGAAGCGTTTACAAGAGGGCTTCATTGAAAACCAGACGGCGCCAAGGAATAAAACCCTTCTCCTAAACGTTTCTACTACTATAATAATACATTTCTTTCTGGACAAAGGATAGACTTTTCATTTTACTCAGCAGGCCAAGCCCAATCAAACGGACGCAGGCAATGGCAGGCTACACACTGCCGGGAGAAAGGTAAGAGCGAGAGAGATGCTGAGTCCAGCTCCAGGTCGTAGAAGAAGCTACTCTACTCAACTCTACGGTGTGTGATGAAGGGGCGGAATTCTTTGGGAAGTTGAAGGCGGAGGAGGCGGAGTCCATTCCACCCCTGGGCTTTGAGTGCGTGCCGAGCCGGGCCCGACCTGCTCCTGGAGGCCAGGCTACACAAGTCCGACTCTCTCTCTCTCTCTCCCTCCCACACTCCCCCCCCCCCCTTTCTTCGAGCTCCTTGACATGAAAGCGGCGGCCCGGCGCCACGCCATCCAACATAGCAGAGCTTATTTTGCGAATCAATTTAATTTCGAAATCCCGCAGCCGTGGAGAGCTGCAGTTGTTTCGTTTTGCAGAACTTCTCGGGGGCCGGGCCGGGCCGGGCTCGTCAGGCGAAGAGAAGGGGACGGAACGGCACGCTAATGCCCACCAGTTTGATTCAATCACACGCGGTCCGCCCGTCTGTGCGTCTGTCTGTCTGTTCGTGTGTCTGTCTGTCCGTCCTCCCCATCCCCCTAGCCTCCAATCAGAGAGGGTGGGGTGGGGTGCAGAGTGGGTCATTGGGGCTGGGCAGGGAGAAGAGCCCCCAGGGCAGTCTGGGCAATTAGAGACATCGGAAGTCGAACGAGCACCGCCCGGAAACGGACAACTTCCGGAGACAGATAAGGTTGCCTGCCCTGGGGCGTCATGAGTCCCGGGCCAGCATGTCGCTATCTCCTGGTGACGAAACGATTCATGACGACAGTCTGGGTTATTTTCTTTTTCGTCCCTCTTGTTTCGACTTGGCACGAAAGCCCTTGCCGGTTTCGCTTGTTGCCGGGGGTTGCAGGGAAGCGGTTAGGTGTGTGGAAAGGGGAGGTGGGAGCTGGTTGGCAGGATGACCCGGAGGCTACTAGCTAGTGAGACTAGATGGCTCCCCTATTAGGCGAGGTTAGGTTACGAGCGAGAGAGAGAGTGAGGCAAATGCTGCAATTTTCAATTTCACGCCCCATTTCTCACATCCCCACCCCCTCCTGCATGCTCTACCCCACTGGAAGTGACCTATCATTGCCACGACGCCACCCCCTCTGATCCTTTGTATTCACTTTTTTAATTTTTTTTTTGTAAAGTATTATTTTTTTTTTGTACTACGCCATCACTGTCACTCTCACAGCGTCCTCGCAGAAGCCACACTGTTGTCGCTTCCCATCGCCTTGCCCCATTAAGCTCCTTGACCATTAATAACACGACGAGCAGCTCATCATCAGACAAGGCTGTAAAGCCTATTCATCTGACCAAATAAAAAAATGGCGGTCTAAAAAACACGCGTATACCAATACTTTTTTTCGGAGAGATTTAACGCAAACACAACTTTAAAACGTAAAACTAGTTCCCTAAAAAAAATAATATACCAAAAGAAAGATACTCTATGCGGGCCCTGCAGGTTGTTCACGAGCGCTACGAGCGCTCTTGGCAGGCTTGTGGGTAATAAAGCAGCCCGGGTCCTTACTTTGTTCGGCCTTAGCCGGTAAGCCTCCGGGGACATTTGTCTCCATTTTGCACGCCAGAAGCGGCAGGAGTGCCCGTCGCGGCGCAAATATTTAAGTCCCACCCCTCTCCTCTCCGTCTCACAGCAGTAACTGGTGGCGCCCGGCGGTCAAACACTACCATTGGTCAGCTTAAAAAAATACGATCCATACTTTTGCGAGTGCTTCGCGCGGGCTATTTAAAAAATTAAAAAAAAATAAAAACACCTGCCAACAGAACCACGACTCTACTGAGCAGCGCTCTATGTAGAAAAATTCAAGAGAGATGAACATCCCCGTCCGGTCCAGCCAGCAGTATAACACGTGGTGCGCACACGGCCCCGCCCCGCCCCGCCCCCCGCCCCGCACAGCGCCGCCTTTTGTCCCCGCGAAGGCCCCTCCATTCAGGCCCTGCGGTCCTGCAGGGCCCCAGTATTAAGGGCGCGCGCCCTTCAGACTCAAAGAGTAGTCCAAGAGCAGGTGGTATGGGGGAGGGGAGGCTCAGTGGAGGGGGGGGTTGCACGAGGATGGACAGAGGGGTTTAGTTTGGCTTTCACGCCGGAGAGGGCAGAGGCGGGAGGCTACACGTATCTCTATACATGTTGTATCAGGGTGGGGACGACAAAACTGCCGGCCAGCTTAAGTGATCGGTGGACGGCCGCGCCGCGCGGGGACGCTGGACACCTGTCCACGCCACGCGCCGCCACGCCCCCGCGGCCCTCGCGCGCCCCACCCCGCCCCGCCCCGCCCCGAACCACCGCGTTGATCGGGGTTACTAAGTGTTTCCGCTTTCCTTGGCGCTCTCTTTCCCCTGCTCTCCCCCACCCGTCTCTCCCTTTTCTTCTACGCTGTTCCCGCGGGCTACTTCCTGGCTACGTGACGTCATTTGCAAGTGGGTGAGGCGAGGTGGAAAGGGGGAGGGGTGAGGGGGGCGTGGGGCGTGGGGCAGGGCGAAGGTGGCATGGGGCGGGGTGGGCAGCGTGCGGCGGGGCGAGGGTGGCGTGGGGCGGGGTGGGCGGCGCGGGGCGGGTCGGGGGTCGCAGCGATTGCTCCCCTATAACCCGAGGGGGAAACAACTCTGAATTTTGTTTTACCAGTCTCGTAAAATTTTTCGTGCATTAATTTTTAAATTTTCGCACATTTCGCCTGGATTTATCTTGAAATGTTTTTTGCAGTTATCTGATTCCTCCCCCCCCCCCTAGATTTCTCTGATTTTTTTCAGAAATTTTCATGACTACAAAAATTTTAGGGTTGTTTCCTCCTCGCTAAGTCTTCTCCCGCCCCGTCCCTTACGAGAGCTGACCGCCCGCCACCGTCAGACCGACGACTTCCAGGGCAGACGACGCTACGAATACTTCCCAACGACCACGAGGAACGCGAGGCGCGCCCCGCCCCACCCCGCCCGCTCGGCCTGCACCCGATAGGGTGGGGCGTGGCGGGGCAGGACGGGGCCCTCGCCCAAAGCCACGACAAGCGTCGTGCGCTCCCCTTATATTAAAGCAGCGACTGGGCCGGGCCCTGGGCCGCCCCGGCCGGCTCAATGACTTAGGCGCCGCGACGCGCCGACACGACAAGGAGGACCGTCTCAATTACACCAACGAGATAATTATTATTTTGCACTTCCACACAAATGGAGCGGCGCATCAGCTGCGAGGCAATAAACGCTCAGAGAGAGAGGGAGAGGGAGAGGGAGAGAGAGAGAGAGGGAGAGAGAGAGAGAGAGAGAGAGAGAGAGAGAGAGAGAGAGAGAGAGATGGACTTGGCCTGGCCGCCGGGTTGATTATAAAACGGAAGGGAGAGCCGTCATGGTGAGTTGGACACAAAGGGGGAGGAAATGACGGGCACAACGCGGGCGGGGTGGTAAGGAGAGGATGGCGGGAGGTAACCGGGCGGGCCGCGAGCGGCGCCCCACTGCTGCCGCCCGGCGCCCCCGCGCGGGGATTGCATTTGCAATATGCACGCCGCACACGTTGTGCAGCTGCGGCTGCTAATGAAGGCCCCCGCCCCGCCAAGGACGCAGTGCAGGGGTTAAAACACAGTGCAGGTGAGTGTGTGTGTGTGCGTGTGCGGGAGTATGAGGCGATGTTCCTTTTAAGGGCTGCAGCTCCCCGTGGCGCAGTACGGCAGCGCGCCGGAACAGCACAGCATTAACACGTTGAGTGGGGGTAGTTTTTACCCCCTGAGGTGCGACACGGGGTGCAGCAAGGGGAGGGGGAGGTATGACCATCCTGCATGATGATGGTACCCCCGCTATATTATCCTGGGGGTAGGTTCTTCACCTCCCGCCCCCGCCCCCGCGCGAGCCCACCGGCTCTATCACACATTTGTCTGTCTACACCTTTCGATTAGAGGGCCATCGATCGGGGGTCGGGCCCTCGCCTCACCTCGCCGCGAGGCTAGGCCGGCTAGGCGTGGCGGGGCGTGGTGGGGCGGGGCGTGGTGGGGCGAGCGGGGCGCGCCGGGGACGTGCACCGCCAGGCCCCGACCCCGATAGGAGTTGGCTCTGCCCGAGGCGGTGCACCACGCCACGCCACGCAGGGCAACGACACTCGTCTGCTAACACGACGACCCACCAGACCAGAGGGTCGCGGGGGGGAGGTTTTCCTCCTCCTCGACCACCGCGTCGTCGTCGCCCGCGTCCCCGCCCCCGCGCACCGCCGGTCTGTTTCATGTTTTAATTAACGGGCGACGACCAAAACTTTGCCGCCGCACAAGGCTCGCGGCGCGGCCCGCCCCGCCCCGCCCCGCCCCGCCCCCGCCACGCGCGGCGGCAGCTTACCGTTTTTCAGCTCCTCGTATTTCCGTTAATAACGTTACCGTGCGGGTCAAATCCCGTTACGAGCGGGATTAAACTGCAGTGCGGTCACGCTCCCGCTCCCGCGGGCTCTCAAACACGCTCGGTGCAGGGCCCACCCTGGTGGCGCACACGCTCGGTGCAGGGCCCGGCCTGATGGCGAGTGGCGGGGCGGGGCGGGGCGTGCGGCAGGCTCAATCGGCAATCCCTCAAACGGGCGCGCGCGCGCGTCCGAATCTGCGGACTGCTCAGTTTGTATTGGTTATAGTCGCCTCGAACACAGCCCTAATAAAGCCACCCGACCGGGCACGCTATACAGCCTGTTATTTGCGACTGGTCACTCTCAGCCTGTACCGGCAGCAGGCTGCACATCACAATGGGAGAACAGTTTGCTACGAGTTTTCACTGCAAAAAAAAATAAATAAAAAAAAATTCCGATACCCCCCGGTACAAATCTCCTGGCACGCCACGCCACGTTAGTGTTTTTTTTTTCGTCCTAGTGTTTTACTCGTTTCTTTTTATACAACAGCGTCGAGAAAAATCAGCTCGGTGACGACGGCACTTGTGCTGGGAGAAAATGACCGCCAGCGACTACGAGCTTTCTGCCCTGACCCTGCTGCCAGAACGGCCCGGCCCGGCCCGGCCGCTCCGCCTCCCCTGTGGTTAGCACCGTCCCAAACGATTCCCCCCAGCGCTACTAAAATGTCCACCATCTCCCCCTTCTCCTCCCTCCCTCTCTCTCTTTCTCTCGCACCCTCTCTCTCCCTCAAGTCTCCCTCTGGTTCCTCACATCTCACTCCTCCCGCTGCTGCTGCCCCTCCGGGTCTCTTGGGAGACACAAGACGAACGGGCGTGCACAGTCCGTTGTCGCATGCTGTGTGACAGACCAGCACCCGAGGACTTGTACTACTTCCACCCTCGCACCGCCCTGCCTCTCTCTCTCTCTCTCTCTCTCTCTCTCTCTCTCACCCACCCACCCGGCACGCTACAGCCCACCTCCGCCCTCTCTCTATCCAGTTCTCTCTCTCTCTCTCTCGTGGATGGAATTGGAGAGTGAGTGGATTAAATTTTTCCGCGCGTGCGGCACAAAACGCACCAGGAAAACTTGCTGGATAGTCGCGCGACGCGTCGTCCCCGTCACGCGCATACACTTTTAAAGGAGGACCACGACGCCCTGCTGCTGTTCGCTACCGTCGCATTTCATCTCGGGCGGCGCAGTCCCTCGCAGCAGCGCCCCGTGTGCGCCGCGCCACGCCGCGCCACGCCTTCATCTCCAATGCAGATGTTTCTCTTTCCGTTAATCCCGCTACTTTTATTACAACAGAATGCGACCGCACTGGGGCTGGCCGCGGCAGTGGTCCCCGGCGCCCGCGCGCCCAATAAACACAGAGAAACGGAGAGAGAAAGCGGTGGCTCTCGCATTTCCTACCCGGGTAGCCCGAGGGTGCGGAACCGCTCGGGCCCGCGGATTTTTCCCGGGTAGCAGCAGCAGTTTTATCACCCGCGGATACAACAAAACCGGATTTTAGTTGAAAGAAAAACATAAACGAAATGGTTTATCGTGAAACGATGACGCGGTTCAAGGCGGCCTCTTCTATGGCCGTCGCTGCGGCTGTTAAGACAAGTGGCCTAGTCATGCGTCGGGACAAAAGAATAAATCCCGCGGAGAATTAACGCTGCTTCTGAGAAGAGCAATTAAGTTTGAGAGAGGAGAGAGGGTTGGAGAGTGGGCTGGGCGAGGAGGGGGGTGGTTGGTGTAGGACAGAGCGAAGCCCCGAGCAACAGGGGGAGGAAGAGGGAGAGAGAGAAAGAGAGAGAAGGGGGGGACTGCAACGAAGCAGTGTCGCCCTTTCAATTTAATCCCGGTCGCGTAGCCCTGCCGGGAGAGCGGAAAGAGCGATGGAGACCAAAGGAGAGTGAGCGAGAGAGAGAGAGAGAGAGAGAGAGAGAGAGAGAGAGAGGAGAAGGAGGAGAGAGGGAGAAACACAGAGAGCACTAGTGGGTGGAGAGGGTGTGGAAGGAAGAGTGGAGGCAACGACAGAGACAGAGAGACGCAGAGCGTGTAACAGAAAGAACGTGAGAGTAATATTCTTTCCCTCCTTGCTTATTGCATCGGCGATGCTAACTCGGGGCGGAGACAGCAGCGCGCTCCGGGCGGCAATGACTCAAGAATGCTCGTTAGCGACGCCGGGCTGGGCCCGGCCCCGCCGGCCAGGCTACGCAACACCAACCCCTTTTCTTCTACCTTCTTTCCCCCGCTTATTGTTTGAGCGGCCTAAGCGACGGAGCGGTGCGGCGGCGCAAACAGAGAGGGAGAGAGAGAGGGAGAGAGAGGGAGAGAGAGAGAGACTCGGCGTCAGGCGGCCTGCGCGACGGGCGATATCAGGAGGGAATACTATGGACGGAGGCTGCGCTGCGGTGTGCGCGGCTAAACGAGGTCCTCTCATTAACTTTCTGAAATCGTCTCTCGTGGCGCGGCCTTGTTTCCCCGCCCCACCTCACCCCGCCGCACCTCGCCCCACCTCACCCCGCCGCACCTCGCCCCACCCCGCCCCGCCAAACCTCCACCGCCAGGCAGGCAGGCAGGCAGGCGCCAGGCTATCAGTATTGCGGCCGCGCGATTCGCAGGGTGAAATTTAAATCGGGCATTCACGCGGTGGCGGCGGCGGCCTGCAAAGCGCCCCCGCCCCCCCCTCACCCCGCCCCCCCTAACCCTCCGCCCCCCACCCTCCGTGGAGCCCCCGACCCGCCCCCTTTGTGTACCTAGCGCCGCTCCCCAACCCCCTCCGCCGCCTCCGCCCTCTCGGCGTTATTTCGCACGGCCCAAATGGGGTCCGAAAAGCCAAAGAAAGGCCCCGCAAGCCGAGCGATTATTGGCGTTTCGCTATCGCACGCCCCGCGCCGCGCCGCGCCACGCCTTCCTCTTTGACCCTCGGGCGGGCTCATTCCGAATACGAACGGAAAAGACATACCACTTTACATATACCAATAAATCGAGGGCCAACTAGCCGCTGTTTAAGACACGAGCAGATATAGCGGAAGCGCTCCACTGCCCCCCTTTCTCTTCGCCGCAACACACATCAAACTGGAGAGTCAGCATATTTTTTTTTTATAAAATGAGAGGCCAATTTTAGCAGTAAAATACCTGCCACCGACTTGCATAATTCATTTTTTTTTCTGCAGAGTAAGGTGGTGGTAATGGGTTGGTCCGCTGGAGAACAACTGCGAGAGTCGTTTATTCTCGCCTATTCCGCCGAGCCGGAGGGGGCGGAGGGGGGGGGGGGGAGGGCGGCAGGGGGAAAGGGGGGGGGGCAGATGGATGGGGAGAGAAAGGGGCTCTTGCTAAATACAGGCGGGCTTGTTTTACGGCATATTGGTTCAGAGAGACGCGCGGTGAATGTGTGTGGAGCAGAACAGCAATGGCGATGAGGGGGGTGCGGTGGGCGGGGCGGGGCGGGGCGGGGTGCGGTGGGGCGGGGTGGGGTGCGGTGTTCAGGCGCGGTGACGCGCCACGGCAGCCCGCCGCAGTCAGCCTGCCAGGTGGGCAACCCCAACGCACCGCTGTTGCACGGGTGGCCTACCCTCGCCGCCACAGGCGGCCGCCGCGCCGCGCCGGGCTGAGCCAGCCACCGCGCCGCGACCGGCAAAGAGAGACCAGCGAGCGGTGACGTCATGCGCTCAGCCGGCTCGGATTATCTCACGAGCTGGTTCCGCTCCGCCCCGCGCTCGCGCAGCAGAGAGTACCCGACTCACTCACTCGCTCAGGGCTGTACTGTACCAGTGCACCAGGGCGGGCCCGTGCAGTGCAGTGAGCACCAGCCGCGGGAAACGCAGCGCAGTAGTGCCAACCCTGCCAGCCCCGGCCTCAGCAGCAATTCAATAAAACACTCTTGCGGCAAGTGCAATATCTCTTTCATTTTCTTTCGTTTCCGTTTTTTTCTCGGATTGAATGGAAAACAGTCACATCAAGAATTGTGGTAAATGCGACCCCGCTTTGTAGCAGATTCGTGTTCGACCACCAGCAGCAGCGGCAGCAGTGTTTGCGCCGAGCTGCAGACAAACAATCGGGATGCGATGTCCCTCGCCCCGCCCCGCCCCGCCCCGCCGGTTTCCAAAAGGCCGCGGGCGCCGGGCCGGGCGCCGCCAGCACTGCTATGCCGGCTGCCTGGCCTGGGCCGGCCGGGTCCGCATCGGACTGGAGGAAGCTGGCTCAGGGCGGGTCAGGCCGGGCCAGACTGGACCAGGGACGCTGCGGCCAGTGGCCGGGCCGGGCCGGCCAGTGGTCATTGTTTTACCATCAATCAATTCCGACGGCCAGGGCGGCGGATCGCATCGGCGCTTTGACGAGAGGAAAAGGAGGGAGAGGGACAGAGAGAGAGAGAGAGAGAGAGAGAGAGAGAGAGAGAGAGAGGTAGAGAGAGGGGGGAGAGAGGGAGGCGGTGTCGAATCACAAGTGCAAGAAAATGTCAGCGGACGGAGGGCTGAGCTGGGGAGTGTCGATAAGGAATGACAGAGAAGTAGGTCAGCTGAGCGGGATCACCAACCCTCTCTCCTCTCTCTCTCCTCTCTCTTTCTCTCTCTCTCTCCCTCCTCTCTCTCTGTCTCTCTCCTTCACGCGAGCAGGGTGGGATTTGTCACATCCCGCGCTCGCAGTTCGATGTTGTGCGCACTACTCGCGCGCGCAAGGACCGCCTGGGAGGTAGGCACGCCGCACGCACCTGTGTATCGCGGTGGCCTACCCAGCGCGGGGGCCTCGCAGGCGCGGGGTGGGACGGGTCGTGAGCTTACTATTACGTGCTTCAATATTCAGATTGGAATTGCACGGCGGTGCGTAGTTTGTGTGGTGCGGCAAGGCACAGCAAGGCAAGGCCCGCCCGCGGGGCCATCTGCAATAACTAACACGGCCTGCTGTGAGGCACACAGGCCGCCGCGAGCAACCGTATCGAGCCATTAGGGTGTGAGAGAGGGTGAGAGAGAGAGAGGGTGAATGTGTGTGAGAGAGAGACAGAGAGAGAGAATAAGAGAATTGGGGAAGGAGGAGCGAGCTTGCAGATCTGCACGCCGCCTCTCTCGCCGCCTGACCGACCTTGGAGTAGACAGACACGAGGGCGGCCAGCCTCCCCTAGCGGAGAGGACCGAGCACGCCCCCCCCCCCCCTGAGCGAGGCAGGGCCGCGTTACACTACACGCTAGACTGCACCTCTCACCACAAACCGGAAAGTCGCGCAACCTCCCGCGTCAAAAGGCAAAATAACATCCAGCCGTAGCATGAGGGGCGTACAGTATGTGGGGCGGGGCGGCCAGCGCACAACTCCCGCCCGCCCGCAGCTCAAGTACTAACCGCACTCTCCTTGCGGTCGTCCGCACGCATGTATACGGCACGGCGGCGGTTGAAGAGTAGCAGGCAGAGGAGGGAGAAGGAGGAGGAAAAGGAAGAGGAGGAGGAGAAGGAAGGGGGGACGGCAAGCGTCTCTCACTCGTCTGCAAGCCCGAGGCCCTTGAGGAATTACAAAGGCAGGTCTGGTGACCGGCGGGTGGGGGGAGCGCTATTTCCGAAGGCGAGGCGAGGCGCACGCCACCACGGCGAGTGGCAGTAAAACGCATTTGGTCGTCCTGCCGCCGGCCCGGTGGCCCCCTGGCGGGGCGTGGCGGGGTGTGGCGGCCCTGCGAGGGGAGGGGAGGGGGCTGGCCAGGACGGTCGCTGAATTCATAAGCGGGGAAGGGGGCTCACAGGAGGCTCCCGACAAGTCCACCACGCCGCGGCCACGCCACGCCGCGGGTACCACAGCTCTGCCATCCGCCATGGGACGGGCATGCGGCGTGCGTGCGGGGGCTTTCGCGCGCGCGGGGAAACGTGTGGGTGGGAGGTCGGCGTTAACGAAAAGTGCATCACAGAGGGAACGAGCACCATCACGACGGCAACAACCACAGTAGCACCAGGAGGGCGTCAACCAAAGTCCGAGCACCAGGACGGCGTCAACCAAAGTACGAGCACCAGAAGGGCTTCAAACAAAGTGTGAGCAGCACTGTACTCCGGCCGCGGCTGCGGCGGCGGCCCCGCCCGCGGTCAATGGTGTTCAACTAGCAAGTGAAGAAAGGCGTCGTCTGCAAGCTGAGTGCGCGCGGGGGGAGGGGGGGGGGAGCGCGCTACGAAGGCGTCAACCGAGGTGTCACATTAATGGCCAGCTGGCCGGTCGGGCCCATTCACTGATAATGAGTCATGGCTGCGGTCGCCACAATGGGGGGGGAGGGAGGGGCGTCACAGCGCCCCGCAGATAAATAATCCTCCTCGCACAGTCCAGCCCGCGAATATTTTTAGTCCGCTGCCACGGCGGGATTGTGCGGGGGGGCGGCGCGTGGACACGGCGCAAACGAGCACAATAAGGCACACACAGTCACGAGGGCCTGTGCGTGTGTGGGAGTGTGTTTGTGGGAAATATGGCCGTTCGTGCCTGTGTGTGTGTGTGTACACATTGGCGCCCAAACCTAACTCTGCCCACAAGCCGGCGGGGCGGGGCGGAGCGGGGCGTGGTGGAGGGAGGAGGAAGGAGCGGGGCGAAGGGCACGCGGGCGGGGCGGGTGGGGCCACACCACAACTGAATGTAAACATTAGCGGTCGAGATGGGCTTAGGAAGATGTGGCAGGAGGCGGGCGGGGAGGGGCGGGGAGGGGCGGGGAGGTCCACCCAGTCTGACACTGTCATCACTCTGACACACTTGTTGCCATCAATCGATTTTTCTAGCGCGGCGGCGCGGCGTCCCAGCTCGCCCGCCCGCCTGCCCTGCCCTCCCTCCCGCCCGCCCGCTCGGCCCCCGTCCGTTCGCATCGCGTCGAATGGGGCAGGCGACCGAGCGGGGCAGCCGCAGCCGGGCCGGCAGGCGGGCGGGTACGCCAGCAGCGGGTCGTACACTGCCAGTGTGATAGCCAGCCGTCGCGGCGCCCGCCCCGCCCCGAGGTTGCGTAACGCACGAGTAACAGAAACAAATAAGAACAGTACGCCCATTGAAAATAAAACAAAAAATTCAAAACAACGGAGAAACAAAGAGGAAAACTTTAAAACGTCACACACAACAGCATTATCCGGCCGTTTCCTTCTGGTTGCCACTCGATCACACCGCAGGGTCTCGAACGCCACCGAGCGCTCTCTACGGCGGCGCGGGCCGGTACGGTGAGGGGCGGGGGGCGGTACCGACCGGGACGGGACGCCACTATTGAGGGCAGTCCTAGGGCCCTTCCCGACCAGCGAAACCCTTTCGGTCGCATGCGAGCCCTCCGAGCGGCGCGGGGGCGGGGCGCGGCGGGGCGGGGCGGGGCGGGGCGGGGCGCTGCGTGACAGCCAGCGTCCTGCTGCCGGCGGTCGATCAGACCTTCCCAGTCAGCAGTGAGTGAGAATGATCACGGGGTGGATGGGAGGGGGAGGGGGCGCGACAGGACAGCCCAAGGCCTTAAACAATGAATAAGTCTGAAAATACAGACCCGTCACAAAAAAGAAAGACACCAAACAAGCCGATTGCCCGGCCGCTCCGCTGCTCCACGTGCGGGGAAGTCCGGGGGGAGCGCCGGACCGGCCCAGATAACGCGCCATAATTTCTTATATATACACAGACGTAGGATACACCCTCGCTTTTACCGGATGCATAATCGAGTATGAGTGTGTGAGAGTGTGCGTGTGTGTGCTCATGTGTGTGTGGTTGTGTGTGTGTGTGTGTGTCTGTTTGCGCGGCTTCCCTGATCGATGCCCCGTGCGCTGAATGTTAAAGGCGGTAGAGTCCTGCGGGCGGGATGGGGCTCACTCTGTTGAGTGAGAAGCCGCCGGCCGAAGCCGCTTGCAGTTCGCAGCAGCAGCGTGGCTGGGGTCAGAGAGACTTCAAGAAGGCCCTTTGTATCCTCTTCCTCGATACTCTAATATTTTTTCCTACGTTCTACGAAAGACTTTTCCCAAACAGCACGAAAAACGGACTGTGCTCCTTTCCGAAAAGGGGGCTTTCTCCTTCCAGCTGCAAGAACAGCGCCGCCTCTGACGTCATATTTACGGACATAGTTTACAGTCCGAGCGGTGGCGTCGTGCCCCGCCCCGCCCCGCCCCGCCCCGCCCCGCCGCGCCACGACTAGTTGACCTGTGCCGGGTGGGCCCCCGCCCCGACCCGCCTCGCCCTCCCCCAGGGGTGTAACGGGAGACGAGGGAGGGGTCTTTTAGCGGGGCCGAGCGCGGGAGGGGGCGCGGTGGGGCGGGGTGGGGCGGGGTGGGGCGGGGTGGGGCGGGGCGGCCAGCTGGGGGAAGGGGATTGGATGGCAAAGTTCTCGCCGTGTCTCATCGTCGTGACCGCCATCGCGGTGGCGCGATAGCAATCTAATTTCGAAAATATTAAATCCAATACTACCCAGGCAATAAATATAGTGCAGGGAGTGGTGCGCGGGAGGTGTGCGGCGACGGTCGCACGCGAAACACCACGATATTATTTCATTCAATTTATAGCAGTAATGGAATCAATATTTCTATACCCGCAGCGTCACGTACTTTGTGTGGCAACAACTCTGAAACCAAGTAAATTTCTCAGTCTTCGCTTTTTACTTTATTATTTCTCACGAGTATAGTTATACCAGCACTGCGGACGCGTAGCTTAGTTAGAGGCCGTACCGTACATGCACACGAGGCGCTCCGGCGCCGCCTCGCCCCGCAGCCCAGGTCCTTACATCCCCTGAATGAGGCCGTGTCGTGCGGGGGGCGGGCCGGGGGCGGGCCGGGGGGCGGGCCGGGGGGCGGGCCGGGGGCAGCAGCGGCGGCCTCCCTCGCCTCAAACCTCAAATGGAGTTTCAAACTGGGGAAAGTGTCGGCCGGCTTAGCTAATGTTGTGCTTCTTCACCTTCCCGGCCGCAGCGCAGAGCAGCGGGCCCCAACGAGGCGCCCCACACGGCCCCGGCACACACCCACCCCGAGCGCCAGTCCACTCGCAGCAGAAAACGTATAGAGGGGATATTAAAATCACGCGGGCACTGAAATATACGCAAGTGGTTTACTTGAGGAAATAACTTCCTCGGCGTACACTGTACTGTACACCTCTCCGGCGGGGCGGGGCGGGGCGGGGCGAGCCACAGGATGCAATGCCGGGCTGCCTACCCAACAAACCGGGTCGTTAGTCGACCCAACGACCCTCAGACCGCCCCCGCCCCCCTCTCCCCCGGCATGTCCGCGCGCGCAGTCCTTCCTGCCCACCCGGCCTCACGAAACTTCCTCTTTTCAGAGGCAAGTTTTGCATTCGTCTTGCCCACCCAGCCCAGCCCGGGCCAGCCCGGCCCGTCCGGCTGGCCGCCCTGCTGGCCTCCGCCACGTCCTCGACGAGCAGGGGCGACGCCACGCAGCGCAGCGCAGCGGCGCGCGCCCGCACCCTTCAGAACCGCGGGGCCTAAACGGCTGTAAAACTCCCGCCGGAAAAACGTTTAAAAGTTTCTGTGCCTCACTTGTATTACTTTTTTTTCGCCGCCGTCGACGAAGTCTGTTTCAACGAGAATAAAATGTCGTTCGCAGCAGGAAATTAAAGCAGGAGTATCGCCATACACACCATAACAAAAAAAGAGTTGGGGATTTTTTTTTTATGTTTTCGCGCACCAATGGTTTTTATTTGTTTCTCTTCTCCCCCGACTGGAGATATTGAGTGGCGGCTGGCGGCGGCGCGTAGCCCGGTGCGGCCGGCGAGCGGATCGAGGAGTTGACTCAATCGGATTCAATCGATTCGACTAATGCTATTTTCCTTGCCATTCTGCTCCGCGAGTGGGGCCCAAGTACTCTCTGGACCGCAGCGGTTCGTCCCTCCCCATCGCACTAACCCTTTTCTCTCTCCCTCCCTCTCTCCCTCTCTCCCTCCTCTCCCTCCCTCCCTCCCTCCCTCCTCTCCCTCCCTTCTCTCTCCTCTCCCTCCCTCTCTCTCAGACGCCGCCACACACATCCTTGCCTCAATGAGCGCTGAGCACCCACTAATGATCTGTCTGGGAGCGGCACCACACCACAGGCGAGGCGTGTCACGAACTCAACCGAACCGAATAGCATTGCGTGTCAGAGAGAAAGGGAAGTAAACAATTTATTTCCCCAACTTTTGTTTTCGTGTTTTGTTTTTTTTTTCACCGACGCTGGGCGCGAAAAGCGGGTGATCGGCAGGCTATTCCTCGCACACGAGACGATAGTGCGGTGAGGTGGACGCAGTGCGAAAACCACATACACATAGTGTGACAGTAACCGTGAACAAAGTGATATTCTCTAGAGAGGCACAGGAGGCGGTGGTGTGACGAAAAACAAAAAATTGTGCGATATTAAAAGCCAGTATATGTCCAGCCTGCGTCCAGCTATATGGCAGCTGCAGATAAATTTCGGTCGGTTACCTTTGCATTCGGCCTCATCGTGCTCTGTCGCCTCTGCCGGCTCAAGCTCACAACCACCTGCGACAAGGAGCGGCATTACAGCACAGCACCACACGCCATCAGTCTCCATTCGAGCGAACGGAACGCCTTCGGGGAGCCCAACGGCGCGAAAAAGGAAAAGACAGTTTCGTGTTAGAGACCCTGCTGCCTCGCCCTCGAGCGCAGCTCACTCCGGCCCTCACACACTCTGCTTTTACGTTTGGCAGATCACCATCCGCTTCTCTACTTGCAGGTAACCGTAAAAATAATAAAAATAAAATTCTCAAGTCAGTTATAGTATGTGTTAAAATTTTACATTTCTAACACAGATAGCGGTATGGTATATGCCATGCCATATTCATTCGGAAAAAAAAGAAATAATAGTTGTAAAGGGCATCAGTATCGGGTTGTCTGGGAGCTCCGGCGGGCGGGGCCGCCACCTCCAGCGCGGCGCGGGGCGCGGCAGGGCAAGGCCGTACACCCGACCGGTATCAAACGGCGGGGGGCTCAACTTCAAGTACCGGCCTCTGGACACGTAATGCAATAAGGGTGGTGCATCATGTGCAACCCCCTGCCGGGAGGGGCGGGGGGACGAGGGGCTCACCGGGGCGGGGGCCCCCTGACCTACTTCAACCCTGAGGGCTGAGGCCGCCGCCCCGGGGGCGGGTCGCCGCTGCCACCGGTGGCGGCGCGCGGCGCGGCGGCGAGGGGATGGCACGAGCAGCCCCTCCGCCCCCGCCCCGCCCCCGGCCCCTCCCGAGGCGGAAGGTAAGTGCAAGGTGTTTTCTCCAGTCGGGAGCTATCCATCCACCCATCTCGAGGGGGTGGGGTGAGGCGGAATATGGTATAATTAGTTCCCGAGCGAAAACCATCGCGCCCGGTGGGGCGGGGGCGGGGTGACGAGGGGGGCGCGGCACACGGCACGCGCAACCACCACCAGGGCGTCAGAGGGCTGTCGGGAAGCTGTCAAGGATAGTGTGGCAAGTTTAGTTACGAGTTGTTGAAGCGTCGGGCCGGGGCCGCGCCGAGGAGGTGAGGAACAGGCTGTCGAGGGAGGGGGGAAAAATGAGACGGGCAGGCACGGCACGTGGGAGGAGGGGCGGGAGGGGAGGGGGGAAATCTGTGCACCTGCGACCGGCCCGGCCCGGGCCGGACCCGCATGGCACGGCGTGCTGCACAACTTCCTTCAGTCCGGCGGGAAGGAGGAACAGGGGGAGGGGGTGGGGGAGGCTCAAGGACCAGCAGCAGCAGCGCGTGGGGGTTTGACTTTTTCATAACAAGGGGGAGGGATTACCTTTCCCCTTCCGCGCGTGCGCGCGCGGCGCGGGAGTTGAACGTGAATTCAAAATGCGTCGAGTTTTTGAAAGGTCAGAGCACGCTGCGGAGCGATGCGAGAGGGCAGAGAGGGTTTGAAGAGTTTTCATTTTCTACACAGGCACTGCCAGATTGAAGCATGGTGGCTGTTCTTTTTTTCAGACGCGCGCGGTCGCGGGGGAAAACATTACGTCAGCCTTTATCGTGCCGACAATTCGGCCGCAGAGGTTCGCAGAGGGTAGCAACTAGCCTCCCGATGGCGGTTCATCAGCGCGCCCGGACGTTCACAGTGTGCGGCAGCTCGCCGGGCCGGGGTTGGCGTGGCGTGGCGCGGCGTGGCGCTACGACACGGCCGTGTGAGCTGCACCATGTTCCGCGTCACGCCTCGCTCGGTTGGCCCAAAATCCCAACCCCCTGGCTCCCCCCACCCCACCCCACCCGCGTAGCCCCAAACCTCTCCCCGCGGCCCGGGCCGGGCGCGCGGAGCTTTGGGGCCACGCTAAGACCAGGATAGACAGCAGGCCTCGGCCAGCGGGGCGGGGCGGGGTGGAGTGGAGTAGGGCGGGGTGGGGTAGGGCGCGGTGGTGGGGTAGGGCGCGGTGGAGTAGGGCGCGCCGTGTGCTGCGAAATTAACCCATCGCCCGGAGGCACCTGCTGTGTCATCCGATGCACCGTGTGCATGAAGGATGGATAGCAGGGGCGGGGCGAATGGTGGAGGGGGTAGGGGGTAGAGATGTGGGCCACGCAGCAGAGCAGGGGGTGGGGAGGAAATGAGAAATATAATTAGAAACATGAGCAATGATAATAACGACGGGTTGGAAGCACAACCAGGGAAAAAAATAATCAACCGAATATAAAAATTGAGTCGACTGCACGGGGGTTCAGTTGCTCCTCTTTCTTGGTTCTGTTCTGCTCCCCTGCTCGCCTCGCCTCGCTCTGGGAAAGAGAATGGCGTTTGATCAGGCTAGACACACAGCCTGCCTCGCGTGTGTGCCTGCCAATAGGCGAGGCCTGGCGTGGGGAGGCGTGGCGGGGCGGGGCGTGGCGTGGTGGGGGCACCATACGGGGCACGGGGGCGTCGGCCACCCCGAAAATGCTTAAATGTCAGGGAGAACCCCCGCCCCGCCCCGCCCCACCCGCCTACCCCCTCTTCCACACCCCATCGGCCCGTGAAATGACAGTTTCGTCTGCAGCCCCGCGTTGTGGAGGCGGGGCATGCGGGGCGACGCGAGGGGCGGGGGCGATGTTGTCTCTCTTTCCTCGGACAGCAGGTGGGCGGGGGCGGCGGTGGGGGCGGCGGCGGGGGCGGCAGACTGCAGCCGCATAGCACGGCCTGCGCCACAATAAGGCCTGCAAGTCTGACGAGTCCCCGAGGGAGTGGGGGTGGGGAGGGGAGGGTCCAGAAGGGGCTGCGACAGGAGGCGCGTAACTTCACGGCCCGGACACGGTAGATACGGGCATCGGGCATCCCCGCCCAGCCAGGCCCCGCGCCACGCCACGCCCGCCACGCCCGCCACGCCCGCCACGCCCGCCACGCCCGCCACGCCCACGCCCCCGCCGCGTCCGTGGAGCAGTCTGATTGTCACTCCGGGGGCGACCTAACGGGGCGGCCCGGGGCGGGGGCGGGGCGAGGGTGGGTCTAATGAGAGGGCAAGGTTCACCTCCCCGGCAGGGCGGGGCGGGGCGGGCAGAGGGGTGGGTAGTGGGCGGTAGATGCGACCCACTTCGATACGGAGGGCGAATAATTGAATACGTCAACAACACGGTTTAGCCCCGCCGCCCCCGCGCCCCTGCCCCGCCTGGGACGCGCTGGTCCACAGGGTGAGGCCGGTGGTAGCTGCGGGGCGGGGCGGGGCCGTCAGCGTGCTGCGCGGTATTGCGGAAAAATGTTCTAGAGTGAAAGATGGGGAGACAAGAAAAAGGAAAGAAACGAGGGGGAGGGGGGGGGGGAGGATTGATTACAGCCTGCTGGGCTTAGCGGTGGCGGAGAGGGCGGCTTTGGTCTCTGCCATTGTCTCAGGGCTGTCTAAAGAAATTATTGACGGAGGCTGACGGGAAGCCAAAGGTGTTTTTTTATGTTCATATTTTTTTTAAAAGGCCGGAGGGGTTGTTATTTTAAAAAAAAATACGACTGTCCAAATACAATCAGGGGTTGTAATGTAGGTCAATACTACCCTCTCTCGCAATTCTATTTCCACCACCCTTCCAAGACTCAGACGAGGTACATACCTAACCTCCAAAGCTAAGTCTTCTCTCGACTCCTGCATGGCTATGGCTCGACACAGTTGTACTTCTCGCTCACGGCTTTCCATAATTTTTTATCACTTTTAGTCATCACTTTTAGTCAGTTCAAATAATTAGTCAATTTAAATAATAAACGAAATCACATATATTTTTCCGTAACTCGCCGTGTCGCCGTCCGACCGCGTTTTGCTAGTACATAAACACAGCAACAGGCTTTGAGCAGTATGAGAAACTACGAAATACATATATGTTTTTCAGTTCATGTATGAGAAACTTTTTAGAACAAACTCGTCAGCCGCTACTAAGCCGGATTTTCCCCAAAATTTGCAAAAAGTAACAAACCCGGTCGTTTCAACGAGTTACGAGGTACGTTATTCAATTGGGAGGGACGATAGAGGTTTACGTAACACCTTCCCCCCTCCGCCCTCCGCAGGATAGTGAGTTCGGTTCAGTTGTCACCGCGCATCTGCATTGCAAAAGAAAAAGGGGGCCTCGTTTCGATGCCCGTGACTCGGGCCGCTCTTTATCGCGGCATCGCCACCAGTTATAGCATTCCCGAGGAAAATAAAATAATAAAACAACAACAACCCGAAGAGGAAGAAAACCGTGATGGCGGAAAAAGTCCAAACTTTGTTGCTCGACACTTTGACTGACTGACTGACGGTGAGCGAGTGCGACACATTTCTTTACCGCGGCCGCCCGGAGCGGAGCGGAGCGCCGCCCCGCCGCCGCCGGCGCGGATTATGTAAAGCAGGTGCCGAATCCGCGGTGAGAAAGGCGCCATTTCATCGCGGCGCGGCGCGCGCGTTAGTCGCGGATGAGGTAAAAGAGGCGGCCGCGGGAACACGGCGTCGCGACGGCGACATACACGGCGCGCCGCGTGCGCCCGGTCGCACGGCGGCGGCAGCACGGCGTCTCGCTGACGTTTTATCGCGTTCCATCCCATCTTAGAGGACACGAAACACTCAGCGGGAGGGGCGGCCAGAATCAAGGATTTCATAGCGTCGTGGACCTCGTGCTGCTGCGTCGGCAGCTTCCGGAATCAGGAGGACGGGATGGGTTGCTAGGGGGCGAGTGATATGGGTCAGCAGCTCCTACAGGTGGAGCGCCTCTTGCTCGGAGCGCCCGGCCGCCACGCCACGCCACGCCGCGCCGCGCCAGGAGGGGCCCTGCTGCCCGGCCCCGGCCCGGCCCGAGGACAAGACGCATTCCTAACTTGATGGTGTACGATATGCGTCTGGCGGCGGCGGCGGTGGCGGGCGTCGGCGAGGGACGACGGGGACCCGGCGGCCAGAGAGCGCGACGATGTCGAATCGGCCGACCGCCGCGCGCTGTTTTTCGTCGTCAAACGTCGCGTCGCGTTTCGCCGAATCATTTTCATTTTTCTGGCCGTGTCGCTGGGCAGGACCCGGCGGAGAGGCGAGCGCGAGCGGGGCCTCTGGGTACTGCGAGGTGACGGGGAGGAGAGGGGCAGATTGTCGCCCCGCGCGAAGGCGCGCTTACGTTTCCCGCGATGTAATTTATTGCTGTACCCCCGGGGGCGTTGCACTGCGTTACACCTCCGCGGTAGACGGGACAGGACAGCCATTCCCGCACGGTGACGTCAGTAATCCTCAGAGGGAGGACCGGCCCGGGGCCAGGCCGACTCTCTGACAGGACAAAATAAACGGGGTAAGGAAACCCGGAGCGCCGTGACGTCACGAGGCCCTCAGGCCCGGAGCTTCCGCCCCGCCCCGCAGCGCCCTGCCCGCTGCCCAGGGGCCCAGGGTGTCGCGTCGACAGTCGACGGCCACCTCGGCCTCGGGTGGCGCCGGCCAGGCGGGCGGCGGGCGCGGTAGACGGGGCGGGGGTGTCTGACGGTGTCTCTCAGGTGCACGATTGCAGAGGCTGGCGGCGCCAGTCAGGCCTCGGCCCGGCCCGACCCGGCCCGGAGGTCAGTGATCGGCGAGGTCGATGGCGCCGACCCGGGCGGCAAGCAGGACGCGCTTTGCCAGGGAACCTGTCTCATCCCGTCCTAAACTATTTGATTTCGAAATTTTGCTTACGCGGTCGGAGCAGGGTGGTGGGGCGGGGGAGGCGGGGTGGTGGAGGGCCAGTGTAGCTCTCTCGAAGCCAACCTGCGTTAAGCTAAAAGTAGTGAATAATTCGTAAGCTGTCCGGGGGAATTAGGTACGACACCGCGGCGGTGGACACAGGTCGGCCGACTGATTGGTTTCCCTTGTACCGCGATGGATTTTCCCTGTACCGCGAAACGTTTCCTTGATGGCACCGCTGCCACCAGGCCAGCACCGCCGGCTCGGGTCGCATGTCCAGATACCATCGCCGTCCAAACGCTATTTTGTGAGGTACTCCTTCGATTGCATGTCCCGCTGGCGTTAGTGAGGGTTAGGTCAGGAGCCACGGCAGTCGTTCACTCCTCCATGCTAATCGCGGGGGCTGCTGTCGGCAACTTACCGATATTGCCATCCTGGGAGGTCCTCCGCGGCCGCAGCAGTCCGCTCTCCGGGTCCGAGTCGTCGGCCTCCTGCGCCTGGCCCTTGGCCGAGGCCTTGGCAGGGCCGTAGGTCCGCACCTTGCCGCCGTCACCCGACTTGGTCACTTTGAACCGCTCGGCCATGCTGCACCGGCGGAGCACTCCGTCATTCGCCCGCGATTCCCGATTGGATTCGATTCGATCCGCGCTCGTGTGTTCCGGCGAGGCGCGGCGCGGCGCGGGCGCGCTGCGGGGGGCACAACGGTGCGGGGGCGCGGGGGTACCGGCGAGGCGCGGCGCGGCGCGGCTCTGGCGCGCTACTAAACGAACCCGCCAAACCAACCGCCAATCCCACCAAATGTCACCAAGTTCGCCCGACCGCCGGTAGGGGCGCTAGCGGGCAGCGCACAGCGTGGCTCACAGACGTTTCACGGCCGTCGCGCTCGTGGGACAGGGCTGGAAAATTATAATTTTGCTTCTCTTGAACAGGATTAACGGATTGAACAGATTGTAACTCTTGACACGTGACATCTCGGGACGCTGCTGTTTGTGCCAAGGAAGGAAGAAGGCGGGGAGAAGACAGCTGACAGACAAACTGTAAACATTGACTCCTGCAAGGCACTGACAAGGAAAACATGGCCACGAACAGGGCTGCTTCTAAAAGAAAACTAGAAAAAGTCGATCAAAATGGTAAAAATAATGGGTTGACGGTCCAAAATGGCCATGAAGAATCAGACGAGGTGAGTTATTTTTTCTGTGTGTGCATTCCCTACAATCACTAAATCGTGGTGTGAACGCTGAGTCTAATTTAGCCGGTGGTGTACCACGGCCCTCTCACGTGGGTTCTCGGTTTTCGAAATAAATTGTATCAAATCCCTGATAATGAGAGAATAGAGTTCGCTCAACAATTTGGACAAAGGAATTTGGTATTGTTAATCGTATGCAATAGTTAGCGGAAACGATTCTTTCATGTACGTTTTAAAACTTGTCTGCAAATGTTAAATAGGTTATGTTTATATGTACTTTCATCTTTCTATAGAATCCTATTGTAATCATTCAAGGTATTGTACCTTGACTATTCTTCTCTACCTTTATGACAAAATCTGACAATGGTTCCTATTTTCCAATTTTAAAATCTCGTTTTGTTTTTATTTTTGATTGAGGATATTTGTTTATTATTAAAATTTTGCAAACTTGGATATACAAGAAAAATATTTATTTTCAGGACGATTATCTTCAGACGATCTCAGATGTAGACACTTCAGATGATGAAGGGAACCAGTCAGGTAGTGATGAATCTGATGGAGAGGTTGATAACATTGAAGGTGATGAAACTGATGATGGTGAGGATGACGAAAGCGAAGAGGCTGATGATGAATCTGAAGGAGAGGAGGAGGAGGCATCAGATGATGGGGAAGATGATGAGAAGGAAGATGATGACAGTGAAGAATCTGAAATAGAGTGGGAGTCTGAGGCCAGTGAAGATGAGACCACTAATTCTTTAAATATTGACAAAAAGCTTTCAAGTAAAGCCGTAAGTAAGTCCTTAGATTCAAAAGTGTCAAATGAAACTATTTCAAAAGAAAAAATAGATGACTTAAATTCCTCCAAAAATATGGAAAGTCAAGGCAGTAAAGTTCAAGAAAATCCTAGAGATGAATATGAAAGTGGTGATACATCTGATGAGGAGGCAAGTACAATGAAAATTAATTATATAATTATATTTGACTTAGAGTAGTTCTTTGAAATCAGAACTTTTTTTCTGTTCTTCAGGATATTCGTAACACAGTTGGTAATATACCTATGAATTGGTATGATGAGTATCCTCATCTAGGATATGACTGGGAAGGTAAACCAATTTTGAAACCCAAGACTGGAGATACTTTGGACTTCTTCTTGAAGCGTATGGAAGACCCCAACTTCTTGTAAGTACATGGAAGTATTTATTGGAAATTTTTTATAAATACGGTAATATGGTATTAATTTTTACATACCTTTTCTCCAGCCGAACTGTGAAAGATCCTCAAACTGGTCAAGATGTTGTTCTAAGTGACCGTGATGTAGAACTTATCAAACGTTTGCAGAGTGGAAAAATACCAGATGCTGCATTTGATGACACTGCAGTAAGAAATTACATCCTCCCTATTTTTCCTAAAATTGTTTCCTTTATTTCTGTTTATTTTACAAATATATGGCTTCTCTCTATTTCAGCCCTGGATAGAGTACTTCACTTCAGATGTTATGAAAACACCTCTGAGGAAATTTCCAGAACACAAAAGATCATTCCTACCCAGCAAATCTGAGGCAGCAAAGGTGTCAAAATACGTCCATGCCCTTAAAATGGGTTGGATGAAAACTAGGAAAGAATTGGCTGAAGAGCAGAAAAAGAAGAGAGAAAAGAACTTCTACATGTTGTGGGGTGCCGATGACAATTCTATTGAAGAAATGCGAAGGATTGAAAACCACCTACCAGCTCCCAAAAGACATTTACCTGGACATGCTGAATCCTACAATCCACCAGCAGAATATTTGCTTGATAAGGAAGAGGTAATGACTATGTATTTGACTACTTTCAATGTGTCCAGAATCGCAAACTTGTGATGTATAGTTTCGTGATTTTCTACTTCATGATGCAAAAGAAATTGACCTTTATGTACTATTTACAGCTTCGCCAATGGAAGAAATGTCAGGAAACTCCATGGAAAAGGAAAATTCACTTTGTTCCTCAGAAATATAAATCCCTCAGAGAAGTGCCTTCCTACCCTCGTTACATTAGAGAACGTTTCTTACGGTGCTTGGATCTTTACATGTGTCCTCGTGCCCTTAAGATGAAGGTGGCTGATCTCTCATTCATATCTATTTTATTGAGGTTTCATCATGAAAAATCAAATTGAGAATCAATGTTTATTGTTTTGCAGTTGATGATTGAACCAGAGGACCTTGTCCCAAAACTACCTAGCCCTAGAGATCTTCAACCCTTCCCTACCACCATGTCTATGGTTTACCAAGGACATACTGATATGGTCCGTTGCATTACTGTTGACCCCAAGGGCCAATTCATGATTTCAGGATCAGATGACTTCTCTATCAAAGGTGGGCAAAAGTCTTTTCACTTTTTTAATATCAATCGGTCCAAAGATTCATTAGTCATTAACATTTTTCTCTGTGCTTTTCCCTCTTAGTATGGGAGGTATCAACAGGGAGGTGTATGCGTACAATCAATGTTGGAGGTGTTGTTAGAAGTGTGGCTTGGTGTCCAAATCAAGCACTCTCCCTTGTGGCAGTTGCAGCAGATCGAAAGCTTTTACTTATCAACCCTGGTGTTGGCGACAGTTTAGTTATAGCAAAAACTGATATCCTTCTCAAAGAAGAACCTGAAGACTCATCAGTTAGTAAGTATCTTAGTTCTTTAAGTCTGTAAGACATATTCTTTAGATAACATGCTAAAAAATATTTTTATATATTTTCAGTTCCTGAAAGAGTTAAAGCTGCTGTGCAATGGGAGCAAGCCAAAGATGAGGAATGGGCTTCAGGCATTCGAATCATTATTAATCATTTTAAGGAAATTAGGCAGGTCACTTGGCATGGCCGAGGTGATTATTTTGCCACAGTTATGCCGGAAGGTATACACCGTTCTGTTGTTATCCATCAGCTCTCAAAGAGGCGCTCTCAAGTGCCCTTTAGCAGGAGCAAAGGATTGGTTCAGTGTGTTTTGTTCCACCCTGTCCAACCAATGCTATTTGTTGCAACTCAGCGAAATATTCGCGTTTATGACTTATTGAAGCAAGAAATGGTTAAGAAGTTGTCCACACTATCAAGATGGGTGTCATCAATGTCCATCCACCCTGGTGGTGATAATTTACTTGTCGGAACTTATGACAGGAAAATGATGTGGTTTGATTTAGACTTGTCAACCAAACCATATCAAACATTACGTCTTCATGGAACTGCTGTGAGGAGTGTTGCTTATCACAAACGTTATCCACTCTTTGCATCTGGCTCAGATGATAGAAGTGTCATTGTTTCCCATGGCATGGTGTACAAGTAAGTTGAAATTTACTATTTTTATTTTTAGAAGTCATATAGTGGTTTCTTATTCTTATTTTTTAACTTTATCTAACATGTATTTTTTATCATCTTACAGTGACTTGCTGAAGAACCCTCTCATTGTTCCATTGAAAAGATTGCAGTACCATGAGCCTAATAATGACTTTGGTGTATTTGATGTAATATTCCACCCAACTCAGCCATGGGTGTTCTCCGCTGGGTCAGATAAAACCATCAGGTTATACTCATAGTGATACAAAATGTTTCTAAATAAAGTTATATTTTTCCTCCAATTGAATTGCGAATTGTATTTCATTTGATCTATCTTCTATCTATTTGGACACTTATGTGCTAGCTCTATGCACAGTGGATACAAGGAGAGGAGGTTCACTGAAAAGGACTCTCAATTGATATCTAGTTTGGGCACTAGTAATGTTAATTCAGGGAAAGGTATTCAGTACTCTACACTGACAGTGGTTTGAGAGGATTGGGGGAAGCTGAAGCCAAGGGAGAATAACTCAACTTTTGAAGCTTGTGTCCCTTGCACCAATGGGCCTCTTATGGGAAAAAGAGACAGACTTACAATTCCAATTCCCTGTCTGAGTCCAGGCTGAAGCTAGCTGGAGCAGCCAGATTTTATAATTGCATGAGTGACTGGTTAGTTTCAAAATTACTAGGCATGTTTTGTAATTACTTCATTTATTTTATTTTAAAAGTTTTCAAAGAAACAAGTTTTGGAAATGTATGGTACAGCACCATTAACCCCACCAATACATCTAAACATTCCAAATAAAATTTACTTAAAGTCTCCATGTACATAAAACCTCCTGAAGCTCCATTTTTTATGCTTTTTACATTTTTTTTTAATGAATGTTACATTTTAACAAAAAAACATGCAAAAGGGAGCTATGTACATTTATATAAAAATAACAGCTGTTGAAATTTAACTTCATAAATTCATAATACACAGGGAGAGTTCTCATACTGAGTCTTGAGTGTTGGTATACTAAAAATCTCACAAAAACAGAATATCTGATTTCATAAGATACTATAAATTCATTACTGTCATCACAAGTTTGCAATTTGCTATGGTCCCTTGACTATTTAAATTATACAAAATAAGATCAAGAGCAAGTAATAAGATCAGTGTCAGAAAAATATTTTGACTAGCTTGAGAAGTGCACAATTCAGGTACCCATAAAAAAATATTAAGCGTCTATACTTGTCTTGACCAAGAATATGCAAGTTGACATGCATACCCATGATAAATAAAAACATCACATAGTGGGTTTCCTGAACACTGTGCACTTATGGCAGTTAATGGTTGAATGTAGATTAACAATATAAAATTTGCACATATGATTCAGTCTTTCTTTTGCTACTCAAGACAGACTCAGAAATAAAATATGCAAATATCAAGTGAAGTTTGAGGCATGTGACGAAACTAAGGGTTTGCAACCACTGGACGGGGGAGTAAGTAGACCTAAAGATTTTACTTCCTCATCTTCTGCCAATTTTTGGGAATACGTTTGGGCTGCTTCCTGCAAAATTGAAGTTAAATGTTACCTTAATTTAACACCTGGAAAAATTCACATAAATTAAGCATGAGTACAGCACTTACCAGCATTTCCAAATTGACAGAATGTGTTTGAATATTGTGGGAGTGATCTGTAACTATATTGGGCACAGCTTTGTTCAGACCAGAGCTGAAAGTTGAGCCCGAACTTTGATCAGTTAATGAATTGGGGGGAAGACCAGCAGATTTAAGCGTCATAGCAAAAGGTTTCATCCACTTAACACATGATTGGATATCTTGCCACTGCAATCCTGAAATCGGAAAAAAAATAATTAAACCTGCAATTTTATAGGAAAAGACAAAAAATTGGACAAGTGTTGGAGGAAATATTTACCTGAGAAGCGTAAAGCAATCTCTCTAGACACTGTATGATGCAAAGCTGATGTTGCTAACACAGAATATGAAAATTGCAAACATCCTGCATCTAGGGTGCACAAGTCTATCAACTGTGCTGTTTCAGAAAATGAAAGGCCAGAAAACTGGGGGAAAACAAATGATGACCCTAGGTTTTCTTCATGAGCAGTTTGCACTTCAGGTTGTAAAGGTGATGAAAATAGTCCTCCTAAGCTAGAGCGGCTCATGCGTCTGTTTAATTTTTCCCGAGCCGCCGACCTTTGCTGACGAGCTACCACTCTCCGATGGCTGCTCACCAGCTGCATGTAAGTATTGAGCCAATAATTGACAGTCAAAGGACTCATACGCCATTCCAAACACTGAAAATTAAAAATAACAAAAGTTAGTTGTATGACAGCAGTGGTGAGAACAAATCTAGGAAAGGCAGGGATGGGGGTAAGAAATGCACCAAAATTAAATGTTAAATCTTCTACAGATTGGGCAAACAGAGTTGAACTCTAAAATTCTAAAGAATTTGTTGCCTTATCTGGCTCTCAACAATGCAGGTGGACTGCAATGTGAGGATCCAACAGGCATTTACTTACAGCACCACTACTACTCTGCAGGGGCATAATACTGTGGGGGGCAGGGCATCATACATGCTGTAGGAATTAACCAGACTGACTGCATTACCTTCATGATTGCTAATTCTTTTGTCAGAATGTCAGACTCAGAGCAAGCTCCATCGGTCACATATGCAAACTCGCCGATCTTTGGCGGGTAAATCTCCTCCATTTTAGCAGCAATGAAGAGACATGTGATTCCTGTAAAATCATTAGGGTAAGATTAGCTTCAACTAAAACCATGGAATAAGAGCATGTAAAAAGTTTCCAAGGCAATAACCATACCTATGAGCTGCAATTGAGTCTTAGGGAGACCCTCTGTTAAAGCAAGGTAACGGTCCAAGAAATCCATAGCCAAGTAATAAGTTTCCCTATGAAGCCTATACACTTCACAAACTTCTATAAGCCAGTCCAAAAGGACAGACCGCATACGGGGCTGTAGAAGGGGGTGTTGCATGAACATATTAGGATTCCGCCTTTCTGTTGATAGTGCATCTTGCAGACACATCCCATCCCAAACATTTTTCTCATCTGCCCATGTGAAACTTGGGAGGGGACACGTCCGCTCAGAAGTTGGTACTGAAGGCTGACATAATGATCCACGAAATCTGGGTTAAATAAAAAGGAGAAAACCATTTAAGCAAAGGCAAACATATTGGCATAAGTTTCTTGGCATACAAAAAAAAATATTCTTACCTGCTCCAGGTACTGCAATTATCAATGGGAGTTAAGGGGTATGTCTGTGTTGGAGGTTCGGGACTGAGAATTGTGCAGCCATCATTTTCACTTCCTAGTTCATCATAAGATGCCTCATCACTAGATGAATGAACTTCAAAGCAGCCTAGATCATCACTTGGTACTTCGAAATTGATTGGTGGACATTCATTTTCCTTATCGTCACTAGATAATACAACAACACTATCTTCACTAGGGGGATCCCTCACTGGTAATTCTTCTACACACTGAAAATGAAAAGAGTTATTAGCAAGATTACAACAATAGTTTCTATTTAGCTACTGCCAAAAGTTTAAAGAAAAGCTTACCTGTTCTGATGATACATTTGATGATTCCTGCGATGATTCAGCATTCTGAAACAAAAGAATAAATATTTAGAACAATTTATCAAATTGGCCATTGGGAAACTATCTACTAGCCTGCTTTGTAGCCATCAAAGCAATTTCTACGAGGTCTCACCTCCAGTCTTTGTCCAGGGGGTGGAGGACCAGTTGGTCGTATGTCCTGGAATTACAACATGCACAGTGGTTAGTAAGAACCATGCACCTCATACATTACTAGGTATAGTGGGAGAATCTACATATTTGTTAATATTTATAACATGCGAGGGGAAAGGCACAGCATAAATGTTCAACAGGTTGCTCTGAACTTACCTCTCCATCGTCTGTGTCGCGGCGTTTCCTCTTCAGTAGTGCTGGCAATGTGGGTTGGCTGTAAATTAGAAGGGAAAAAATTAGAAAGGAAAAAATTAAAATTGATGAGAAGTAGAATCCAGTGACTTAGAGCATCAGATCAAAATATAATTCACAACACATTGTAAACCTGAATTGCACTCTCCCATAAGAGAAAAGAAATGTGGCCTGTTTAATTTTTGAAGCTTTGAATAAATTGAAAACTTACCTTTTCCGACTCATGATGTAGTTCTTCTTGAAGATTCAGGTGGACGTCATGCAAGCTCTCTCTTCCCACTAAAATCAAACACGAAACTAGAATTAGATCAGGTTGAGAAGAGTATGCAAAAAAATTTACTGCACTTATCAAATTTTTAAAAATTGCACAATTCTTTTGAAATTGAAAAATAAACTCTTAAATGACTGAAGGCGCCTAAGACGTAGTAATTATTTTCCACTAAATAGATCTCAGAGTTTAGCTTAATCCAGCAAAAACATGATTTCTTAGATTTCCATTCATCCGACATTTTAGAAGCCCCATACTTCCAAAAGTAAAATTTCAATGAAAAACATTAACATAAATCATGGTTAGGAACAAGGCATGCAAGTTCCCAGAATTCTGACTAGATAAATTCTGAATTTTATAATAAATGTGATATAATGTTAGTCTGTATTTAGGGTCTTTACAAATTAAGGAAATATTTGCTGTACAATGAGTACAAAAGCAGAAACATAAATGATGAGCATGTGCTTTCGATTTACTAGGTCACAGACCGCGAGGTACAAGGGCCACATTGCAATAGCCATATATCGAAATAGTCAAACTTTTCAATAAAATCTGTTCAGCACGTCATCCGTGATTTCTCGAAGGGCGTTTCAGAAAACCGAAGAGCGTACTACTTCAGAAAATTAAACACGCAATGATGCTAAGAAAAAAATAGGCGCCGAATCCTATAGGGTCATCTCCCGCCGGAATGTGGGAACAATGGATAGCATCCAAACGCGTCCCACAAATTTCTTAAGAATTTTCAAGATAGTGCTCATTGCTAAGGCATCCTAAAACTAGAGAGTAAAAACTATTCGCGCACGAGAGCTACTGAAGACTTCGAGGTCGAAAATTCATTCGCTGGTAATTGTTCCCTTCGCGCGCGAAGTGCAGCCCTGGTGGGCACATACCGCGCAAAGCCAGTCCACGTATGTAATTTCCTGGGACCAACACGTCGCACTTATTCTCCTGGGAAAGTGTCCAGGACTTCAGGGGGGTCTAAGCGACCAGTAAAGGGTAGATTTAAACCGGAAAACCCCAAAATAGGGACGAAGAAAATTCAAGTACGATGTTTATCATAGAGCATTGCGGCCCTATGATAAAAATGAATTTTCTTTAGAATTAAATGGGAATTAATGACTTTGCTTTGCACCAAACACTTGTTCACTTTCACAATTCACTGATATTTAATCCAAGGGTGTGTGTTATCCTCAAAATCCGAGATGCCATGGTGAGATGCACTGTGAATGAAGACGCCGGTAGCCATTAACCAAGGTGCTTACATTAGTGGGATGTGAGGCTTCAGGTGGTTAATCCGAGTTAGGCGCACATAATTTCAAACACTAAATGTGTCCTTGAAGACCAAGGACCACATTCTCGAACACTTAGCAATCGACAGAGCCTGAGGGCACCAACAACCTCAGAGGCTCAACAGTTTCCTTGCGGCGCATGGAACGAAGTGCGAGCGACCACTGACAAGACTGCACTGCCGAGGCGAGGGGAGAGAGGAATGGAGCCGGTGTGGAGGAAGGGGGACAGCGACAACATTGGAGGAGTGGTGGGGGAGCGACAGTGCTGCCCTCTGGGCTAGTGCCCGCCGTTTTGCCGCCGTTTGCCGGCCGCTGGTTGGCTGGCGGGCCCAAGAAGTGACGGTCGGTCGGAAATGGGTCCAGCTGGCGCTCACAGCTGATTACTCGCGCGCAACCAGCGCAGCCAGCGCGGGAAAGTGGCGCTGCGTTGGGGCCGACCGACTGGTGCGCGCCGCGCCGGCCCGGCGACAGCGCAGCGCAGCGCGACGGGCGCGTAGCGACGCAGCGCCTGATTTCGCGCCGCCGCGACCTGCGTGGCGCGAACACGGGGCGCCCTGGCAGGGCAGGGGCCTAAGGGAGCGCCTAGGCGCCCCGCGGGACAACGGGACGCTGCGGTTCAATGCGGATTTTTCGTGCAGTCTAGGGCGTTGGCCCCGGGGGGTAATCTCGTGTGGTGGTGGCAGCTTAAGGGTGGACCTTTTTCTGGATGATCAGTGGGCCCTGGGGCGTTGCCCGCGGCATTGGCAGTGTGTTGGACACCGCGTCAGTTCAGCCCGGTGTTGGCGCGTCTCCGTGGCGGCGGGCTCGGGCTTCGGGCCGACCTGCTTGGAGTGCCAGGCAGGCCCGGCAGGCCGCCCGGCCGCCCCTTGCCCACCGCGCCCCGCCACGCCACGCCCGGCTCTGCGCGGTGGTGCCGTGTTGGCCGTGGTGCCGGGGTGCCAGGTCGGCCTTGCTCGGCCTCCGGGCCGGGCCGGGACCAGCACCGGAATTCTGCTCGATGCTCAAGCAGTTCGGGCGTGCGGTGTGACCGTGCGGGGCTCGGGGACCGGCGCGGCAGGAGCCCGGGTGGGGACGGACTTGAGGGTCCGAGGCCTGGCTTTACCCGGGTCGGGGAACCCGCCTCGGAGGGTCTGGCCGGGGCCGGGCCAGAGGGGCGCGGGGGCCGAGGGGGAGTCGCCGCGGTGGCACTTGGAGGCGAGGGCGAGGGACGCGCGGGGCGGGGCGGGAGGGACCGCGACAACGGCAAGGGCGGGAAGAGCGTGGCGGCCGCCAGGTCGCGTCATCGGCGCGCCGCGGCCCCGAGATTGGAAACCCTATCGTTTTTTCGCGCCCGCGACAAGGAGCGCATGACTGCTGTAGATAAAACGGACGGAAAAGTGGAACGCGTGGCCGGGCGCCGCGGGGCGCGGCGGGCCGCGAGGACGCCGCGAGAGGCCGGCTTAGCGCGCGCAGTGCAGTATCATGTACTCCACGCGCATGCTGCACGCAGCACGGGGGAGGGAAACGGACCGGCGTAGCCGCAGAACGCCTGCAGGGGAAATAAAGATGCGATAAAAATGGTAATAACGGAAGAGGACAAGTGCCGCGCCGCGTCGGCCGCGGCCAGATGTCCAGCCGAGTCGCGGAGCTGGCGCGTACCGTACCGTACGGTAAACGTGGGGACGACAGAAGGGATGAGTCGTGGAAGGGTGGAGAAGGGGAGGAGGAGGAGGGGTGGTGGCCAAGATGCGCAGCGCGGCCCGGCCGGCTGGGAAGGCGAAGGGCGAGGCCTGTTATGTGTGGGAATTTGAGGCGGCTGGCTGTCGGGTCGGAGCGCCAGAACACTGCACCCTACACTCGCGCCCCCCCCCCCCCCTTTACCTTTCCTATCTTCGTCCTCACCCCTCTCCTCCTCCCCTTGGCGGTACCCTCCCTCCCCACGCGGCGCTCGAGTAGGTTGTAACAGCAGCTGGTACCTCTCACCCACACATACTCCCGCACACACACGCGCACGCACGCTGCCACGCGCGCGCGCGCGCTGGCAGAGGAGCACGCCTCTTTAATAGCACCCCTTCCCCCCTTGGCGCTTGACTGTGAGAACCTCCCGGACTCTGAATATGCATGGAGCACTCGTCGAGACGAGTCACATTCGCACAGTTGAGAGCGTGTTTGGTACCCACCCGAGGCGTCTGTCGGAGAGCGTACAGCACGTCACGTGATCGCCCCGCGCGGGAAGACCCGGCCAGGTACATCCCGGATAAATGCTTATCCGTACACCTCGGTGAGAGTACCTGGAGCCGGGGCAGTCCGAAAATAAGGGAGGAGGAGGAGCGTGTGACTCACGGGCTGGGGGTTCTCTAAGCGTGCGCTGGTTCTACAAAACTCTCTGGGTCTGCCCTCCTTGGCCGCGAGGCCCGCCAGAGGGGGCCTCCACCTCGCCGCCCCCATGACCGCCGTCAACGAGTCCGCTGCGGTGCGGGGTGGCAGGTGCGTCCCTCGGAGGCGCTTGTGCTCGTATAGAGAGACGCTCACGGTTCACGGCGCCCGCAGCCCGCGGGGGCAGCAGCAGTGGTGCTTCCGGTGCGCCCCCGCCCCCGCCTCCTTGACGCAGTGCGTGTCTCCTTTGTGCGACGCCATTTGGCGTGTCGCGCACCTCGCCTGTCCTGCCTTGTCCAGGACGACGACGACATCAAACAACCCCACATGGCGTCCTCTCGTCCCGTCACACCCCCGCGACGACGTGACGCGAGACGCTCCGTGATGCGGCGCGAATCGACAGCGGCAAACGTCAGCAGTTGTCTCTTGAAAGGACTCGGACGGGGAGGTCGCCGTCGGTCGGTTAGGTGCCCAGCCCGGCTGCCTGGCGGGACGCTCGAGATACCCCCCGACAACCCTTCACTGACTCGAGAACCTCCACTCCACCTCCTGATCGGGTGGGGCGGTTCGGCCAGGCCAGACCACACCGCGGTGCCCGGTTGCCGCTGACTCGGCGTGACGGTCGCGGGGCGTGGTGACGACACCTCCGTCACACGACTTGTGGACTCAGCTCGGCGCCAAACGCCCGCAGAATGCGCCTTTTGTGTCCCCGCGCGCGCCGCGCCGGCCGCGCTGCAAACTCCGCGGACTGCAAAATATTGCGAACCGGTCCGGCTAGGGGTACGCACAATGCACTCGCACGCGCGTGCGACGGGGTCAGCTCGGCACGGCGCCGTCACACGTGACGGGACGGCCGGGTCGGGGCGCGCGCCATCGCCATCTGCAGCGTGTCGCCTTGAGGTACCTGCGTAATAAGGGCGACATAACTCGAGCTAAGCCGGGCCCTAATAACCTGCTGGTCGTCATCGTGACGAGGAAGCCGGGCCGTGCCGGGCCTGGCCACGCGTCCCGCGACGGGCCCGCCACCCGCCGCACATCCGGCGCGTGGCCGCGGAGGCCGTGGCACCGCCCGCCCCGCCCCGCCCCGCCCCGCGCCCGCCGCCCCCACTGCTCAAGCCCCCCGCCCCGCAGGACCTTTCGACCGGAACGTCTTCCTTTCTCTCTCCGCCGTCTGTCTGCCGTGCGGGGCGGGGGTTGTGCCGTGGCCGTGCACCCCCTCCGGCAGCGGAGTGTGAAGCCGGCAGGGAGGAGGAGGGGGGGAAGGACCTGCTGATGTCCTGTCCCGACGCGACGGTCCCCCCAAGGAGCTTCCTCTTCCTTCTTATCGCGACTCCTCCATCGCGAGACACTAGATTGATTTCCGGCGGCGGCAGCGCGCGGCCCGAGTGCAGCGCGTGCCGGTGCCGCATCCTGGTGCAGCGGGGGCGGCGGGGGCGGCGGGGGCGGCGCAGATTGGACCCGAACACGCGACCTCTGCTCGCGCGGTGCATCCCCTCGGCGGGCGCCCGGAGCAGAAGGCTGGGTGATGGGCCGAGGCAGGCTCCGTGACGGTAATTTGACAGGCTGGTTGCTCTTGGCCGGGCCTAACTGAGACCAGCAGGGCCTAACTCGGACCCGCCCGAGGCGCGCCGGTGATGCTCCTGCAAGTCTGGTCCGGGCCGGGCTGGGGCTGCTCGCTTGGGGCAGTCGCGCGCGTTGCCGCCGAAACGACGCTACACAACCGGCCCCTGCTGGACGCTCGGGGGCGGGGGGAGAGGGGAGGGGGGACTCGGCCTGCATCACGCCTGCATAACACGTCGCCGTCGACACGAGCCCGGCCTGCACTGGAGGACCTACCGTGCGGGCGGGGGGCGTGGCGGAGCGTGGCGCAGAGGTACCAACACCTTCGACCCGGCGGCCTGGGCTGGGCACGCCGTCCCCCGGGGCGGGAAGCAACGCCGCGCCGACGCGACGGGGCCGGAGACGGCAGAACCAAAAGTGGCCACAAGAGGACGGCGAGCGAGTGGGGGACTGCTTTGATATAAATTCTTATCGGCGAGCTTGGGCGGGGCGGGGCAGGGCGGGCCCGGACCGCCCGGACCCGACCGCCGCCCGGCCCTCCCCTGCGCGGCAAACAACGGCGTATGTGCGCACAAAAGCAGGAGAGAGAGAGAGAGAGGGAGGATGAGGAGACCCGGAGGAAGGCGGGAGGCAGAGGGAGAGGGAGGGCGCGCGAGAGGAGAGTTAGAGCGAGGGAGGGCACCGACCTTGGATTCCTCCTCGCCTCGCCTCTCCTCGTCTCCCGGGTTCGGGCCGCCGCCGATGCCGCCGTCTTCTCCGGCGCGCACATCAAACACGCACATGCGACATGGGCAGGTCTGCTCAGCGCCCTGGGCCCGTCCCCCGCCCCCCGCCCCGCCCCGCCGCTACCTCCTGCTAGGCCGGGGCGGGGTAGGGCGTAAGCTCTCACAGGCGCGCGCGCGCGCGGTGCCATGGGCTGGGAGCGACTGAAAAAACCAGCCAACGGCGCCTGGCCCGGGCGCGGGCCGCGCACATGGGCGCGCATACCGACGTCAAGTGCTGCGCCGGCAGCCCGGGTCTGGCCTGGGCCGGGGGCCCCCTGCAGACCTCGGCGCGGCGCGGCGCGGCGGGCTCCCCGTTGGTCTGGGCTGGTCCTCCTGGTGACCGCTCCCGCCCCTGCTCCTAAACCTGATCTGCATGCCGGCGCCCTTGCTGCTGCAGGCCCTGCAGGACCAGGCTGCTGCAGGGCCACGGGCAGGGCCACAGGCGCGGTGCGGTGGTGGGGCGCGGCGGCTGTGGCTGCGGGGCGGGGTGGGGCGGGGCGGGGCGGGGTGCGGCTCCAGCCCGCCCGCTTCTCGTTTCCCGCTTCCCTCTCGGATCCCCTTTGTCTTCCCGGTCATCACCCGCGCAGCAGCTTTGGCGCGCGCAGCCGCTGCAGCCCCGCCAAAACGGAGAATGCAGCGCTGTGCTGCGCCGCTGCGCAGTTACCATGGAGTCGCCCCGTCAGCAGTCTTTATAACCCTTTTTGAAGTCGCTGACCGTTTCTGTCAGTGCAGTGCCAGTAAATGATTTTTCCATCGTGTAGTGTGTTTTCTGACCCTGACCTATATGGTTGGCAGTGCCCGTGTACGCCTGTAACGAGCTGGGTCACCGGCACCAGGTGCGCGGCCACCTGCCCGTCCGGCCCGGCCACACTTACACTTACGCCCTGCCCGCCCGCGCTAACCATCCGACCCGACCCCACCCGACCCCACCCGACCCGACGCGCCGCGCCGCGCCGCGCCGTCACGCCTGCCCCACGCAGACAACTCGCGCCCGCCCCGCGTCCCGCCAGTCAATGAACTGCGCCCCGCAGGCCCCGCAGGCCCCGCAGGCCCCGCAGGCCCGCAGGGGGACCCGCAGGTGGGGGACCAGCGGCGCGGCGCGGCGCGCGGCCAGGCCAGGCGGACCAGTGTGGGGGACCGATGGCGACGGCGGGCCCGGCTGAGTCATCAGGGCCCCGAACCGACCGCCACGGCCTAAGGGCCTCCATACCGCGGCATGGAAAAGGAGGTCTCCGCGGGGCTCTTGGTGATTGTTGAACTTTATTGTCAGTCTAGTGTAATCTGTAAGACAAGCCGGTGTTCTCTAACCCTCGTAAGAACAGCGAGGTTTTTCTGTGACTGTTTAAAGCCTGAGCTGGGTCCGGCAGGCCGGCCAGACAGGTTGCTCTTTTAAGCAGCGTCCCTCCGCCTCCCCCTCCCTCTCCCTCTCCCCGAAGGCCCTGCGCTGCGCTGCGCCCGGCCCGGGCCGACCTGTCCAGTTCGCGGGTTCTTGGCGCTGACGTGTGCGCTGCGTCCACAGCTGATTGGATCGGCTGCGTCGCGCCCCGCCCCGTGCTCGCGGCCGTCGCTCCCCGCGCCGCCCCACCCCGCCCCGCCCCACCCTGCCCCACCTCGCCCCAACCCGCCCCCGCACCGGCGCGTCGGTCAGCCGTGACGTCGCGCGCGTGCAACAGGTGCAGCAGGGCGTCGCGGCGCCGGGAGGGGCGAGGGTCGCAACAGGATGAGGTGGTCAGTTTTAGGCGCGTCATCTGACCTCGGCCATTGCCGCACCGTGTTGTACTCAATGTCTCTCTCTTCCTCGCAGTCCTCGGCCCCTGAGGCGGCGGTGTTGGCGGGCATGTGCAAGTGTATGGTGTGCCCCCAGAGGAGCCCCAGCCCGGCCTGGCCCGGCCCGGCCCGGCCCAGCCCAACCCAGCCCAGCCCCTCCTCTTAGGCCCGCTGGAGAGGAACTTGGGGTCCCGGGCCCGGGTCTGCTCTGCTGCGGGGAGGTGGAGGTGGCCCCCCTCCTGCTGATTCTGCCCCGACGCGGCGGTGGCGGTCAGGCAGGCATCCTCGGCGGGCTCCCGCCGTCCCGAAGTATACGATTTCGGTCGGAATGGCATAGTCATTTGTAAGACAATCCAGTTCTATTCGCCTCGTTTTACAATGAATGGGGAACCTGACAGTCTCGAGGGGTTTGTCGGGCAAGTGCAGGGCGCTGATATAATTTTTCGAATCTGTCCGCAGAAGCTCCGGAGCCATCTCAGAGCAGTTCAAAATGTCTATGATACAAGGGTTTACCCCCTTCCGAGGACCTACTACTAGTACAAGTACCGCGTCCCTCTTCCTAGGGCACGCCAGGACGCCAGGACGCCGGCCCCACGCCTCGGCTCCGTTCCCGCCCGAACAGTTCCCGCCCAGGGATCTCCGGGGACGCTACAGCCCCGGGTGGCCCCCGAGCCCCAGGCGGGCGGGAGGGCGGGCGGAGTCCCGGCGTTGCCGATGCCCCTATGCCCCCTCCCGGCCCAGGGCGGGGGCCTCGAAGCCCGCCAAGTCGCGGCGCGGTGGCGGGGGGCACGGGGTATCCGCCGTCCCGGGCCGTCCGGGTAGCATCGCACCGCGCAGGCGATACCCACAGCTCGAGGGACCCTAGCCCCCTACGCCCGTGGTTCCCGCGCTCATGTGAGCAGGGGGAGGGGGGGGGCTAGGGCAGTGGCTTACCGGCCTTGGGCGGGATAACTCATTCATTCTCGTCCCGCCCAAATGACACGCACCGGGCCGCCGCCGCGCCGCGCCCCACCCCCTTACCCTCCGGCCCATGGGCGGGGGCCTTATCAGCTCTGCTCAGCCTGCAGCCTGCAGGCCTTTGCGGCCGCTGATGCAGCTCTGGGGCCTGGCCCAGCCCCGGACACTCACCAGACCAGATAGTCTTCGGCGTCGGCCTCGCGTCGCTTTCGCGCCCGACGACGTCGAGGTCCCGGCCTGCTCGACCGGCCCGGGCGCGGCCCCAATCCGCAGAGACCGGGCCGGGCCCAGGTAATCCGTGCAGTACGTATGTGTACAGCACTTTGTCGACGGGCAGCCCGCGCTGGCGGCCAGGGCACGGCCGGACAGACGGCGCTGGCAGGCGGCCGCGCGGCATGCGGCCGTGGCGGAGCGTGGCGGGGCTGCTAAGGTATGGGCCCGGGGCGGGGCGGGGAGCGGGGCGGGCCGGAGGTGGTCCACCAAGCTCTGCTCCTCACACCCCTGCCCTCCCTACCCTGCCCTACCCTGCTCCCCCCGCCCAACCCCGCCTGGGTACAACGCCATCCAAAAGCGAAAAAGCGCGCCAACGCACATAAAGGACCCGGGCGAGCGCGCGCCCGAGGTGGCTCCGCCGTCCAGGACTCCGCCACAGCACAGGTCGTCGTCGTCGTCGTCCTGGGCACCTGGCCGCCCCGCGGGCGACCACCAGGAAGGGTGGCCGTGGTGCCGGCCGCGTTCCCCGGGGAGCGCGCCGACGCCACCGCGACGCGCGACGCCACTGCGCGCCGCGACTGTACCCAGGAGTGCACCGGGGCGGGGCGGGGCGGGGCGGCGGGACAATACCGCCAAAAGGTAGAGGGATGGCTGGAGCGGCGCTACTCTTCCGGCAATATTTCTGACATGATTTTCAAACACCATTTACTCGTGGGAATCACTTCGCGAGAAAAGGCGTATCCTGTAATCCTGCGTGGGGCTTTAGCTGGCAACACGCCTGACAGTGTACCTCGGGTAGTGACGTCACCGCCCTCTCCGGGTGGCCTACTCGATTTGCACCCCCTGGCCGGGGCGGAAGGGGGCGTTGCAGGGCGGGACACGCGCTCCCGTCCCTGACCGTAGGGGCGTTTATCAGGGTAAGAAACGGAAGCTGCTGGTTCCCGGTGCCCTGCCCTGCCCGGCCTGGCCTTGGAGCACGCGTGCGCCGCCCTAATGCAGTCCTGGCCAGCATCACCACGTCCGACCACTCGTCCGGCACGTGCTCGTCACGTCGGCCGTGTTTGGGGCCCCGCCCGCCCGCGCCCGCCCAGGAGCTTTCTCTCGCTCCCTGCCCGGGCCTGGCGCCGGCCTAGTCCACGCTCACCACTTGCTTGTTGTGCGCCACGCCCGGCCACGCCGTGACTCCCGCTATCGGTCGGGACCCGGCGCGACGGCAGACCAGACCGCCGTAACTCCGCGGCCGCGCGGCGGGAGTTGCCGCGCCCTGCCCGGGCCGCGGGCACGTCCATCAGATACGCGGGCCTGGGCGCCGCCGCAAATATCATGACGCTAGGGCGCGGCGCCATGACGACTGGTTCGCCTGCCGCAGTCCTGCTGCGGTCCTGCAGACGCAGGCCTGCTGCGCCCTGCTGTCGTTGCTGTCCCGATGCGCCTGCTAAATCGTCCTTCCTGCTTCCTGCGGCGGCGCCTCTGCTATTTTGCTTCCCGCCTTGTTTTTTTCGACAGGAGCGGGAGGGGGGGGGGCGTAATTGCTCGGGCTCCTTAGGGCTTGACGAGCAGGGGAGATGGGCGTCCTTGGTGACACGCTCCGACGGCTGGAGCAGGAGCAGCAGCAGGCTGATGGTGTGGTGGAAGCGGATGTCTTCCACAAGCATGCTAAAGACAGGGGTGTCCTGGAGGACGCCCATCTCGTGCCCGGTGGTGGTCGCCGGGAAGCCGGCGGGGCTCGCACGGTGCGAGTGAGGTAGGGGCCTCTCCAATATTTCCTTTTTTTGCACAGAGGGTAGTACTGTAGTATGAAATGACCGCCGCTGTCATCCATCTTGCTCCCGTCCCCCAACCCCAACCAGGAGCACCAGGAGGCTCTAAAATATTTTAGTGCCTCGCGACCACTCCGCGGTCCTGCCCCGCGCCGTGTCCAGGAGTCCAGGGGCGGCACCACCTTTGCGTTTATGGCCCGCGCGCCGCGCCGCATTTGGCCGCGGGGTCGTACGCTCGTAAAGCCTGCGGGATATGAAGAGTTTCGAGCGATATAACGCGTCATACGTCGGAGAGCAAACAGGATCGACGCATCGGTCATAAAGAGCAAACAAAACTTTCTTCATAGAGGAAAGCACGGGGGAGGGCGGGTGTCGGGGGGTGTGGGGTGGTGGCGGAGGATGCCGAGGCCTCGTCTGGTCCTCAGGGTGTATAGGCCTCGAGCACCTTTCGCCGGCGGGATCGATCTGAAACTGACCTTCACAGCCGGCCGATCCGGTCCTGCGGCAGATGTTGGTCTGGATGCTGGCCGCAACTAGACTCGCAAGCTGGCCGGCGGGGCGGGGGCGGGGGCGGGGCGGGCACACACGTACCTACGTGCACACCCACACACCTGCCCGCCCGGCCCCGGCCTGCACCCCGGGAGCATCCCCCACCCTATGCTGGAAGTGCCGGACGGGGCCAGGACGCTGACCGATGGGGCACCTGGACCAGATTCCCCGTTATGGACAGCCTATCGTCGTTGCAGTTATGAGGCTCAGCACGCGGCACACTGTCAGAAACCCTCCCCTCATTCGGTACATTATTTGCAATTAATGCTAGCGGCACCGGCCTGTACTAATCGCCAGGACGGCTCCCGACGCACGAAGTCACTTTTATGAGTCGCCAATATAATAAACATTCCGTCAGTGAGTCAGTGGGCCCGTGTCCGTCAGTGTTTCGCCTATTTCACCTCCTCCGTCGGAATGAGAAAATCTGTCGCACAATGCGCAGGCTCAGCCGAGGCGGAGGCGGAGCGGAGCGCAGTCGGGGCTGGCCGCGCCGGGCCGGGGGTGACCGACCCTCTTTCCCAGGACGCTACGCTGCGGAGTCTTGGCCTCCGCCGCCGCCGCCTGAGGGGTGGTACAGTCCGCGCCAGGAGCGGCCGGGGCCGGGGCCGCGCTCCGGGCCGGGGCGACGCCACGCTCCGCGGCTCGCACCTGGCCGGCGGGGAGGGTCGGGGCCGCGGACTGTACGCGCGCAGCGCGGCGCGGCGCGGAGCTGGTTTCCCTCCCCGTGTGTCTCTCTCGCCTCGCACCCCAGGTGACCCCTCCCCTCCCCTCCCCCTCCCCCCGCGCGCCACGCCCCGCCACGCCGCGCACCGCCGCGCCCACCTGGCGGCTCGACGCGGGGCGACGCTCACGGTAACCAGCGTCGCGGCGGCGCGGCGCGGCGTCGACGACCCGTGGGGACAAAGAAAAGGGGCAAGAGACTCGTGTTTATTCTCCCCTACCTCCTCGATATTTCTCAAAGTTTTTCCTATCGCACTTTCGGGTAATATTTCTCCATTTCCCACGTCGTCGAGGCCCCGGCCCTCTATGGGAAGTCCGCCCTTCTCCCGCCAAACACCCGCCGAGCGGCGCGCGCTCTTCCCGGGCGGGGCCGCGGGGCCGGGCCGGGCGGGGCCGGCAGGTCAGACACTACAACGCCCGACATTGCGGTACCTGTAAATATTTTTGAGCCGCGCGTGTGGCAGGTCCGCCGAGGGGGTATTGTCCGGGAGGTCAGGAACAGTACTGCGGCCCGGCCATAAGCTCCAGCCTTGCCATGTTCCTCGGCGGACCTCGGCGGGGGCGGTCGGCTGTCGCCAAGTGGCTTAGGGATTGTCTTAGTGTGGACAAGACTCCCCCGTCATCGCCCGGGCCGGGATCGGGGGCGGCTCGTCGGGAGTTGAGCCTGCTCCTCGGCCTCGGCCTCGGCCACATGCTCCTCCCCGCAGAGGCCGAGGCATGGCCCGCAGGCCCTGCTTGGCACTCGGGGCGAAGGGTCGTCATCAACCTCCTCGCAGCGGAGGCCTGGCCCTGGCGGCGGCGAGGCCGGGCCGGAGGAGCAGCGGTGCTGTGGGCTGCACGTCGAAGCCGCGTATCTCCCGCGGGGCCGCCGCCGAGATACGGCGCTGCCCACGCCAGAGGAGGAGGAGGGCCTGGCCGACTATACACAACGGGGACCCTTGGCTCTCCGGGCCCGGCCCGGCCCGGTCTCGCCTGGGCAGGTCAGAAGCCGCCTTCCTTATCCTGGCCGAGCCTGTCCTGGGCCCGGCCGGGCCGGCCCGCGCCGAGCTGTTGCTAAGGCCGCCCCGGCCATGCTGCAGCCTCTGGTTGGCTCCGGCCGCCGGCCGCCCCGCCCCGGCCTGGCCGGGTATGGGTTGGCCTCGGGGGCCTTCCTGTTTTCCAAGGCGATGAGGTGGAGGCAACCCCCCGGGCCCCGGCCTCGGCTCGCCCCTAACTGCCATGCCGCGCCGCGCTTATTCCACCACCCTGCCTCCACCCTGCCCCGCCGAGCCCCACACGCCAAATAGGCGATGCGGCTTGTTTCCGACCATGTCTTTGCCGACGTCCTCCTTCTCCTTCACTCCTAACTTTTCCGCAGCCCTGGTCGTCGAGACTTCTTTCTCCCTCCCTGCGTTTCTTTCGATTTGGCGGCGGTCGGCAGAACGGGAAAGGATTACAGGCGCGCTCGTGGGCAATAAAACCAATACAGATCGGGCGGGGCGGGGCGGGGCGGGGCGGGCCGGATTATAAAGCGGGTGGCTCCCATTTGTCCCGTGTGGGCGGCTAAATGTTGCGGCCGGACAATGAGCTCGACCTGGCCGCGGCCGCAGTCTCAAAGCGCGATGTTCGTAGATATGTTTTTTTTACCCCTCAGGCGCAATCAGAAGACACACGGGAAAGTTTTTTTTCTTTAGAATAGAGAATATATCGAACGGAAAAAGCAGCGAAGAAAGCATGTCTATCGTTCAGGTCTGGTTGCCCAAGCAGCAGCGTCCACCTTTCTCGGCGACATGATATTTTTAGCAGATGATACATTCTAGCTAGCCTTAACTTAAATGACCATTACTTATTAGAAATAAAAACAATTGTTAGGTTGTATTGCTGTAACCCACTAGTAGTTGGCAGTACTTAATTTTTTTTTAATTGCCGTCTTTTGTCGTTCCGATTTCTTTTGTTTTAGTTGGTCAGTGGTCCATGTTTCCTCCGGTTTTTGCCCATCCGTTCTTGTGCACTTATATCTTGGACACTCTAGATATTGTGAAATTAAATATGCCAACCGACGTAAACGTAAAAGAATAGCAACAAAATGTATCATCTGCTTTCAATTTCGATCTGGATTGAGATTGTTTTTCTTGAAATCGGAATGTTGGCATAGGATGCAGTTTTGTTCTGAGGTTGGCAACGCTCGTTGGTAGCGTTCGTTTGAACAGTTCGAACCGAAACGGTCGGCAGTCAGTCTTCTCGATCTTTCCGCCCCAGTACGGTAATCGCAGTGGTTCGCGCGCGTTTTCGCAGCTCAAACAAAACGTCGAGTGTTCGCGAAAAGTTGCTGTCTGAATCGCAGATGTCTAAGACTGTGTCGTATAAGAGAAGTGTGTGGAAGTATTTGCAAATCGGGTCTGGTGCGCCAGTGGATGTCAGCAAAGCAGCAAAGGTAAGAGCGACGAACGTAACCTAACCTGCCTAGCCTAGCATCGCCCGCGGTGCCAAACGCTCTCAACGCCGCCAAGTGTGTCGGATCATCGGCGAGAGCAGGGGGCGCGCGGCGCGGCGATCGGGACGACGAAAATTTGCATATCACTCCTCGCGCCTTTGAAATGGTAACGATTTTCGCGCCTCCCCAAGACGGTGTAGGGGCTGCTCACTCCCCGGTGTCCATCGCCTAGGCATGGAAATGAGGGCGATACAGTATCGACAAATTGCTCTCCTCGGGGCGGGGCGGGGCGGGGCGGGCTGGCTGCGGGGTGGTGTGGGGCGGGGCGGGTGCGCTGGCCAGGGCAGGCCAGGGCCAGGGCGGGCTGACCCGTCGACCTGTCGCCGTCAGGTCACGGTCCACGGACAGTAAACCGCCACCGTAGTGACCTCAGGTGGGCCAGCCAGTGCCCGGGGCTGGACTGGACAGCTCTTCATCACCATCACCGTCACCAGGGTGATGGTTGACGTCGGCTCCGCGCCGCGCCGGGGCGGGCCGGGGCGGGCCGGGCTGGGGGGACACTCGTGCGTTGCAGTCACCGCGGCGGTCGCGCCCCTGCCCTGAGCGCCTCCCGGGTGCTCCAGGGCCGGTGTTGGGCGATCATCCTACCCCCCCCCCCCCCCCCGATTCTACCCTCCCGCGGGCGCGGCGTTCTTGCGCTCAAAAATATATTCTCTACTCCACACAAGTTCCCGCAGAGCCACGCAAAATACGTTTTAGGGGGATACACTGACGCATGCGAGCTAACTACTACTGGTCGACCACCTTTAGGCTCCCTAAAGACCTGATTCCGATTCTATCGACTTTCTTAGGAGACAAAGCCGGGCGGCTCTGGCGGGAGGGTGGGCTGGGCGCGCTGCTCTGAGGATGGGAGGGAGAATACACAACGAGAATACGGACCAGTTCTGAGGTCAGGTCGGCCGGAGCTGGTCCTGGAGGTTACCATCGAACTGCGGCAGTACGGGCCGTCCCCTTTGCCCTTGTTTAGACGACAATGCATCGTTATTGTTGCTCGCCCTATGCGTCGATAGTGCAAGTTTTTAAATCAGAGAAAAGTTTTCTCATTGCATGGCGGGCCGCGCGGACCTCACACCGGCGTTATAACTGTTTCACACAGGACTCCCGCGGGGGTCAATAATGGCACTGCTTTATGTCTCCCTTTTGTTTCTTTTTTTCAATAAACCACCATTTCAAAGATCTGTCACACGTGAGCCATTCGTCGCTTTTAATGACGCATTCCGGTAGGGGCGGATTTTGACTGTGACTTTTTGGTCCGCGGGCTTGAGAAATAAAACCGACAGTCAATTTTCTGATAGAATCTTGTGCCAAGTTGTTTGCGTATGGGGGACGACGTTGTCCTATCCCGTTAGCCGAGGGCCGCATGAGCCGCGCCGTTACGCGAAGACTTTTCCAACCCCATCAGACAATAACCAAAGATGAAGGCTCGAGAAAAAAAATATGCATAAATAGCCTCTTCTTACCCCTGGTGCGTGTTAGGTGGGGCGAAGTGCGTAGTATATACGTTTCACGCGTGAACGGAGACATCTTCGGTGCGTGCGTCTCAGGGAAACAGGTCCGACTGATAAACGAATGGAATCCAGTTTTCTCTGCCTTTGCTTTTCCGTGTGCCATATCGCTTCGCACTCCCACGCGACGCGATTGTGTCGCGGGCAAACGGCCGTCATGTCGTGGACGACGTGAGAGAAGGCCTTCTTTGTGGCGCGGCAGGTCGGGTGTGCAGTATGTGCGTACGTGCGCGCGCGAGGTGCAACGGACAAACTCGGGGGTCGCTCTGAGAGGTGGAGGGATGGAGAGTGGGCCCCGGGCCCGGCGCTAGGATCAGTGAGGTGGTTATGTTCGGTCTAAATAGTAGAGGGAACAACCCTAAAATATTTTGATGTAGAATTTTCCTATTTTTTGTTTCAAAATTTTCTTGATATTTTTTCCTATTTTATGCTGATTTTATTCCTTAATTTTTTAAAAATTACCACGCCGTGGAACTCCCGGGTCGGTAACGTCTCCGCGTGGCCGACGCCGACGAGGTGGTGACGACGGTCGCAGGCCGCCCTTTGACGACGCCGCCCTCCGCCGCGCCGCGTCAGGATGCCGCGACGTCCCTCGTCATTCGATTAAAATTAAAGCCACCTCCTGTCCTCCTTGTCCCCCCGTGTCGCTCCGAGAGGGTGTGGGTGGCCGACACGCGCCCGCAGTGCCGCGGGCCGGGAGCTCCCACCCTCACGCAGGCGAGCCGACGCCGACACCGACGCCGTCGTTGTCCTCCGCTCCGCTCCGCGCAGCATCTCAGTATCAGTCGCGGCGCATCAATCTCAAATTATCACGGGGACGGGCCAGGCTGGGCCGGGCGGGTCCGGTCCAGGACAAGTGTCAGCCTCGTATGATGGACGCGGCCCACCCTGTTCCTCCCACACTTTACCTCGCGCCGCGCCGCGCCGGCCACCGCGTGCGTGCGCGCGTGGAAGCGCGAGGGTGCTGCGGGGCGGGGTGGGGAAGTTGTCACCTGCCTGCCTCCGACTTTGCCGCGAAAACCTGGCGTCCCCGGCGCGGACGCGGGCTGGGGCGGGCGACGGGCCGGGCGGGGTGTCTCCGGGGCCGGACGTCCGGACCGGGACGCGCGGGGGCGGGGCTGGGCGGGGCGGGGGCGGGTGGATGCGTGAGGACCTGAGAGGAGACAGAGATGGCGGAGGCGGAGGTCCGCCCACTTTTGCGAGTCTCACAACACAGCGCCGCCACCGGCGCAGCGCGCAGCGGCCCTTTCCACGAAGTACCGCAGCATGTGGCCGAGTGGGGGGGCCGGGGGGCGGGGGCAGCCCGGGCGGGGGCGGCTGCCGTGGTGGGAATAGGGGTGGCACCGCCGCCCCCGCCGCCCCCGCCCGTCCGCCCGCCCTTGTGGTCCCGGAGCCTCGGCTCGGAGCGCCGGCCCGGCGTGGCAACGCCGCCCCCGGCCCCGGGCGGGCTTGGCGGGGCTCGGCCTCGGCCAGCTTGTTGTCGAGGACTATTCACATATCGCCATTCATGCGGCGCGGCACGGCGCGGCGGCCTCGGAATGAGGCCCCTGCCTCTGCCTGCCGCCCCGCACTCGGCTACAATGCACGACGTCAAGTGCCTCCCCCGATTGGCCACGCAGTCCTCCACGACGACGGTAGAGACAACGGCGACCGGCCGAACCCCCAAGCCCCCGGCAAAACGCAAAAAATCTAAAATAAAAACCCACCGCCTCGGTCATCACGGTTCGGCTCTCGCTTACGGAAGCCCCCCAGCCCTACCTACGCCTCGGCCCGGCCTGCCGCCTTACGCCCGCCCCCCACCTGCTGCGCCTGCACCCCGTAGCAGCGGCGCGGCGGTAGCGGTAGCGCGGCCACTTCCGCCCCCGGTACCTCCCTCCACGGGAGCGCGGGGTACTCGCACGCGCGCGCGCGGCTCGTAATCTGCACCGGTGATCGCCGCGCCACCTCGGGTGGGTACCTCGGGAGGTGTCCCTGTCCCCTTCCCGTCCTGGCCCGGCCGGCAGGCATACAGATCGACGCCCTCCGCGGGACCGACGCGACGCGCACCTCCGACGGAAAGACATCCTTTCAATGGCCGTCTATCTCTTGGAAATCCGCCGGGCATCCTCGCACTGCGCCCACCGTGCGCGCCGCACTGCGTACGTACACCTTGCGCGCTCGCTAAAGATGCTGTCCACTGAGGCGGGGCGGCTCAGGAAGCAGGTGCGGGTGCGCCCCCTCCCCCGCCCCGCCCCGCCCCGCCCCGACAGGCCGTCCGACACTGCTGCTGCTGCGGCCAACCTCCATCGGCCCGGAAAAGCACCACCATGATATGTTGGTAGCGCTGACGGGAGGGTGTCCGGTGCCCGGTGCGCGGGGCGGGCGACACGGTGCACAACGGGGCCGGCGTTGACCCCGAGCCGAGCGCGACCCCCCGGCGGGCGCCATACCGATCGCAACCCTGACCTCTGCTAAATAATCAAAGCAAATTAATTACTTAGAATAACAAGGCCCGGGCTCTCACTTCCGGTCCGCGGGGCGGGCCCGATCGCGTTACTTCCGCCCTCTTGAAGACGCACTACTACTACTCGATCACGGCTCTGCTCCGCGGGGCCGGGCCCGTCCGGGTCGCCCGCGGGGAGCCCTCCCCGCGGAGCCGCGGAGTGGCGGACCATCTCGATTACGTACCAGCGACCAGAGGGGCTAAAGGAGTGCTCCAAACTCAGGGACCACGCGGTCGTTACCGGAAAGAGCAAAGGGAAAAAAAAGGTATCCGGAGTGTACGCCTGGCGACCAGGCAGACCCGCACAGCGTGCGCGCGAGTGCGATGCCTATAGCGGGCCGGTGCAGGTGCAGTCCGCTCCAGGTTTTTTTTTCGCCTGTCTCTCCTAGCCGCGCCGCGCCGCACGCTGAGAAATGAGTCTGTGTGCTGTTCTGGAGAAACTCGCTTTGCATGTTACGGGCCGGGCCGCGTATCACCTTAACGACCCCCGGCTTGATTGAAGTTGTAAGCTTCCCATCCCGCGGTCTCCTCCGACAATTATCCTCAATTCTGATCGCCCTCCGGCGAGGCGACAAAGACGCGCGGCGGGAAGGGAAGGGGTCGCCGTCGTCGCCCTCAGCTCAGGGGAGGCCCGGGTCCCTCCCGCGGGCGGGACGGGGACGGCGACGGGGACGGGGTGCGCCCGGCCAGGGTCGCCCTGACAACCGCGACAGGCGATTCACTTTCCGTTCTGCGGGGACGAATGAGAGACGAGACGAGGCGCTCTCACGTTTCTTGTGTCTCATCAAGGACCTGTCAGAGGGGTGCGCGGGGCGGAGCGGGGCGGCGAGGCTTACTTACTCATAAGGGAGAAAGTAGACGGGGTGGTGGTAGGAGCAGGAGGTAGGGTCTAGGGAGAAAGGGGAGGATGTCGCCTGCTAGGACCGCGATGAAGGAGGTTAGCTCGAGAGAAGGTGTTTTTATGGGGTCCCATGGGGTGGAGTATTTATTGTGATTTTCGGGACACGATGTCGTGCTACGCTTATGTAGGTAGGTAGGCCCCCTAGCTTTTCATCAATGGCATTCATCGTGCGTGAAGCGGCGGGAGGGACGAGGGGGTTTCCTCCCCCTCTCTGGAGTGTGCTTAGTGCCAGTAGAAGTGCGTGTGTGTGTGTACTGCTTTATCGTGAAAGGAATAAGCTGCGGAAACGCCAGATACGCCCGACCGGGTCGGGTGGGCCGGGCCGGGTCCCGGTGACAGGAGCAGGGTCGTGTGGTCTTTCCCGTCCCTACCCCGCCCCGTGTACATCTCGTTAGCCGCGCTCGCGAGACGGGACGGGACGGGACGGGACGGGGCGGCAGGACGACGCGGAAAGATGTTGTTCCATTATCCATTCCTTATATTCCAGCTCCCCTTTTCTTCGCGACGCGACTGAAGGTAGGAGGGAGGGCGGGGAGAGTAAGGGTGGTGAGGGGAGGGGAGGGGGACCGTACACGTACTCGCACAAAGGCTCTCCAGCCAAGCACGGCGGAAAACGACCCAAAATGCCGAGACAAGCGAGCGCTGCTGTCAAGCTTTGGTTTTTCTGCCCCGCGGCTCGGCTCGCCTCGGCGCGGTTCCCTTCCTCGTGATCGACACACCAGTTGCTCCGTCGCGGAGGCCACTTGTTGACGGGCACCTCCCTCCCCCCGGGTGATCCGCGCCGCGGCCCAAAGACAAAGCGGACCTCGCGCGGGGACGAGAGTGATGCCTGCCCGGGCATGGCGGCAGCGCATCCTGGTGTATCCTCAATCCTCATCCTCTACTCGCAGCGCAGCGCAGGTACGAGCCGCCCCGCCCCGCCCCGCCCCGCCCCGCCCCGCCCCGCCCCGCCCCGCCCCGCCCCGCCCCGCCGTCCTTCATCCGCCTCCCCATTCCAATCTCTTCTAATCACCCGACCGGGGCGGTGCCGCAGCACACACACACGCACGCCGCACATTCACACCGCGTTGCCAAACGTAGCGCAAAAAAAAGCTTACGATTCGAAAATCCCGAAGCCCTACGCTCCACAAGGCAGTTACCTAGCCCTGCCGCGTGTAACGTGGCTGTACAGTACAGTGCAGAGGGAGAACACGGGTAGGCAACCCCTCAGTGTCCCTGATGAGGAGCACTGTTCTAGTTCTTGCTCTCGTGACCGGCGGCGCCGCCGCGCCTCCAAGACGCCTGCCTCCCTGCCGATAAGAGCCAAGCGGTCGGCCTATCAAACGGGGGGACGGGGATGGACGGGGCGGGGCGGCTCCGGCGAGAATCCTTCCAGGAAACGGCGTTATATGCGCGATCTCGGAGCGATCTCGGCCGGGCGGGCCGGGCCGGGCCGAGTCCCTCCTCTGGAGAGTCCGTCGGCGTCGGCCAAGCCTTATCAGGTGCACCGCAGTCCCCCCCCTCTCCCTCCCTTCATTTGCAGTACCTCATTCTCTCTCTCTGCCCCTCTCCCTCCCTCTCCCCCCTAAGGGTCCAGTCGCGCACCCCTTCTGCTGGTCAGCCAACTGGAGCTGCATTAAATACGGAGGGACGGGACGGGGGTGGAGAAAGGGGGTAAGGCAGAGGGGAGGGGGAAATGCACCATATAGCAGAGCGCGCCGCGCGCGCTGGCCGACCAGTCCGACCAGTCACGGTCACTTTGAATCACAAACTGGCCGGCCAGCCGGACCCGACCCGGCCCGGCCCCGGGCCGTGCGTTAATCCGTAATACCGCGACTCCAGCGTCGCGAAAGGTGGGGCGGGGCGGGGCGGGGCGGGGCGGGGCGGGCGGGGCAGGGTGCTGGGGTCGAGGTCCTCCCGTCGCTACGCCTGGAGGAAAACGAACGATTAAATAAGGAAGAAAATGAACCAATTTGGTCGGATGGTCCGTCATCTTGATCCGCACACTTTTTGCCCGTCGCTTTGCCAACCTTCCCCCTCCACCTCCCCCTCGATCTCCCCCTTGTCACCCACACAGCAGCGTGCAGGCGTGTCGATGTCGATACAGTAACAGCCCCATCCTCTTTTGGCCTCTGCTTCACTTCCGCTGCCGCCCGCGATTCGCGCGACCAGCTGCGCTATGGCTGCGCTGCGGAGGCAGCAGGGCCAGGGGCTGAGCTGAGCGGAGCGGGGCAGAGGTCTGAATAGCTGCCGAGTAACTAATGACGGTGACGGTGAGAAAGGGACGTGTACGGCAAGAAAGTTTGGGATAAAAGGGGCTGGGGCTGGGGGAAGAGTATGGCATGGGAGGAAGGGGAGGGGCCGCGGCCCGGCGCGGCCTCCTCGGTCACCTCCTCGACGAATGCACCGCCGCCACGCCGCGCCACGCCGCGCCGTCCAGGGGAGTAGGAATTAATCATACGCGTGTGTGAAGGCATCCCCTCACCGCTCCCCTCGCCTTCCCTCTACTAACTTTCGTTCGTTACAAAAGATCCGAGTTGTGTGTACGGTCTTCCACGGCGCTCTATAGTGGTACTTTGCGTATCGCAATTTTCCGGCACGCTTTTAACGATTTTGGCTACGGTTGAGGGTATATTTTTGTCGCGGAAACTGCCTGTGCGAACACCGTTGCAAACATCTTTCATCGCTTTTTTCGGGATTGATTTCTTCGTTTTCATGTGATTTCTGTCGCGGTACTTATTCAAGGTTGCTGGCCGACCAGTGTGGGAGTAATTAAACTTCTCTTACTGCGCCGCGCGGATGCTGTTGACGTGTTTCTTGTTTACTATCTTGAGGAAAATAGAGAGACTGAGGGGGGAGAGGGGGGGGGGAGAGTGAAAGAGATTGTTGGAGAGAGAGAGACTCCACGATGACAATGCGCATCCATATATCAAGCAAGTGGTCCAAAAGTCCCAGGATGGCAATGGCCTGCGACGGCGCTCGGGGCGTCCGAAGGTCCTCGTCAGACCCAGCTCTCCTCTCCCTCAACAAGTCCGCCTTTTTCCTGAGGACAGAAGGAGACAGCGACGGTCCTCGGCTCGGACGCGGCCCTCCGCCGTGAAAAGCCTCTGCTGCTCTACCTGATTCTCTTACCGCGTAAGGCTGCGTCCGGGTAAGGCGAGGCCGTCGCCGTCGCAGCCCCACTGTCGCCCGCGGCCGGGCCGGGCGGGGGTGTCCCACTCCGGACGCCTCCCCGGCCCGGCCGGGTAGGAAAGGGAAGAGGATTCCTCATCCCGAGGATCTCCCAAAAGACACCCCCTGCCCCTCCGCCTCCTCTTCCTTCGGCGGGGAAAATTCCGCTGTACTCGTCGGATTATATTTCAGGACGGTCCGCGACGGTTGTGCGCCGCGCAGTGCGCGATTTGCAACCGCCGCGCCGCGAAAGAGGCCCAATCCTCTGAGGTGTTCCCGAGGGGGTCGCGCGGGTCATGCGCTATCCGCGAGGACCCGGCCCGGCCCGGCGCGTCGGCGTCGCCGAGGTCCCACGTCCCACCCTTGCGACCCGATGGGGTTGAGATAAACCACTACCACCGGAGCCGTCCTTTTATTATTATCGTTACCTGTGCGTCGCGGAGGCCTCTTTGGAAATGAGAAGACGTTCAGAAAAAAAAGTACTGTACGACCCACCACCCCACATCACATCTGCATAACTTTTTTCTTCCAAGAAAAAAAAATAATCAGAGGGGACCTCTTTGCTCTGTATGTGTTATTTTTTTTTTAAATCGGGGACGTTAGTAGAATGCTTGTCTGACCGAGTTCCGCAAAGCAGAGTTATGCTCTAGAAAATGCGACACCTTTGTAGTAGTGTAACGGACAGGGTCACAAATTAACGGTGGAGTTTTAGTACTACCTTAAGTTTACCGCAACCCTTTCCTAATGTAGGTCGCACCATTTCCGTTGCGCACTTGGTAATTGCCTGGTCTGAATTCATCTCCTCCGCCTCCTGACTTAGCGACGCCCCCTCACTCACCTTTCCTATCCAAGACGGGCCGCACTCGAGTGGAACCAAGGGAGGCTCGGCTCGGCCAGGCCGTGGAGAGGGGGTGGTTAAGGGTGGCGGTGAAGGGGGTGGCGACGCAGGGGCGGCGTGGGGGAGGGGAGGCAGCAACAGCTTGGACTTGTTGCGGCGAGTGAGGCGGCGATACTCCTCGCCCGCACCCCGCCCCCCTCCGTCGAGACGCGTTCCTCGGCGGCCGTTTTGTTGTTCGCGGAGCTCGGGGTATCCGCACGGTCCCGGCGCGTCGCGTCCTGTACAGCACTGTACGCGTGTACTGTACTAGTTGTCCCGCGCGGAACATCGAGAATGCCGTTACTGACTCCTGCGAGTCCTGGAATACTCGAAACTGCCCCAGCAGTATTTCAGGATCAAGGTCATTAAGGGCCTCGGGGCTTAAACCGCTTAAGGGCCTTTCGAAGTTGCCTCCGCGGCTCTACGCTAACCGCCGCGACCCCGTCGGCAGGGAGAGAGGGAGGGCGGGGCGGCGGGGACGGCGGTAGAGGGAGAGTGATTATCATGTAGATTACTGATCTGGGCGCGGAGCGGCGCGGCGCTGCGCAGGGCGGCGCCGTACAGGGCCGCGCCCGGCCCGGCCCGCCCGGCTCCACGCATGGCCGGGTCGAGTGTTGGAACGTGCAACTCGAAACGGCAACGAACAGACGGGACAGGTGCGTCGGCGCTCCGCAGGGGGAATGCAACCTACGCGCCCAAACCCCCCGAGAGAATGAATATTGTAGGGTACTGTTTAACGCTGCGCTTAAGAGTGTGTGAGACGGGGTGGTAGATTCAGACTGGTAAAGGTGAGCGCATTTGCAGGTGCTCGCGTTGTGTGGGTACTGGTAGGAAAGCACGCGCACTAACACACGTCTAAAGTTTCCCCGAAACGGTATTTGCGCGCAGAAAATAATTTCAGTGTGACTCACGCGAGGCTTTGTCTTGGGGAGGCAGGAGTGGGGGCAGACGGGGCACGGGCGCGGCGGGGGCTGTCCGGCAATGACGTAACGGCCGCGTCCTTTCGGCCTCGCGCCCCTTTCGCCCGGGCCGCCGGCAGGGGAGGGGCGTGCCCGTCAGAGGGAGAAAGTGCAGCGCGGGGCGGGGCTACGCCACCGAGTCCATAGGAGGAGCCACCACCTCGCCAAGACGATCCGGCAACGGCGGGAGCTCGGTCTGCACCGTCCCTTTAAACTTTAAAAACCCCCGGACCGACGTCTCCGCCGTCCCTTCGCGAAGAATAGGCGAGGCCGGCGGGGCACGGCGGGGCGGGGCGGGGCGGGGCGCGGGGCGGGGCGGGGCAGCACCCGGCCCTGCTTGCCTCTCGGGTCGGCGACGGGTTCGGATGAGGAGAAGGAGGGTCTTTGCCTGCCCCAGCTTTGCTGCTCCACCCTCCCTGAGCAGGAGGAGGTGGAGGAGGAGGGTGGAGGGTCGGCGGCAAGGAGGGTTTGCTTGTTGATTGCCTTGCAATGCGCGGGGAGGGGAGGGGAGAGGGGGGGGTCTGCCAAGACCCGTCGAGCCGTCTCCGAGAAATAAGCAGGAGGGGAGGGGGGAGGGGAGGGGGCACTGACCACTATAGTTCTATTCTTTGGCAGCGCACCCCCCCTCCTCTTCCCCTGCCTTCCTCCCCTCATCAGAGGTGCGTGCGTAGTACACGGTTGAAAAAAAAAGTCAAGCGTATTGATAATAAGCCAGTCAGCGCGAATAACGCACCGCCTTGTCAAAAAAAGTTGGATTCCTGTTGCACGCCTCTTTCCATACTCGCCGTAAGAAAAATCACTGGTTGCTGCCATTTTTTTTTTGCCATGTCCCGAGGGCAAATTGTTAAAGTATTAGCTTTTAATAAGCTTGCAATTTTTTTTACCTGTCATTTTTTTCCACGATCTACCTGTAATAACGGTTTCGCGTACCGTAAGCCGTGATACGGGCCCCAAATGTAGGCTACTGGAGGGATTCGCCGCTATTCGCATGGACTTTGCAGGCTGCCCGGGCCGGGCCAGGCAGGCACGTACGTACCGGCCCGCCCACGCACGTCTTGGGCCCCGGCCGCGCCGTGCCGCGCCACGCCACGCCCCCGGATACTACACATTCGTATTCGTCCCTAGTTCTGCTCCTCCTCGTGTGTTGGAGGCGGACCGGGGCCGGGCCGGGACCAGCCCTGCCGGGTATAGGCAGCTGGAGCTCGAGAAGGCCTGCTCCGTGTCCGCCCTAGTGACCGCGCCCCACGCCCCGCGCCCACAGTGAAGGGGCGCCCGCCGAGGCGCTGCACTCTCCACCACCCGTTAGGTCGCTCTCCCTCCCTCTTTTCCCTCCCTCCCTCTCTCCCTCCCTCCCTCCCTCGCCCCGGTTCTATCTCTTCCTCGTTCAGCCTTCCCTCACCCTTCCCTTAGGTTTATGGCCCGCACGGCCCCGACTGCCTGGCGCCAGGCCCAGGCGCCCCAGCCCCACCCTCAGCCTGTCTCACTCCCACCCGCGGGCCGGGCAGGGCGCCGCGACGCCCCGCGCCCCGACTCCACACGCGCCCCAGCCCCACGCGACAAGGACGGTCGGTAGCGCGGAGCGGAGGGGCGGGCCGGGCTGGTCCTATCAGGGGGTGGGAGCGACGCCACGGCGACGCCACCAAGGCGGACGGCGCCGGCGGGGGTCCTTGGCGCCGCGCACTCGGGGGAGGAGAGGACGCCGACGCCGGCCGACGCGACGCCGCGGCCGAGGGGCGGAGGACGGGGCGGATATGATCGTGCGCAGAGCAGCGAAATGGGTGCTTCTCAGCCGGCCGCGCTCTGGACCCGTTAGACACAGGGCCGAGCACGTGCATTTCAGCACGTGGCGTACGGAAGCTGCCCTCGACGAAACACGGCCCTAGGCCTCGGCTGGCTCCCCGCCCGTCGTCGGTCCCCTCCGCCCCCTCTCCCACTCCCCTCCGCCGTGCTGCCGGGCCCCGGCGAGCCGCGCCGGCCACGCCTCGCAAGCCGGCTCGGGGCCGGGCGCAGGACTGGCCAATTTCGTGCACATTTTTGGGCTCCTGCCGTCGGCCAGGTACCTCTACCGGGACGCCATGGGCACCAGCGAACGCAGGATCGCGAGGTCCTCGCAGCTGCGCGCGTCCCGGCCGAGGACTCCGAACGCGCCGGACGCTGCCGACGTGTTAGACCTTAGCTCTCGCTGTCGATCCCGGCGGCGCCCCGGGAGATTATATACCCTGCGTCGCGCGGTTCGTGACAGAGAAGTCCGATTGTCCATCGCACTTAAAACGGACTCGCCAAATGAGCCGAGAAAAACGCTGTACCAGCGACGGAGAAACCGCGCGGACAGTGCCACAGCTGCATCAGCGCGGAAACCGCAGCGGGCAGCTGTGGGATACCCGGAGGCGAAAAACTCGCCCCGGGGTGATGTGGAGTAACTCCCCACAGGGGAACCACTCTGCGACGGGCAGCAATTGACTTCTCATTTTTGGCCAGCTCCAGCTTCGGCCATTTTTGACTTATGCACTTCTTCGCGATACCGCGCTTCGATATCGTGTCCAACTCGACTCCTTAGCTTGCCTGGCCACGCCATGGCAAAGTGTGTTTGAGAGTATGCGCGCTTCGGGCCCGGGCGCATGGCGAAGGTCGCTGCGGGCCCCGCGAGTGGGGGAGGGGGGGGGGGACATGGGGCTCAGGAGAACGTTCCTGTCCCGCGGCGACTTTGACAACCTCACTTTTGTCGCTTCTCTGAAGCCGACAGTTCTGCGAACTGTCTCTCATCCGAGCTCATCTCGCGCGATGGGCGCCCTCCCCTCGCGGCGCGGTTGGGCGTGGCGGGGCGTGGCGGCGTCATTGCACCGGAAGCGTCGGCCGGCGTCGCCGCTCGGTGCGCGCATTCCGACGCGGACGGGGCGACCGGAATGAATGACTTGCCCAGTGAGGATCGAGGCGGAGCGGAGCGTTCTCATGGACCTGCTCCAAGGAGACGCCGCGCCCGCCGCGCCGTGCCCGAGTCGGCCTTGGGCAGCAGAGAGAACAGCAAACGCTTCTAATAAGACCACACCGTGGCGCTTATCCCCCGGGCGGGCACTCCGGACACCTCCGGCCAGTCAATCTGACGGGAACAAAAGCCTTCCGCGAAATCAGGCGCCCGGCCCGGCCCCTGTACCCTGGGCTGTGCAGGTCGATTACCGGAGGCCAGGTGGAGCAGGCCATGGCTCACGCTTGAGGAGGGGCTTACCCTCACCGGCCCTCAGCACCTCCCTGCCACGCCCATCCCCTCGGCGCGGCGCCCCAACTCGGCGTCACCTCACGCACAGTGCCCCCAGAGGCGCGAAACTGGAAAAAAGTCGCGCGGTATCTTCTTTTTGTTAATGTGGGTCTTTTTTCTGTGGAGAGGGTACGTGTGTTAGGCGACAGCGCGGTAGCGGCCGTGCGGGTCGCCATAGCGGCAGGGCGGGCGCGGGTGGGCACGGCGCGGCGCGTCCAGCCCGTAGCGCGAGGTGGGCACCGCCACAAAGGATGGGCTCCCCGCGGACACGCACAGGTGGGGAGGGAGAGCGTCACTCTGGGGGTGGGGGGCAATCACTTAGAGTGCAGCCACCACCCGGGCCCGACCCGGCCCGGGCGCGCTGCCGGGCTGGGGCCCGCTATGGGGCACCAGGGCGAAGGCATGGGCGCCGTGGGGCCGTGGGGGGCCTCTTCCCTGTCCGCACATTCTTCACCACGGGATGCTCTTTGGGCACTACAGTAAATTAATTCGTCTAGGTGTGTGTGTCAGTGTACCTAAACGGAAAGCGTCTCTCTATGTAAACACGGCTGCGCCGGCGCCTGTGGGCGGAGCGGGACGGGATCGCGCGCATGTTGTAGGGCAGGGTGACCACCCCATGCGCCCCCGTCGCCGTCCTGCTCCACGCACACGTTGGTCGGCAGCAGAGCGCGAACCGAATAGGGATGTAAAGTATGAGTTTCTGCGGAAAGCCGGTAACATTTGATGTAAGTTTTTTTTTTTAGTCAGTCGCTGTGCCCTTTTTCAGTTGCCCTAGTCACAAGGACGGTAAAGCTGAAAAAAGCAATTAGTCCAAAAAAAAAATAAAAAAAATTACGCGGTTTTTGAACCACTGCCCACCTAGTGCTATAAGCAGCGTCGATACCAATGACGCTACGCGGCCGGCACAACACTGCTCGGAGAGCAGGCGCACTCATGACACCGGGTTCGTTTCTTCGGTGACTGTGGCTTCTCGCGCAGAATGACTCCTAGTGGTCCGGCATTTGGTACCGTGGCGTCGTAGCCGTGCCGGCATAGTGTCCGCGCGGAGAGTCGCAGGACGGAGGTTCGAATCTTACCAACACATTTAATTTTTCTGAGGACAACAATTTGGAGAGTGGAATTCAAGCCCCCCATTTCAACCGAGCTCCCTCGTGGAATAGCCGACGGTCTAGTGGTCTAGTGGTGCCGCGAAAGCCGTGGGGTGTCTGTGAGACTCGGCACATGGGGCCTGGTTCAAACCCAGGTAGGTTCTTCACTGGTAGCGACAGCGGGTTGCCAGGAAGTTCCGTCCCATGCCCACGACTGGTGGTCGGTCGTGGGGTCATAAGTCCTAGAATCTGGCTCCAAAAATAGCTATTCCATGCTCTGGGGACAGGGCAGTTCGGTTAACCACCGTACGACTAAATCTGACAGTACGGGGATCAAATCTGTCGAATTGCGCGACAGGATCGCGGCCAGAAAAGCACCGGTTCCCATAAGAACACCGAAGTAGTTGGCTGCCACGGGGGGTAAAAGCCCTGTGCCTGGCGGGAACCGCAACCTCCTTCGGGAGGTTTACTGTCGCAAAAATTTTCCATGTTTTCACGCCACCCTTTCATTTGCAGCAGCACGTGCGTAATTTTTCAAGGTTAAGCTCGGCTCGGCTCCGCCTAACGCGCGGATTCTCGCTGTAGCGCTTGTGACCTGTAGCGGTTGTGATCTGTAGCGCTTGTGACCTACGTCCGAATAGGGAAGTAGGGAGTGGCTCGCAAGCTTCTCCGCGATGTCAAGGCCTGTTTCTAAGTTTCGACTCGAAACTCATCCAAGATAAAGCTGTTTTAGGCATTTGGAATCCTGCGGAAAAACGTATCGAAAGCTGTCAATTTTTTGAGAAGCTTTTCAAGTGCGGCGCAGTCACCGCAGTGTACGTACCACTTGACTCATTCATGTCACCGGCCCAGTCCCGCTGCAGCCGCCATGGGCCCGGCCCCGCCCCGCCCCACCCCGGCCGTGGGGCGAGCGGACGGCCCATGAAGCGTGAAGCAACAGCTGTTCTCCGTCCCGTCCCTTCCCCTCCCCGCCCCCCCCGCCCCCGCCGCGCGCGGCCCCACAGGTCTCCTGCTCGGGGCACTGCGTGAAGTGCGAGCGCGCAGCAGGGGCAGGCCTCGCCTCGTGGTCAGAACAGAAAGTCCCTTCACAACCCGTGGCGGCATCCTCATGTGTGAAGCGCAGCTGCTCGCCCCGCCCCGCCCCGCCCCGCCCCTCTCGCCATCACCGCGGCATGACTGCGTGTGGAGTGCGAGGACGTGGAGTGGCCCGCAGCTCGCGGCCAGCCAACAATTTCCTCCAATACCAATTGATTCTCGTCTTTCGGTGAAAAACCTCTCCTCGCTGAGGTCGTAGAGTACTCCAGACTGATCTCCACCCCCGGCACAGGGTTGTGTTCTACGCACAGGCGCGCAGCCGCGGCGACGTCGCGATGGCGCAACATTTCTATTAGCTCACTACTCTTTCTCTCATCCGTTTTGCCTCGAGGCATTTTTTTTCCAAAACTCTGCTTAACCGCATTGTTTCTTTTGGCGCGGGTGAATAGAGCTGGATAGAGTCGGGGATATAGTGGCCACACGGGTTTATCATCTGTTTTTTTATTTTTTTAAGTGATTTTTTTTTAACTTCGACTATCCTGCTTCTCTGTTTCGCGCGAGTCAAAAAAACACAATAAAATAGTACTATTGCGTGGCGAAAGGGGTGTGCAAGCTTAAGCTAACACGGTGGTGGCCCAGGACAGGCGGTCTAAGAAAGAAATACCACCACTACATACAGGTAAGTGAATCACCCCTACCCCTGTTTAAATTTAAAATAAAAAACGAAGTAAAAAAAGTAAAAGTGAGAGAAAAACTATTCAAGAAGAGAGAAGATTATTGCAGTTGCACGGCGTGGTTTGACGACGACACACCCGACTGAAGCGCGTGTATGTCCATAACTCGTTCACACTCGGCTGCGTGCGCCCCCCGCCCCCCGTCCAGCCCGCGCGCTCCCACGGGTGGCGCTGCCAAATTACGAAAAAAAACGAGGAAATTAAAAAGAACTTGACATATTCTCTCTCGCTCTATCGGATTGTGGCACTAATTGGTCCTCACGCTGCTCGTCAATTTACTTACCCCGCACTACTGTGCGGGTGGGTGCCATCACGTCATGTCACTGGGCCATTCCCAGGCTCCCACCCCCGGGCCGGGGGTGGGCAGATGCACCCCTCACGTGCCCACGGGGGTGGACGAGGGGTGCGGACCCCGCCCCCGCCCCGCCCCGCCCCTCTCGTGTCCGGTCGCGGTTGGCGAGCTGCTGCTGTCCCCCGCGCGCATCTAAATATTTGTGGTCAAGGCTATGGTGGACCGCACACGCACACTCATGGCCACCAGGTGGGCGGTGCGGTGGACGCGCGGATGGAGTACCGGCCGCGTATGCTGCGCGCCGCACCCAAGGTAGGTACTGTCAGCTTTATAGCCCGCTGGCGCGCGCCGTGTGGGTAGGCAGCCCGCCCGCCAGCGCTGTCGCGCGGTACAGCATGGACCCGTGCGAGTTGCCTGTGCTTTAGAGATGAGGTACTTCACTCAGCTGCGATCCCATCTCCGCGGGTTTGCTCTGTACTTGTGGTAAGTGATGCTGTCGCCAGGCCGACGGCTGTAGTCAGTTTTCCGAGCGCACCAGTAGTACAGTATGCGGCCGGTGCGACCCGGTGCGCGGAGGTTATCGCATCCGCTGCTGGTGCTGGGTCGCGGGGCCGCGGGGCCGCGGGCGGCGGCGGGGGCGGGGGAAGACCAGTGAGAGGTGCCCGCCGTGCCGTGCCGTGTCTGCTTCCCACTCTCCCCGGACCGCGAGGCTAAATCGGTCCACGCATGACGCCGCGGCCCGCGATCGCATGTTCTTGTTCTTTCCCCTGGACAGGACCTCGCATCGATGACGTAAAGGATTCCCGAGATCATTCAGGGGACCCCCCTGGACCCCCCACCTCTCGGCGGTGAGTCAGAGCGGCTGGCTCCTGGCCCGGCCCGGCGCGGCCCCCCACCTGTCAAGAGACCAGTCCAGCCGCGAGGGGGGAGAGGGGGCAGGAGCTCGCCAACGGACCTGCTAAACCTGGAGCACGAGAGAGAAGGGCGCCCCTCCCCTCCCCTGCCCCCTCGCCGATTCCCTCTCATTCTGTCCGGCTGCGCCCGAAAGTCGTCCTGGGCCTCCTGCCGTCTCTCCCCCTTGGCCCCCGGGCCAGGCCAGGCCAGGCCAGGCGGGCGCGACAGACGGGCGTCCGCTCGGACGCGCCGCGCCGTCGCTATGCCCTGCGCCCCTCCCCCCTCGGCGGGGCGCTGTGCGGACCCCTTCCCTCCCCCGCCGCGCCCCGCCCCACCCCTCCGCCCCACCCGCCGCGCCCGCGCAGCAGTTCTGCGAGCAGCCTGGGCTGGCGGCTGGGTGGTTCGCGGCGCGCCCGCCTGGCTCGGCTCGGCTTTGTGTGTGCGAGCGGCAGCGGAGAGGACGTGCGTCTCGCGGGCGGAGCAGAGCAGAGCCGAGCGTCGGGAGCGGGACTTGACTCGAGTGTGCTGTTGCTGGTCGTGAAAACCCCGTCATCATGTACGCCGTACTCGCCCTCTTCCTCGCGGGGCTCGCCAGCGTGCAGGGCTACAGTGAGTACCGAGCAGCGCAGCGCCACCCCCGTCCAGCCCCAGCCCCAGCGTCGTCTGCTAGCATGTTGTTGTTTTGCCAGGACCTAGCTCTGTATCGATCGGGTCGCAGGCGAGGCGGGCCCGCGCTCCTGCTCCCAGGAGGCCCTTACTTGGGTCGCGGACCCGTCCCGTCCTCGGCCAGGACAAACATGCCACTTAGGGATGGGATAACAACCTGTGGGAGCGGGTGTGAGAGGTTAAGGGCTTTCGGCCCGTCGCCGCCCCGTTCCGCCCCGCGAGGGTTCTCATTGCCGCGGCCATTTAAGGTGCGGGTCATTCATCGCGTTTCGATCAGGTTTCACACGAACGTTGGGGGTTGGGGTAAATTATTGAGACTGATGAATTAAATTTGTAAGCCAGTTTAATATGCAGGAAAAATTCCTATTTTTGTCCTGATCCTGCTCAGTGTGGTTGGTGGTGTTGATTGCTGGCTTGCCCCCCCCCCCCTCTCCCCCCGGCATCCTGCTTGACAATGCCCCCTTCGTGCCCCCTCTTCCCCACCCCTCCTTGCACATTGCTGCCCGCCAGCTCAGCATGAACCCCTTCCTCCTACACCCACTCACCCTCATTCCAACAGGTTCTCTCCTACTCTGTTTATTTAAAATGTCAACCATAGTTGCTTGAATTTCCCACATCAAGTACTGAAATTATTTATGACCACATTTGGGATAAAATTCTGACTAATAATGGTATTCTTTTTCAGCCTGCATGGTGTGTGGACCTATTCCGGGGAAAGAATATTGCTGTTCTGACCTGAATGACTCGCACTACTGCTGTTCTTTTGAAGAGTTTTATTATAAAGGGTAAGAATTTCCTTTCTATTAAGTCTAATTAACTGATTAAATTCTTCCTTCTATGCCTAATCTTACAATAATTTCTTTTCTTATCAGTGGCTTCATTGATACCAAAACGCTGTACATCATCGTTGCTGTTGGAGCTGGAGTTTTGTTGACATTGATCCTCCTCATCTGTTGCTGCTGTTGCTCCTGCTGCCCTTGCTACCGCCGGCGCCGGCAAGGTGCTGTGTACAACAGTTAGTGAACATTATTTCCCATTTTGTTTGTGTAATCTGTGAGGTGTCTGGTCACTGCTACACATTCATTCCAATCTTCCCTTTTTCAACCCCTATTAACATTTATTTCTGTCATCGCCCAATGTCTTTTACCAACTAACTCATTAAATTCTTCTTTGTTATTTTTTGCATGCACACAGATTAAACAATGGAGGTAAGAATTTATTTTAAAAAAATTATTATGTTTGCAAAAAGAATCTTGTAGTTCTTCTACTGTCCTTCTTTGGTCTCCTTTTAAAACCCTAATTTTGGTAGTCTCTTGCTTTTCATCTTGATGTTCCGATTTGATTGTGCATTGCTTCTTGTGTTTATTTTGCTTGCATGACCTATGCTTCTTTGACAATAACATGTTTGTCATAGGGCCTGCGTGAACTCTAGTTTGTGCAAGGATATTGTGATGTCATACATGCTGCTTCTTTTACTTCTGGGCCTGATGGTAAGGTCATCACACTTTCATACTGTTCCTATGCCAAATATTTTTCGAATGTCAAATGACACATAAGATACAACCAATTAAACGCACACAAGCTATCAATTTCCAAGTGATAGTAGTTTTCATCCATGCATGTTAGTAAGAATCAACGCAGTTGAAGGCATCAGTTGTAATTGATATTTTCTATTTGCAGGTGTTGTGCTACCATGTGCTCCAGCATACCAGCCCAGTTCAAATCAATATTATCCTGCACAATATCCTCCACAACCTTCTTCCAACCCACATCTTGGTATATACAGAAAATGATTGTTCCTTTTAATACTGTTTCTGCTAAATGAATTTTAAAGAAAACACTTTACTCTTTGTTTTGCAGCTGCCTCCGCTCCAGCCTATCCTACACTTCCGAAAGTTTAGTACTTTAATAGTATCAAAGCGCACAATTGATAAGCTGTGCCAAAGGAAAATCTAATCTTTAGTTTGTTCCTCTATTTCCTTCATTTCCTTCTAGGAGTTTTTTAAATGTGATATTATTTACATAGAGTATGTCCACACTCTCTTGTACTTAACTGATGCCATATTTTAGCTACTTGGCCACAAAGTGTGGGTTAACACAAAATTTGAGTGGTTCTGTAGTTTACTCACCTCTTAGATGTAACAATTAAGTGTTTGTCTTTAATGACATATGACTTATATTTAAGATTGAAGGATAATTATATTTATTATATTTTGTTCACTTTCCTTTAGTTGATGAAAAGTCACCCCACAATTATAGTTGTTGTTTTATGATTATTGTAATATGAAAAGTAAGGAATTACATCTTGAATGGTTGTGTGAAATTATTGTTAACTGGTTGTGAGTCTCAAGCCAGTGATTATTTTTGTTTTAGTTTGCATTGAATGTCTCAAGTATTTTTTTTTTAGTTATAAATCTTTTTTTAATTTAAAGGTTTCATTTAACTGCATTGTAAGAGACAATATTCAGAATGATGCCAAACATTTTTTTTTCTATTGTATTCCTTATTATTTCTAGAAAATATTTTGCATTCCATATGTCCCACAAAGATAGATCACTGTATTAATGCCTTAATATGTTATGTGAAACAATTTTATGTAGTGTAGTCATAGTGGTACCCAGAAACTCTTGATGTGATAGATAGTTTCTAAACATCAAAGAAATTTTTTTTTTACCAGACCAAAGTGTTTTTTTTTCTTTTTCTCTATAATGTAAATTTTTTTAAAAAAATTGTGTAACTTTGATCAGGAAGTTTGGGTCTTTAAAGGTTTGCACATATGAAAATAATAGTTTTTGCATGATTTCCTTCAGATCCTCCTGTTAATAATGTCTCATGGTTTTTAAATCCTTACTATTAGCTGTATCCCCGTTTGTTCCACTCCATAAAAATCAATATTTATTTCCTGCCAAAAAGTGAATTTTTTTGCGTTGCTGTATCTTTTCTATATATATTTTTCTGAATTATTAGATACATCTACTGAATGTTCATTTGAATAACTATCCATTTGCCAAGATCCCTTTACTTTAGAAGATTGCTCTCAAGTGGACCAACTAAGAGACCAAAATAAGCATGAATGCAGAACAACTCCACTGCATTATCAATGAGATAATATCTGTGAGGCCTTCAATTTTACTGTGGTGATGAAAATATTTAACTGAAATTAGGCTCAAAACACTCATACTATCAAACAGATACTGATATTGCCATCCAATCCAATTCACACATCACATGTAAATTTTGAGTCAAATCACTGGGCAATTGGTCAGATTTTTCTTTTGGGCCTTTTTTTCTGCTTGGATAATATTTGGTTTTGTTTTCCTCACTGAAGTATATGACATGTTTAAAGTTCTTTCCAATGAGAACACCTTCCCATGTTCAAGTATTATAACGGAAGTCCTTTAGATGGGTTTTATTCTCATTGTCAAACGATGACCAGCTCAACATGGGATATACAAAAGACTCTTTGAGTTAAGTCTGATTTCTCTTTTGTTACAAATTTTCTATTTTAAGACAACTTGTTGCTGTACAAACAATGCTGAATAATACTGCCCTGTAGTGAAGTAAGGAAACCTCCATGCTGATAACAGTGCGAGTATAAAACCAAATAAAATTACACCTCTATATTGCGTCTTATTTTTAAGCAAAAAGTATCAGTATATTGACCCTCTTCTTCCTACTTTCCTTCCAGAAATCGTACCCACATCACCCTCCACATGTCCTTTGGGCTCTCATCCCATCCCCACCTAGCCCATCCCGTGGACAGGACGGGCAAGGTGGTAGTGGTGGGGGTAGGAGTTGCAGTAGCGGTAGCGGTAGAGCATTGACAGGGACCCGGCTAGAAGCAGCAAGATAAACAACAACTCCAAAATTTATTTTTATACAGGCCGACAGTTAAAGTCAGCTTTATCACAGTTAAGGCCGTTGTGCTCCAGGAGGATAATGGAGCAGCAGCAAGTGGACATCGATGGAAGTGTTTTGGAAGGGGTAATGTATCTTGTATTAATTTAAGTGCTGTGTTCATCGGTGATAAAACGAAATGTACCTCTTATGATAACACCTGTGAAGTGACAAAATCATGTCTCATTCGGTTGATGATAAAAAATACCAGGTTAAATTTTGTTGAATCATATCATTGCGAACCGGCTTGTAGGTTAAGATTTCTGACTGCAACATTTTGTTTAGGGAGGGCAGATTTTACGAATGGCTGTCTCCCTGAGTGCGATTCAGAAAATCCCAATTCGAGTAAAGAACATTCGAGCAGGCAGAGACAAACCAGGTTTACATGCTCAACATTTAAAGGGATTAGAAATGGCCCGTGACATCAGTGGTGGAAAATTGTGGGGATCGTCTCTTCACTCTACCGAAATTGTTTTCCATCCAAAGCATCTCCTTGGAGGAAATTTTTCGGCAGATACAGAAACTGCTGGGTTTGTAACCATTTCATTGGAATTCAAACTAATTTTCTATCTAAACAATGTCATAACATTTGTATGTTTCTTTATATTCTAGAAGTGTCAGTCTACTGATTCAAGTAATACTACCCTGCGCACTATTTGCTCCATCTCCTGTTCATCTTAATCTTCGAGGGGGCACAAATGCTGATATGGCTCCTCAGATAGATTATACGGTGACAGTATGTATGAAATTAGAATTTATAGATTGTCATGAGTGGTTTTGTTTTGTAGAATTTGAAATAAAAAACTTTCCTATTAAATTAGGTTTTTAAAAAAATTCTGGAAAAATTTGGAGGAAATTTTGAGGGCTGCATCGAGAAAAGGTAGGCATCTTTTTGAAATGATGATTTATTTCTTAGTTTCTTTATTCCTTTCACAATATTGAAATTGTTTTATTGGAACAGGGGCTACTTTCCACGAGGCGGAGGACTGGTAACCATGAGGATTGATCCAGTCTCCCAATTAAGGCCAGTTAATTTGCTTGATCCAGGTCAAGTAACTAGAGTGTGGGGTAGAGCGTTTGTAGCAGGAAACATCCCAGTTCAGGTGAGGCACTTTTGGAAAGGATTTCAGAATCACTGTAAACTTCATTATTGCTGAGGTATTCCATTCACTTTTAGGAGGCAAAGAAAATGGCTGATTTGTGTCAAGGAGCTATCAAATCTGCTTTAGGAAATATTCCGGTGGAGATAATGGGATACAAAGAAAGCCCCCATCAGGCTGTAGGGAACGGCTCTGGTGTTAAGTAAGCCACTTATCTTTTTGATTTCTGTACCTAATTTTATGAGCTTACCCCTGCATTCAATCTTCTCTTTGAAATTAGTTTATTTGCAGAGACAAGTACGGGCTGTATACTAGGAGGCTCATCCCTTGGGAAAAGAAATTTAAATGTTGAGGTGGTGTCATCTCAAGCTGTAGGAGAGCTAGTAGATGCAGTTAAAGTTGGAGCTTGTGTAGATAGTCACTCTCAAGATCAGGTACATATGTCATATTTAATCAAAAAAATTTTCAATGAACTTTCTTCCTTTTACTTTTTATTGACAAATATCAATGCTTTGTATTTATTTACATGTAGGTAATAATTTTGATGGCTTTGGCGGCTGGTAAATCAAGCATTATGTGTGGCCCAATAACTTTACACACTAAAACCGCAATTTACATTGCTGAGATCTTGACTAAGGTGCAAATTTTAAGTTTTTGCATTAATTTGCGAAGCATTTTATTCATTATTATTTTCTCTGAAATTTAATTGCTGCTGAATTATTTCAGGCACGCTTCCACATTGAAGAATGTCAGGATGGAAGGAATATTATCAGCTGTGAAGGGATTGCTTTGAAAGCCGCAGCAGGTATGCCAATGGAATATTGATAGAGAGTTTACAATTATTTTTTTTATCTTTATGTATTGATTACTGAGTGTATAAAAAAAAATAACACTTGATGACTGTGATGCTTGTATTTGTACTAGTCTCATAAATTATCTTATGGGTTTATAAGCAATATAGACAATTGTAATTGAATTAAAATAGGTTTATTATTATTATTTTGATAACAAATCTAAGCAACAAACCAACAATTTTTGTTGATTTTTTTAAAATGGGTGTGTTTGTGGGTAAGCTAATGTATTAATATACAATCCTTTCTCACATTCATATTTGTTCACCATCTGTCATTGGAACCTGGTCCTGCTATACAAAACATAAAACACAGAATTGTGTAAGCCAAGATAGACGAAACAAAATGAAATAAAAGTGCAGAAAATATATATTTGTACCCTGTGAGTTATTTCATGGAGGTCTTGAGTTGTCGGCGGGTCAGACTGTTCTGTCAATTCCTGTTATAAGTATATTTCATCCCGCAACACACAATACTTTCATATAGATTAATGTGTGGATCTGCTTGATTTGGTTCCCTTCACAGTTGTCTTACCCTCACCGTTGCTGGGGCAGGGAGTGCCAAGGTGTCCCTCTGCAGAAGCCAGGCGTCCATGCGGATGACGGGCAGCCTCAGGCGGTCCCTGGCGGGGGCCAGGATGCGGCAGATGAGGGACTTGCAGGCGGCGGACACGCGAGGGTGCTCGGGGAACACCACCTTGCTGTGCACCTGCTGCAGGGCGCACGCCGCACGCGTACGCGCAGCACAGTAAAGCGTGCTCGTGACCCTCTGCCGCCACGCCACGCCACCTCCCATACCCTGAGCAGCTGGTTGAACTTGGAGTCGTCGAAGGGCAGGCGGCCGAACACGATGGCGTACAGGACCACCCCCATGGACCAGATGTCGGCAAGCTGCGGCTGGTACGGGACTCCGCGGAGGATCTCAGGTGATGCATAGGCGAAGCTGCCGCAGAATGTCTCGGAGAGGTGCGGCCCTGGTGAGTGCGCGTAGAGGGAAGGCCCAGGAGGACCGTTGAGAGAGGGGGGCAGCTAGCGTGGACTTGAGCTAACTTAAATTTAAAAGCGCTACCGTGTGGGGCGGACTCGCCGCGCCGGGCGAAGCCGAAGTCGGACAGCTTGATGTTCAGGTCCCCGTCCATGAGCAGGTTCTCGCACTTGATGTCTCTTGTCACAGGGCATTCGGGGGGACATGGCAACTCTCAGAGGAGAGGGAAATGGAGTTGTGGGGATTTTCTTTCCCGTGAACGACAGGGAGTGCGAGACCGTCCCGCGGGCTATTTACCGGTTCTACCTGTGCACGATGCCCAGCTCGTGACAGTACTGCACGGCGTCCGCGAGCTGGCCGAACCAGCGGCGGCCGCGCACCTCGTCGATGTGCGACTCGCGGCGTATCACGTCCAGCAGGCTGCCGTTGGACGCGTACTCCATGACGATGTACATTCTGCGTCACATTAAGAAGGGAGACACGTATAGGTGTGTCCGCTCCATATTTTTCGTATGAGAGTTAATTGGGTTATTATTGGAGCAGATCGCTTCACCCCGGTGCCTCGCGAAAGTAGGCGAGGCTCCACAGGGACGACCTGTACTCCTGCAAAAATTTCAAAACTAATGCATATTAGCTGAGCCAAGCGTCACCAGGGCTCTGTATTTTCCTTACTCATTAGTTTAAGGCACGACGAGGAGAGCGTGGGAACGTGACCCGACTAGAGTCCCGTGCGGGGGCCCCGCCGCGAGCGTGAGCCGCGGAGGCCGCGGGGGCGCGCGCGCAGAGAGGGGCTCAGGGGGAGGCTGCCCGCCGAGAGCCTCGCCCTCCCCGAGCACTCCAGCGAGTGTGTCATGACAGTGAACCGGCACGTTCGAATGCAAACGCGTTCCGAGGCGTTCAACCGCTGGTGACCCGGTGACCCCGCCATCTAGCGGCCGCCGCCTGAACTAGCCTGGGCGACTGCGCGCGCGCGCCAAACTCGGTCGATTTCAAACGGGCGCGCCGTTGCTGCCCGGACGCGGCCCTCACCTGTGCGTCGTTTCGATGGCCTGCAGGAAGCGCATGACGTTGGGGTGGCGCAGGCCCTTCACGACCTCGATCTCGCGCGGCAGGAACTTGACCAGGTAGTCGGGCGGCGCCTGCAGCTTGGACACGATCTTTACGGCCACGTCGCAATCGTGGTGCCGCGATTTGGCGACCTGCCCGAACGGGGGAAATTCGCGCGCCAAGTGAGGTGTACGACGTGATAAACCAGTTGACGTCGCGCCGCGGCCCGGTCGCGCCCCCTCCCTCACCTTGACGGTGGCGTAGGAGCCGGAGCCGACGGTGTCGCCGACGGTGTAGCCGTGGCTCTCCAGCACCGTGGGCTTCCTGGCCTCGGCGCGCACCGTGACCGAGGGTGTGTCCGAGACTGCGCCGTCCTCGGCGTGCCCGTCCTCAGCCTCGGCCCCGGCCGCCGCCTTGGTCTCCGTCGGCGCCGAGGCCTCTATTGCCCCGGGCACCCCGTCCCCTCCTGGAGCCGTGCCCGCCTCGACGAGGCCGTCCGTCGCGGCCGCCATGTCCATAAACTCGCATAAGGGACGACGGGGTAGCTGCGCGCGGGCCGCCTGAAATCCGGAAAAAAGTAACGGATGACGTGCTTCCCTTTCGTCATAGAGGAAACCTCCGCCGCGAGAGGACTTACACGAGTCGAAGCCGCGGTCCTTTAGCGACCCCCGTGGCCTCCAGAAGTGCCTGGCGGGCCTGGCGGGCCGACGGCGCGGTGCTGCGGGCAGCTGTCGCCCGGGCAACGCGCCTCTCTGCTCGGTGCACTTGTTGCACGGCGAAAGCGGGAAAAAAGGACGCGGCCCTCCCGTTCGCTTTGCTCGCCGCGCGTGCCGTGCCGTGCCCCCTCTCTCCTTATGCATAATTCTCTCTCACGATGTCGGCCAATCAGGGCGACGGGCCCAGGCCAGGGCTCTACTCCTCTCCGTTGACACTTGCCTCTGCTTTTCCCGCGCGACGATTCATCCCCTAATCTCTTACCCTCTTCTATATTTCCAGATAGAGCAACACGAAAAGCCGCATCTAGCCCGGCCTTGCGTCGGGCGGGGCCCCGCCAAGATCACGCGGACGCCGCACGGCGCCGCCGCGCCCCAAGTTCTGCAAATCGGAATGGGATCAACAGGACCGCGCCGCCCCGCCCCGCCCCGCCCCGCCGCGCCGCCCCTGACACCCTGACAGCGCGCGGCCGCCCCGCCCCGTGGCGCGCCCTGGCGGCGGGCGGCGGCAACGCGCATGAATGGTGCGGGGCTGGAGCGGAGCCTAGCGCGGGGCGCAACACAGCGCGCCCGCCGCCGCCGCCGCCGCCCCGCCCGCAGTCCGGTGAGCTCTACCGGCGGCGCGTCCCGTCCCGTCCCGCTCACGCTGGCCTGGCGCCCTCCACCTCCGCGACGCGCGTCGCGACGCCTCGCCTCGCCTCGCCGCGGCTCTCGCCCGTACCGGACACGTGCTGCGGCCGGTGCGGCAGGGAGGACCACGAGACACCCCGTCAGCCCAGCGCCCTCCCGCGACGGACTTAAGACATCAAGCCGTCGTCAACGTAATCTCGTCGTCGTCCCGCCGGGAAGGAACTGAGGCGGCGGCGTCGACCGTCGGCCACCCGCAGGCAGCACAAGACGACCACGAGACACCCCGTCAGCCCAGCGCCCGCCCGCGACGGACTAAAGACATCAAGCCGTCGTCGCCGTAATCTCGTCGTCGTCCCGCCAAGAAGGAACCAAGGCGGCGGCGTCGACCGTCGGCCGCCCGCAGGAAGCACACGTCGACGGCGTCCCGTCAGGAGCAGGCAAGGTGAGAGGGACTTCGTTTCGACTTCCAGCCGCCCGGGCACCACTTTGCGCATCGTCGCGCGCTTTCACTGTCCTCTTACAGGGCTAATAACGTTTCGCGGACACGGAAATCTTGCATTCGTTTTCGAAACTGAACTGTCGAAAGCTTTGCGACTGTCGTCGGCATGGTGTAATAGTACTCATATGAACGTGACCCGCTCCCCCTCGCTCAATATCATGCGGCCGATTGTTTTCGTTCGTTTTTAGAACCAAAAGAAAAATACAATAAAGGGGGGACCGCCATTCCAGCGCCGGCGGTCCCATCGCTACTGGTAGGGGATTTGAAGCTCCGGCCTCTCATGGCCATTTTATAGTGGAGATTCATGTAATCTGGCCAGAAGTGGAAAGGGCAGGGCAGGGCAGCGAGTAGCCTGGCCGGGCCGGGCCGGCCTGGCGGAGCACGTGACCGGACCGAGCAGCGTACGCGTTTGAATGCCAGAGTGTCCCGAAAAAAGTAAAAAGAATGAGAGGACAAAAAACAAATGGGGTAAGGTACGGCCAGAGGATATAGGAAGGGTAGGGCGACCAAGGAGGGTGGGGCGTTCGGGCGTGGAGGAGAGCGGTTAGGGGCTTATTCTTTACCTTTTAGTTGTTGTTCTTCAGTGGCGCCGTGGTTTAATTCCCCTCGGGCGCTCACACTCTCACACACGCGCTCGCACACCAGAGGTGCTCTGAAACATGCTTGGCACGTCAGCACGCGGCTTCCGCCTTTTTTACGTGCCCGTGCGGAACGCTCCGACTTGAACAATGGTCACTGAGTGGAGTGCAAGTACCAGCAGCTTAGGCTAACTCGAAATTGTGACTTTGTTCTTTTTGAGTGTTTTCCCTTCTAGCGCTTGTACCTTTGTTTTTGTACACGATCAAACGTAATTGAGCTACTCCCATAACGATCTGAACCCAGAATAATTTCTTTCAAAATTAAGGACGTTATGCTTAAAATATTTTCGGGTTTGGTGAAGGGGTGGCGGAGCCGTGTTTCGGGGTGTCCTGGAGTGTCCTTCCCGGGGGTGGTGACGATGACGAATTCAAATACTCCTCCCCGCCCGCCCGAGTTGGCCCCGGCCTAGCCAAGGCATCGCGATAACTTGTTGGAGATTAGTCTCTTGCGTGCCCGCCCCACCCCCCGCCCCTCCCCGCCCGGCCCGGCCCCGCGGGCGATCAGGAAGGGCTCAGAGCCGAGTCATCAAGGCTCTGAGCCGGAATCACGACATCGCCGCGCCGGAGTCGACCCGAGATTGTTTTCACGCCGTCAGCGGCACCGCTGACCTGTCCTGTCGTGCTCCCAGGGGCGGCGCTAGGGGAGGCAGAGGGCCCGGGGGGGGGGGGGGGGGGGACAAGAAGAGAGTGATAGTGGCCTACATCTCCACCGCTGGGATGGGCACTATCGGCCCGGCCCGGCCTTGGCCATCGGCTCGAGAGGACAGTTGTTATTCACTCGGCATGAGAGAGGGGAGGCCGAGGCCGAGGCGACGCAAATCGAATCCCCCTGCTGGTCCTCCCCGGCCCCGGCCCCGGCCCCGGCCCCGGCCTGGTCCCACCCGGACGACACGGCGCGCAACTCGCACTAAGCCGACGAGACGGGCGATGAATTTCCGCCCCCAGGCCCGCGGGCGACGGCGGCGGCGGTGGGGGCGGCCCCCGGGTGACCCTGGGCAGCTTGATCCGGAGGCGGCGAGAACGGGGAAGCTTGGCAGTGGTGACGAGCCTATGAAAAACGGGATTAGGCCGGGCCGGGGCAAGTAGGTTTGGGGTAAAGCGTCTAAACTATATGGGATCAGTAAGCCGGAGGCAGCCGAGCGCGTCGAAATGAGCCCCCGTCCCGGAGTCCTCCGGAGGACTGAGGGAGAAGGGGAAACGAAACGGCCAAGGAGGTCGCGCGGCGCGGCGCGCACTGCATCCTCATTACGGGATTCCTTCCGGATAAGTGCTCGCATACCGGAGCCGGCCGGAAGAGGAAGGAAGCGACGCTGCACTTGTGTAACGCCTGGCTCCAGCTCAAGCTCAAGCACCCGGACCTGGAGACGGCTCCGGGCTGCGGCGGCTCCGGAGGGCGCGGCTCAGTGGTTATTGCCAGACCAGAGCGTCGAGGCAGGATGTGCTTTGACTGATGCGAGTTGGGAAACCGATCGCGCCACCGCAGGACCAACTTGCTCCTCATCTGGCGGGGCGTGGCGGGGCCGGGGCGGGGCGGGGCGGGGCGGGGCGGGGCGGGGCGGGGCGGGGCGGGGCGTGGCAACCAGGCCGCGCCACGCCGCCGTGTGGCCGGCCCGGCCTGTGCCTGCCTGGCGGATGCAAACACCCCCGCAGGGCGGATGCGGGGGGCGGAGATACGCAGAGAGCGTATCTCTGATTAGTGGCGGGGGGCACAGCTCGCGACGCCACGCCAGGCCTCCGCGCCCTCCCCGCCCCGCCCCGCCCCGCCCCGCCCCGCCCCGCCCCGCCCGGGGGCTGGTACACTGTGTTTGAGGAGCGGAGAGGGAGCGTGCCGTTGCTCGCTACCGTGCTGGTCCGGCCCGTGTTGGCCCGCTTCGCTTGATTGCGAGGCCACTCTCCTGTCCGCCCTCTTTTCCTCATCACACATTAGCCGCTCTCCCGATCAGCGCGCGGGCTTTTAATCTCGATGATGTCCCTGTCGGGGGCGGGGCGGGGCGGGGCGGCCTGTTCCATCTGCAGCCCCTCAGGGTGTTTGCCGTGGCGGTGATCGGCGTGGTGGCCGGGCCGGGCCGGCCAGGGAAGGAGCGGAGCAGCTACTGTATATCGCACGGCGTATTGTCGCCTGTCCGTAGGCCGCCCGTCATCACATACCGCTGGTAGGCGGCGCGGCGGGCCCCGCCTCATCACCCACCCCGACCCCAGCCTAAGGAGGAGGCCGTGCTAACAATCTTGCAAATTATGGAGGGAAAGGGCATGTCATCTCGAGAACACGGCGCCGAGCCGAGCCGAGCCGGGTGGAGGAACTTTCCGCCCGGCCCGGCCCGGCCCGGCCCGCACGCGAATACGCGCACACGCGGGAGGTGCTTGCTCCCCCGAGGTCGCGAAAAATGTATGTTCCGCCCCGTCCCGCCCCCTCCGACTTACATGCGGCCAACTGAGAGAAGTCGGCGCTGACTCCAGAGCTCGCCTTTGACCGAGATGTCCTTATTAAATCCGCGGTCCTCCGCGGGACGGCAGACGAAGTATTATACCAAAGCAACTGCGGCTACACAAGTGTACACCTGCCTGGCTGCACAATACATATTCGGAAAGTCGTTACCGTTAATCTTATACGGGCCCGCCCCGCCCCCGCCGCGGAACCGCACTCTGCTGCGTCCTCCGTATCGCATGTGCTTTATTCCACCCCAATGAATTTGTCCAATGGTTTCCCGAGCGTTTATTGCACGACGGATTCCAATAAAACCAGCCGCGTTTGTCTGAGGGGCACATTAGTGTACCCCCGGGGTTCTAAAGCGTTGTGTGCGGTACACACGGCTTAATATCTGTACGAGAGCTTCCCGCTGCCGACCCGCCCCACTCCCCCCGGCCGAAGCACCCCCCTCCAAGGCCCGATCTTCCTCTCTTTCTCTCCCTCTCTCTCTATACCGCCAGCCTCTCATGCTGGACGGCAGCCTACATATTGGCCGGGTGGTCAGAGAAAAAGGGAGTGAGGTGAGTGGTGGGACGGGGGTGAGTGGGGGGGGGGGCGGGGAGGAGGAGGTCTCTGTGAAATATGATGCAGACAGGTGTGCCTGGCCCAGGGGCCTCCGCCGGCCCGGCCCGGCCCCATCAGTGCGGCCGAGAGAAGATCATTGCTCTTAGCCCCGCCCCGCCCCGCCCCACCGCACAGCCTGCTGCCCCATGCCCCCGTACCTCTTGGCACTTTAGGCAGAGAGGGCGGCGGGGATCCTGGGGTGTAACCGTGGGTGTAACTAGGCCCCCCACCTCACCCCGCCTCACCCCAACCGCCCCCATTTGCAGGGGGTGTTGAACACCTTGGACGGACTGTATAATTAATGGACAGGGAAAAGACGGCGCGGAACACCCGCGCCTCATTCTTGAGCGGGCAGGAAAACGAGGGTCCGTTTGGCGGGCGGGGCGGGGCGGGGCCGGGGCGGGGCCGGGGCGTGCCCAGCGGAGTGTGCCGGGGGCGCAGAGCGGGGGCGAGAGCCCGGGGGGACGGTGGGTCGTGGGTCGTGGCGGCGGTGGCAGTGAAAGCTTTTAAAATGATACCAGACGGACCTATCGCCCCTCTTTCACCTTATGGAAAAAAAATTATGACAAAATGGGATAATGGAGCCGCTGTGTACCACAGAGCCGTCCTCGCCAGTTTTCCTCGTATGCTCACATACATGTATCCGAGCCGGAAGGGGGCGGGGGGCTGCGGTCGCCCGTCGATGTGGGGCTTCTTGGCGCGCCGCGCACATTTCACATAACAATGACGGATCCTCACGTATCCCCCCCCCCCCACCACCCTCTCCAAATTCCCTTCCATCTTACCCCCTTAATCCCCGGCTCCCTCTTGTAGACTCCTCCAGGCCATCCCCCATTTAGCACGCAAGACTGTTGAGAAATATTAATTTAAGACTTCTTTGTTTAATATATTTAATATTTAATTGTATATAACTGTTATTTTTGGCATCAGCGAAATTATTATTTTTTGCCGTTCTGCGTGCGTACTACAGCCCCGAGGATAGAGCGGTTGTACCGAATGCGGGCACTAAACTATAAAACTCGTGTGCCTACATCGGAGCGGCGCTGCGGTCCGAGCAGGCAGGGTCAATAGTGGGCCTAACTACAGGGAGGGGTCAGCGAGTGGCCGCTGGGGCGGGGCGGGGCGGGGCGGGGCGGGGCCAGTGCTGAGCCGGCGGGGCGGGGGAGGAGGCTCTTAGAGACGCCAATCACGTCGCTAAAAGCGGATAATAGGTGGACGCTTCGGTGCTCCGGGCGGGCGGGGGGAGGGGGGAGCGAGACGTGGTGGAGACGTTGCGCTCTCCCTCCCCTCCCGGCGTAAAGCCTATGCGACAGCAAGACCCCCTTCTTCGTCCTCTGCTGCAGGGAGGGGCCCGCGGGCGCAGGGAGAGAGACTTATTTGCAGTCTTACGGGCCCGGCCCCAGCCGTGCTGGTGGTGGTCGTGCACTTGGTGTTGATGAACCCCGCGAGGTGAGGAGAGACCTATTCCATCGCTCCGCCCCCGCCCCCGCCCCGCCCCCAGCCCACCCCTTTCTGGCCGGACGGAGGTCGCGGGGATGGGGAAAGGATGACTTGTGAAACTCATAAAGGGCACGCGCCCGCCCGCCCCCGCGCCGCCCCCGCGCCGCCCCCGCCCCGGGCCGCCCCCGGGGGGACGGCAACGAGCTCCGTGGTTCTCATCTCTCCCGCCCCCGCGGGGGCCGGTCCCGCCCTGCGCGTCGCCCCCGGCCCGCCGCCGTCCCTCGGGGACGATCGTGGCCTCTCGTCATTAACGAGAAATAACAAGCAGGGAAAAGTGTCGCCGTGAATCTCTCTCCCGCGCCACCGACCGCCCCGTCCCTCTTTCGCTCCTCCCATCTTTCTATCTCTCTTTCTCTCACTCTCTCTCTCCCGACGTGAGGTAAAGGGGCCACCAGCAGTCGCGTCAATCCGGCCCGGGCTGCCAAAATCCCCCGACAGGATAGGACAATCCTCTGAGGGTCCGACACGGCTCCACCTCATCCAACCTCCAACCCTCCGCGCCCCCCACCCCGCCGGGGCCGGCCCGGCCCGGAAGCGTTTGTCTTTCTAAAATCGGTCGCCCTCGCCTGAGGGGCGCCTTACCACGCCGCTGCCACCACCCCTACCCCTACCGCTGCCGCCGGAACGGGTGTCGCTTTTTTACATCCGACTGGCAGGAGAGAGGAGGGGATTGGGACGGAAAAAAGTCTGATGGGGAAACAGAGGACGTCCGGTAGGAGGAGGAGGAGGAGGAGGAGGGCAGGGCGCGGGGATTATCACCACGACTTGGCGCTGCCCCGCGCCCTGCGCCCGCTCAGACCTGCGACAAAGAGGATCCACGACTCAATCCGATCGGTACACCGCACCGAGGCTTCTGGGAGGGGAGGTGGTCTCTCCGATAAGGCGTCCCCGCCCCACTTGTCTTTCCCAACTGAGAAGTGACCTCCGCGCGCGACGAATCCGCCTGGCGGCTGTTGCACCCTCGCCCCGCCTCAAATTATCATACTCGCGGCGTTTTGCGTGCTGCAAAGGTGCCTCAGGTAAAGCAGACACCTCTGCGGTACCCGTGGGGTTTCTCTTTTTACTATCACTCGGCGCGCTGGTGCTGATGTATACGCCACCGCACAACTGCAAAGCCGCCCCAATGTACGGCGCTGAATTCGTCTTCCTCCCCTTCAGACGTGTGAAAACGATGAGCTGCTTATGCCGCGCTCACCTCGGCGCCCCGCCGCGCCCGGCCCCGCCGCATACCCCGCCGCGCCCCGCCGCGCCCCGCCGCACCCCGCCGCACCCCGCCACACCCGTGACGTGGCTGTCAAGATGATCCCCCTCCCCTTTCCTTTTGCTTTCACACAGCGCGCGGCGCGAGGACGCCACGCCCCGTGTGTAGGACGTGAATGCCACGCGGAGTTGGCGGATGTGGCTGTACCGTGGGGTGGAACGCCGCTGGGGGCGGCTGGCGTGGCAGCGCGAGGTGGCGGCACGGCTGCCGGGGCCGTGGGTAGACTAGGCTTTGACTCTCTCACCAGCGCCACAAGTGAAACTTGTTATGAAATTTCCCCACAAACTATACAAAGAATAATTTCCAGCCGGGGTGCTGCTGCCGCGGGCTTATCCGGTAACTAATCTTGTGCTATTTTATTTGTTCTCGGCTCTGCAGGTCCGGCGGGCTGCGGCCATGGGGCCCCGGTGAGCTCCGCGGGTAGGCGGGTAGGCTCGCCCGCAGGCCGCCGCAGGCCTCGGCCAGGCCAGGCCTCTCAGTCATGCTGCTGCGACTGCCGGTGCCGCTGCTGCTCGCCGTCGCCGCGGTGGTGCTCTCGGTGTCCGAGGCCGCGGGCGCGGACACGAGGCCCGGGGGCGCCGGCATCGGCCGCGGGCTGCGGCACCGCCAGGGCCACCGCCACTCGCGGCACAGCCGGCAGCAGCCTCTGCGCGCGCACGGCGCCGAGGCCGGGGCCGTGGCCGGGGCCGAGGCCGGGCGCCACGCGCGCACCACGCGCAGCGCCACGCCCACGCCCACGCCGCTGCTCCTCGACGATACGGACGCGCAGCTCACGGCGCGGCCTCGCGTCCACGGCCACCTGGAGGAGATCGAGGAGGCCATGATCAACAGCAAGGGCCGGCAGCCCGCCGGCCTCGCCCCCGCGCCCGGCCCCGTCGCCAACCGCACGGCGCTTGACGAGGACGCGGCCGAGGACGAGACGTCGCTGTGGTCGATGGCCGGTCCCGGCGCGCCGGATCCCGGCGAGGTGGACATCGTCACCCGCTTCCTGCGCATCGTCGAGTCGCAGCACCTGCTGGGCGGCAACTGCACGGCCGGCACCGACCTCAACCTGGGCGAGGGCGTGGTGGACCGCTACGCGCAGGTGAGTCTCGTCGTGCCTCCTCACGGGGAGCGCCTAGAGGTTAGGCCACCGGCCGGCGCGCGCACAGCTGCAGGCGGGTTGCCTACCTAGCCGGGCGCTCTCGGCCCAGACCGCCAGGCAGTCACTGCAGCGCGGGGCCCCGCCCCGCGGCCTCGACCGTCCTGGGCCGGACGGCTGATATAAAACTTTGATTGCTTGAGCAGCAGTCTGACCAGCAGGCTCGAACCTCCCCGCCACGCCCCGCCACGCCACCCCCTCTCCCTGGGGCCGTTTCTTTCCCGAGACCGAGACTCGAAAACCAAACCCCGCCGGAGCGGGCGTGCGCAGCGCGGCGTGGCGGGGCGTACCGGCGGTGGGGTGGGGTGGGGCCCCGCCCCACCCAGGGGGGGAGGCACCCGGGGCCAGGACAGGACAGGGGCGCGGGCGGAAAAGACACACAAGTCGTTTCAAACAAAGACACACACATTTGGACAGGGTCCAGACGCTGAGACGTGTGGAGCCCCGCCCCGCCCCGCCACGCCCCGCCCCGCCCCGCCGCGGCACGCCCCCTCCCTTTGGGACAGACGGATATGGGTACTGTTGCCGCGAGGGGATGCTGCCGCTGGTACGTCGCGACGGCAGGGGTTGACGCATGCCGCGGGAGGGGGTCTGGCGTAGGGGCGGAGGGGCCCCCTGGGGACGGAGCCCCGACTGTGGAGCAGGCATCCTCTTTCCAGCCAGAGGAGAGGGGCCCCTCCACACGGGCGAGGAAGAGGGGGGGAGGAGGAGCGGGAGGAGGAGCGGGGCGCATCTGCGGGAGTCTCGGCGCCCTCCCCGCCCCGACCCCGACACGCCTCGCAGGGCGTCATGAGCTGCATAGCATGGAGGGAGGGAGAGTGAGGCGGTAGGCTTCAAAATCACCATAGTAATTTAAATATCTGATTGAATTCCCTCGCAACTGTTTTTCTTTCGATCCGAGTTTTTTTTCCGTTGTTGTAATGTGCGATGAAATAAATATCACGTGTCTTGAAGCGTCCATCCGCTTGCGCGCACCCCGGCCGGTTGTCGTGTTATTGGTTTGTTATTATTACTGTGCGTCTCCGTTGTGTGCGCCCCCTACCCGCTACCGCCCCCTCGTACCATCTCTGTTCCGGTGATACAGCACAGCTGCTCGTTTTTCGCCACATGGGCGCCGGATGAGTGAGCAATAAAGGAAAACACCGCTCAGAGACACAGGCGGGGGGCGGAGGGTGGGGAGGAGGGTGCACACGGGAAATGGGTTCATGAGAAACGGCTGTGTGTGTGTGTGTGGGGGGGGGAGGGGGGGTTGAGAGTGACTCTCTTTCTCCATATGTCTGTATATGCGATATTAAACATGGTTTCGGCGCCATTTCCGTTTGCTCCACTCTCCGACCGGAAATTCGTTCTGAAGCAGCAGGCAGGAGCGGCAGAACACCGTATGGGTGCGGGAAATCAGAGGGCGCTCCATGTCTCGTCACTTTATCGTGACGGTTTTAATTGCACCCCCGCCTCGGGTAGTGACGTCACAGACATCACATCCACCTCCGGCGCCTCACCGCCGCCACAGGCGCGCCGCTTCAGTCCACCCGATTTGGCTGGCGGCGGCAACCGCGGAGGAAAAATCACCGCCGAAAAGCAACGAGTGTGGCATGGGCGGGGCGTTGTGGGGCGTAGCGGGGCGTGGCGGCGGGTGGGTGGGGTGGGCTGAACCGCGGCCAAGAAAACAATAAAGCAGCGACACGGGAAATGGGCGGGCTGGGCGCGAAACAAGGGCAAATTGTCAAGTGGGCGGGGCGGGGCGGGGCGGGGTGGGGTGGGGTGGGGTGGGGGGTGGGGTGGGGCCTACACAGTCAAATCTGCCGTGCTGCTGTCTCCCTCGGCGCGGCGGCCTTCCCCTCCGATGCTGCTGCTCGCTGTATATAGGTAGTATAGCCGCAGTCTGTATCTTTTTCCATCCTATAGATTCCCTGCCTTCCTCTCGCTCTCGCCGCCGTGGCGCGACGACAGTAAAGGCAAACGCGTTAGCTGGAAAATTAACTGTCTGAAAATTACAAACTCTGTAAAATAGTAAGCGCTTTGCTAGTAGAAACGGCTAGGCTCGGCTGTCCGGGCGATCACAGACGTGTGCGGAGTAGTGTGGACGGCGCACGATCACAAACTGAAAACTGGCGCCCCGAAATCTGCCTCTGTCTGTCCGTAATTGTTTCGGAGGGCGGGCGCTGGGTCTCTCTCCCCCCGGAGCTGGTGTGCGAGCTGAAGCCGGACGGGGAGTATTTGCGGCACTCTGGCGACCTGGAACGACACGTCTGGAAACAATGGCGCGCGAGCGGAAGGGTTTGGGGGGTTGTCAGTGGGGTAGGAGTGCGCGTCAGCCTAGTAGTAGTCAGTCTGGCGCTCGGCGCGCCGGGCCGGAGGACGGGACGGGTCGCTCTCGGACAGAAGAAGACAATTGCTTAAACTACCAGGCTAGCGCCAGCCCCGGCCGCGCGCCCTGGCCGCCCGCCGCCCCGCCCCGCCCCGCCCCGCCCCGGCCGCGCGCCCTGGCCGCCCGCCGTCCCGGTCCGTTCCGCGCCGTGCAGGCAGGCAGGCAGGCGGGCAGGGGCCCTTCGCTGTCAGTTTCCATTCGGTTCCGCCTGTTCGTGACTGGACTACTTCTTGTGCGCGCCCCGCGGCTCGCGACCACTCCGCCAGGCCGCCCCGCCCGCGTCCCCTACCGACACCGGCCCGCGCGCCCCCTGGACTTCCTTCCCGGACTTCCTTCTGCGGGGGAACGCTCGGCATCTGCTATACTCCTCATACATCCTCCCCCCTCCCCCCGCTTTACCCTATTTCCGCGTGAAAATCTGCGATCTGAAACGCGTCGTATATCTAGAAGGGCGCCCTTCTCTCCCGCGGTGTATAAAGCTTGCAGCCCTTAAACCTGGAAAAGCGTTATTCGCGCCGTTGTGGTGTGCTTTAGTTTGTCGCGGATCATGGACGGGACGGTCGAGTGGGGCGGGGCGGGGCGGGGCGAGCGGCATCAGTGGCTCAGCCGGGTAGCGTTTAACTTTGACGGCCGGGTGCCTATCAGCCCCCCCTGCCCCACCACCACCACACCGGGTCCGGTCCGCTGCTCGCTCGTGGGTCGCGGTCTGCTGACTGTGGAGGATGCCACTTTAGCGAGGAGATACTGTCGTGGGGAGTGGCGCGGCGGGGCGCGGCGGGGCGGGGTGGGTGCGGCGCTGGCAGCCGGGCGCGCCGGGCGCTGCTGTGGTTACCCATTGGGTCACCCGACTCGGCTGCTGGACCATCGCGGTGGAATCGGAGCCTCCGTGAGTATGGTATGGCGGGGCGGCGCCGGTCGGTTTGGGGCGCGGGGCGGCGGTGTGGGGATAGTAGAGCATAGCAGGACCGGGCGGGGCGGGGTGAGGCCGGGTGGGGTCGGGCGGGGTGGGAGCCGGACTGGCTGGCCGAGCTGGGATCCTCAGCCATTGTGACGCGCCGACGAGAGCCAGGATGAATTAGTGCCCCGCCGGCTGACTTTACCTCCCACCCCCGCTCGCCCCCTTTCCCTGCCTGCCTCGCCCAGCAAAACGCCCATTCGGGTAGTGCAAGGCAGGGCAGGTCCGGGCCCGGGGGGAGAGGGGGGCAGGGGGCGGCCTGTCCTGTTTGCCGGAATCCGATTGTGTGAGCGGCTGGGCCGGCGCGCCTGAGTGTGCCCCGCCCCGCCCCGCCCCGCCCCGCCCCGCGTGGGCCTTGGCAGTACAGCGGCAGGGGGTCAGACGCACCCCGCCCCTATGCCCCGGGCCGCGCCTAGCTCCCAGGCAACCCCCTCTTTACAATTTTTCGCAGCGTTGGCGCGTTATTGTCCCGTAAGCTTATCAAGCATCCCTACCGTGACGTGGCGTTGTCTGCAGCGTGACGGTCGGGTCGGGTCGGCTGCTGGTATGCGAGCTTGCTACAGCGTGACCCGAGCACTCCGGGCCCGGCGCGGCGGGAGGGCGGGGCGGGGCGCGCTCCCCGCGGAGAGTAACGGTAACGCTAGCGCACTGTAGCGTAGCAGCGCGGCGATTTACCTACACAGCGTGACACGAGCACAAGGGGTCCGCGGAGGGGGGGGGGAGGGGGTGCTGACGACGGTCTGGGCGAATACGGACCCCCGCCCCCCGCCTCTCCAGCTGCCATGCTGCAGTCCGCATTTCCATCGAGGCGCCCCGCCCCGCCCCGCCCCGCCCCGCCCGCCTCGGCCTGACCGCGTCGTTCTCTCAAGGGATTAAGAGGTACTCCCGTCGGCAGCGCGCGGCGCACGAGGTCAACTGGCTTTTGGGGGATGGACAGCGAGGTCGAGCGGACTGGGCGGAGTGGGCCCGCCTCGCCCCGCCTCGCCCCGCCCCGCCCCGGCCTCGGGGGCCAAAAGCGCGGCGCAGTTGGGGGTTTGGTGCAAAGACGGGGAAATTATACAACAGTCTTGGTGCTCTTGTGCCTAGCCGAAATGCACTGTGAAATGAAATGTGTGCCCTTTAGGGATTTGATGCTGCGGGTATGAGGAAGTTTGCAAAAATAAAATAATAATAAAGATATATTTTAAAAAAACTGACAGTGACAGATAGGAAGGATTGGCTCGGAAATCCCTAACAGCTGTCGGTCTGTTTCAAAGTACGCCGCTCTTGCGTGGGACTGTCATGCGAACATACCTAGCTCTGCTATTGACATGTTGACCTTTCCGCCTGAACCCAATGAGCAGGGGAGCGCACAGGGAGAGGGTTATCCGACAACTTTGCGTTGCTACTTTTGCGTTCGAGTTTTGATTCGCATCCCATATTCCACCGGCCGGCCGGCGCGGCGCGGCGGTTTTCCTGCTGTGGGCGTTTACGCGGCGGGGCTGTAATACAGAGGCGGATATGTGGCGGATACGTCCGTTATCGCAACGCTGTCAGCGCTCACGTCCGATGCCTTGCCCTTTCTCCTCGTGTCTGAAGCCTCGTGTGTTGCCCGCAGGAGCGGTTCCGCGTGGAGGCGGACGTGGCGGTGAACCGCGCCAACATGCTGACCCGCCTGTGGAAGTACGCGGGCGCGCGCGTCATGCACTCCGAGTACCTGCTGCACGCCCTCGTCCTCGCCATGGTCGAGTTCGACGACGACATCTTCGCGGCCGGCAACTGCTACGACGCCCACCAGTACAAGGACTACTGGCTCTTCTGCCCGTTCGCCTACCGCCTGCCCGAGGGCCCCATCCTCGTCAAGGACCTCGCCGTCGAGTACAAGTACCTGGAGAACACGTCCGAGTGGTTCTACGTGGCGCGGAAGAACGCGGAGCGTGTCATCCACAACTACAACCAGATCACCCACGGTGAGTGAATCGACGCAGTCGAGGGGGAAACATCACTCTGAATTTCAATGTACAATTGACAAGAATTTTTTTTTTCTGAATTATTCTAATTTATAGATATATATTTTTTTTTTTGCGAAAATTTTGTTTTTTGTACTTTGCGTTGTACAAAAAAATTCAGAGTTGTTGACCCTCGGAGGGTACGGTGGAGGGAATGTCGCTTCGGATGGAAAATGAAACGAATAAACTGTCGGGTAAACGGTGGAAGGTCGCCAAGTCGAGCGCGGGTGCGAAGGACGCGGCGCGGAGCGGAGCGGGGCGGGGCGGGGAGTGAGAGGGGAGGGGCGGTTAGGATGGGGCGGGGATCACTGCTGTGGGGCCTACGTGACTAATGTATTTCTGGCGAGCGGACTCCTCTCTCTCTCCCTCCCTCTCCCTCTCTCTCTCTCTCTCTCTCTCTCTCTCTCTCTCTCTCTCTCTCTCTCTCTCTCTCTCTCTCTCCCTCCCTCTCCCTCTCTCTCTTTCTACTCCGGGCGAGGCGGGGCGTGGCGGAGTGGGGCGCTTCATCGGCCCTGCCCGGGCTCCTGTTGTTCCTGCCATCACACCTTAGACTCACCCCGCCCCACCCCACCTCACCCCGCCCCGCCCCGCCCCGCCTCGCCCCGCCCCGCCCCGTCCTTAGGCCCTCTCCTGCCCCTGTGTCGACCCGTCTTGTCTCCTCGAACGGAAACGGAGCGGATTCTTGAAGCGGAATCATCCCTGGCCTGGACCGTCACGGTCCTCAGCTCGGTCCGCTGAGCGGGGCGCGGGGCGGGGCGGGGCGGGGCGGGGCGGGGCGGGGCGGGGCGGGGCAGGGTGGGCCGCCCTCGTGAGGCCAGGGTATGAAGTGGTTAGCAGCATAGCGCAGTTGTTTGCCTCGACTGCCGCCTCCAAATATCCGAAATAAGATTATGACGCTGGCCAGGCCGGCCCGGGTCGGTCCAGTGCGTCCCCGGGCCCCGGGGGACCTACACCAATACGTGCGGCACCAGGGCGCTCTCTGCCCCGCCACGGCCCCGCTCCGGTATGTCCCCGCTGTAATAATACTCATGGTAATTGCCATCGTTCGGAAGAGTATCGCAGCATCGCGATGAGAGTATCGGCTCGCTTTTCCCGGGGCTATTACCACTCCTGTGTATGGGAAATAATTTATTTATTTTTTCCCCTTTTCACCTTTTTCTTTATACCCGCTAAACGCGTTTTTCTTTTCTTCTGTATTTTGCTTTTTGCTGCTGCTGTGCAGAAGACAAAACAGGAACGTCGACGAGACGGAATAAAAGAGAGAGGGGGAGGGATGGGATGGGACGGGACAAGCGCTGACGCTAAAGACGCTTTCTAAAAGGCGATGAGGTCCAAGCCGTCGTGTACGGCCTGCTCTGGTACATTCCCGGTCCCGTCCCCCTCACCCCGCGCCCCGGCCGCCCCGGCCTTCCTTGTCTTCCATTTCCGTATCCGGTTTCCCCCGCATCCCGACCCAACCCGATCCCCCGGTCCCGCTTCCACGCGGACTTTCGCGGGTCGCACTCCGCCCCTCCCCCTCCTCCCAGAGCAGACCTCTCCCTGCCCCGCCCCGCCCCGCCCCGCCCCGCCCCGCCCCGCGCACTCCCGGCAGGCAGACCGTCACGAGGTGGTAGATGACTGCTGTTTACAGTAATGGTTGTAATGTAGTCCATGGTGTCGCATTTCAGAGCACTGCTGCACTGCGAGCGTAACGTTGTGTCGCAGCCTGCTGCACGGGTCGCGGCGCTTGTCGCGAATGGGTGCGATGATTTTCCCTGCGCGTAAAATTTTTCCGTAAATCGGAAACACCAAATTCTGCTCTCCCGTCATGAGTAATTTTTCATTCCTCTCCCTGACGCAACGACCTTGGCCGCGCGGCTACGGTTTCAACTGTCCTCGCACCGCTTCCGTCCAAACATTTTCCGATGCGACGATGAAAAAGGTTCGAATGGCGATCGAATGAAAGGACGCGAGTTATCCGTCATCGGGAGGCACGCTACGCCACGCCGCTCCCCCCACTTCCTCGTTACGGCCGTTCCGAAGCTAAAAGTCAAAAGCGCCTCGTCCCTGTGACATCCCTGCTCCCCACCCCCACCCCACTCCACAAGGCCCTCTGGGGGTCGAAACATGGCCCGCGGCTCTAGTCCAATCCGCCATACTTGATTCAATCGCTGGAGAATTAGAAATAGGTGCTGGGGGTGGGGTGTGGGGGGAGGGTTGGGGACATGCATGTTGTGCTCGTGAACAGAGCGCCTCGCGTCAGAGTTTATTGCCGAAAATTTTATTTCAATTAAAAAAAATTCTGTGCGTCGTCATTGATGATGATGATTTCTCATTCATTAGTGCGCTCCCGCGTATACATGGCGTATGGCGCTGATGATTTCCTGGTCGCAGTGAGAGGTGGGGCCCGGCCGCGCGCAACAGTCCGCGTGTGTCGTGTTGCGTCGCGAAAAAAGCTTTGACAAGTTTCGGCTCATTATAGACTGGGAGCGCGGCCTTCCCCGCGCTGCTCTCTATGTTTTTTTTTTCTGACCGATTTTTCTGGTTATAATTTTGTAGAACTAGGCGTCCACGATAACTGTTATCGGAGTTTGTTTTAGGTCTCGTTAGCATCATCCTATGCTATCAAATACTTCACATTTTAAACAAAGAAACATTTTTACGAGGGTGGGTCAGGGTCAGGGCGCGCAAGGGGAGGCGTTTTGGACAGGGGGCTCCAACCGATATGCTGCCTGTCGAGCTTATTGTGATGCGCTCGGTAGGATCAGAGGTGAGGGGAGGAGGGGGGAAAGGGGGGGGGGAGGGGAGGGGGTTAAAATTTCATGGAAAGCCCGCTGTCGTGGCCGGATGCGGCGGTGGCGGAAGGCCGAGTGCTACGTGAGAGCAGGGGAGACCGCGGCGGGGCGGGGCGGGCACCAGGTGCCTCAGAAATGAGCTGTAAATACATGTCCGACCAGGCCGGGAGTGCGGCCGAAAGACGCAGAGCGAAGGTAGGGGCCGCACGCGGCCAGGCCGGGGCAGGCGGAGGAACACTCATGAATTTTTACTCGGCCCTACTTGTCTATTTCGAGCGTCTTTTTCTTTTATTTTCTTGTCGCCGCGCGACCCGCCCCTCCCCGTCGTTCATACGGTTCTCCTCCAGGTGAGGCGCGGGGTGGACTCCACCCTCCACCCCATCTCCCTTGTCGTCGTGCGTCCCCTGGAAGAAAAAGAATTTGAAGCATATAAATGCGGGCTAGGGCAAACTTCCTCTTTTCTTTCTTTAAAGGAGAGAGAGAGAGAGAGGGAGAGAGGGGCAGAGACAGGTGTTGAAGTTAGCCCGGCACCTGAGTGTTTTTTCGTGTCGCTGCGCGTGTCCCTCGCTGACCGCGCGCCCCGCTCCAGAGCACTCTCCCACACTGCACTACGATACTGTAGTTTCCTCTCCTCCTTCCGCTCTCTTCTAGGTCACGTAATGTGTGTTCATTGGGTGACTCGTTCTTTGCTAATTCAATTCACGCTCGCGGTTTCGAAATGAAAAGAAAAAGAAAACCTTTTGCAAGACTGTGCACATAGTCTTCATGCAAATACTGTGAAATGACCGTGCTTTCAAAGTGTCCTCGTTAGTGTCAGAGCGAGCTCGTTGCTATAGCTGGTGGAGAAAAAAAAAAGTAGTGCGAAGAAAAACGCCGACATGGTTATTGATTTGAAAAACGAATCGCGCGCTTTGCTGCGGCACCGCTCCCCGGCGTGCTGCTGCCGCTAAAGTGTGAGTGGCGCTCGATTTACGACGGTCAAGGTCCGAGCAGAACGCGGCGGGGAGCGGCCAGCACGGCCCTTCTGCGAAAGAGAAGAGTGGTGTGCGAGTGAGGGCGGCGGGGCGGGCGTCGAGAAAAAGAGCTGGGCGCTAGGGAAAGGGGGGGGGGGGGGGGGCATACAGGGTGATTGCCGAGAATTCTACTTGACTGCGAAAAGGGCGACGACAGAGAGCGACACGCACCGGAGGCTGAGGAAATTCGTCGAATTGAGGACGTTTCACGGAATAAGAAACGAGAAACAAAAATCTTGTAACACCCCCCCCCCCCTCCTATTCTGTTTGGGTGCATGACAGAGGGTACGAATACCCATTTTTTACCTGCTCCGGAGGGGTACAAATAAATACCTTGCTTGATCTTGTACCCTCCTCATCGCGTGCTCCGGGGGTACAAACAACCGTCTGGGAGTAGGACAGACAGACAGACATACAGACAGATGGAACAGGATAAGGAGCGAAGGGGAGGTGAGTTTGAATTACTGCGGTTAGCTCTCTCTCTCCATCTCTTTCCCCCTCCTTCTCGCACGCTTTGCGCTCGCTGATCCCGGCATACGGTTACTGTGGCGGGGGACACAGCTGCCGCCCAGAATGCTGACAGAACTCTGAGCAACTGACAAAATTATAGTGTGCTGGCGTCAAGTTGTCACTTCTTGGCCGGTGTGAGATGATAGATCCATCCCCTTGACTAATGCACCCCGATTGAGGTGGGGGGTGATAGATCCACCACCATGGGCCATGAGGGGGGTGCTTTCATCCCGTGATAGAATTACCAGGAGGTGGTTTCATCGCGATGAATGCACCCTCTAAAAAGAAATATTTCACGCGCGGCGAGCACCGGGACGCCTGCTGGGTGCGCTCCACGCGGACACCGGTGTGGGGCGGGCGGCCTACCCTGCGCATCACAGGGGCGCACACATGAAAACGGATGTCGTAATCGCAGCGCGCGGCTAACGCGTATTACAAACGCCCGATATATTTCTACAGGGAATAAACCGCCTGTCCGCAGGGCGTGGTGGGGCGGGGCGGGGCGGGGCGGGGCGGGGCGGGGCGGGGCGGGCGGGGTACGGCCTCTGGGCTGCCGGGTGAAGGGAGACTGTTTGCGGATCGCTCAGCCAAAGCGGTTCATCCGGTTGCGGACGGAGCGAAAGCGGATCGAGCAGTGCGGGGTTAGGGCGGGGCGGGGTGGGGCGGGCTGGGACAATAAGGAGCGGCCCTGCGAGTAATCGCATCACACCCGCCCCGCCCCGCCCCGCCCCGCCCCGCCCCGCGGGGGCACTGGCACTGCCGTGACGGACCGGCACCGCGCACTGCTGCGCCTGCGGACACTTTGTTTATCGGCACGGCCACGCTTCGCTTGGTATCTGTGGCGGGGCGGGGCGGGGCGGGGTGGGGTGGGGTGGGGCGGGGCGGTTCCCACCGCGATGAGCCGCTCTCTGTCTCTGTCCGCATGCCCCATTGTTTGGTCCCGCACGATGCGCACCCCTGCCAATATGCTCCTCATGCCCTTCCCGCCCTCCGGCTCTCTCTCCCTCCCTCTCTCTCCCTCTCCCTCTCCCTCTCCCTCACCCTCCCTCTCCCGGGCTTTACCACACAGAGGCCTACTTTCTCCCCGCGTTACGAGTACGCAGATTACACAGCGTGGTGTGCACGCGCGCCCGCACCCAGGCGGCTCGCTCGGCCGGGCCGTAGAGGACCCCGTAGAGTGCTGGCGCTTGTTTAGGAGACGCGGGACGAGACGCCCTGCCCGGTGCCGTGCGTGTATTTCATAATATCATGTGTCTGTTTCTGTGCCAGATACACTGTTTCTTACGCTTTCCCTTTGAAGGACGGAGGAGACTCAGCCTTCCGCGCTTTTCCTCTTTTTCGCTGCTCTGAATCTAAAGCGGAAAACTTGTCGTCGCGTCGGGCAGGCGCGGGCGTGTCATGTCATACGCGCCGTGCTGTGCGAGGAAGTCTCGCCCCGCCGCCCGCCGCGCGTGTCTCCTGACAAGTACTCATTTCAAAGCGCTGCAGACGCCTCGAGAGAGAGAGAGAGAGAGAGAGAGAGAGAGAGAGAGTGAGAGAGAGAGAGAGAGAGGCGCACAACAACTGTCGTGCCGCGCACGCGCCGGGCTCGCGCGCTGTCCGTGCAGCGCGGCGTTACTCTGATGGTGACCTTTGCCGAATAAAACAAAGTCCCTTTTGTATTTTAATGGCGTCCTTCCCGTTCCCGCATGCGATGTCGCGTATATCCCTCCCGCCCCTCCCCTCCGCCTATTTCCTCCCTTCTTCCGCGCGCCTGCGTCCCTTCACTTTTTCTCCCTCTCCGCCTCTCTCTCTCTCTCTCTCTCTCTCTCTCTCTCTCTCTCTCTCTCTCTCTCTCTCTCTCTCCCTCTCTCTCTCTCTCTCTCTCGCCATCTCATTCCCCGGCCGCGTTGCACGGGGAGTTTTAAGCAGAAACTTGTATGCGGAGTTGTGCGCCGTGCCGCTGGGCGCCGCTCCGCCTCCGCGCCGCGCCGGGTCAGCCGGGCCGGGCCGGGCCGGGCCGGGGCCACCTGCTTGTTCAGTCATCGAAAAGGAAAGGACAGGACAGGACTGGGACGTCCTGTAGGGCTGCTCTGTGGAGTGAGTCGCGTGTTGCCGACATCCTCGCCGCCTACATGTTCACGCCCTGCTTCACCTCCGCCACAGCCGCGCATGTGGACTCCCGTCCCTCCACCAACTTCTTTGGGATTATTTATATCCTGCTTTGAAGGAAACATGGACCGCACACGCCGCGCGGGAAACTTTTTAATATTCCGCGTAACCGTGTTTGGCTGCGATTTTGCACGGCAGGTGTCCTTCTCCTGCTGTGCTGCGGCCCTCCCGACGAAACTAACGCTCATCGTAAAATCCTTTTTCATGTAGAAAAAAAAAAAAAAAAACCTTTTTAAGGGCGAGGCCGCCCAACTCGTGGTGGTCCCTTATGAAAGTCTATGCGACCGCATGGGCAATGCGGCACCTCGGAGACGTGAAGCAGTGTGGCAGCAGGAGTAGGAAAAGTCGTGGGAGGGCGCGGCGCGGCGCGGCGCGGGGGAGGTCGAGGAGGAGGGGTGCTAATCATCATGCATAGCGGTTTATTGCGCCCCGTTGCGAGTTTGGGCGGAGCAGGGCGCGGCAGGGCGCGGCAGGGCGCGGCAGGGCGTGGCAGGGCGGAGCAGTGCGAGGTAGACGACTTTGGTCAGGATTGGCGGGGTAGGGGTAGGGGTGCGGAGCGGGGGAGTAAGGAGAGCATGAAAGTGATGAGAAGTTTGGGCGCCAAGCAGGGCGGCGGGGCGGGGCGTGGCGGGGCGTGGTGGGGCGTGGCGCGGCGTGGAGGCGGTAACGCGGCAGCAGGTGGCCTCCACGACCAGCCGTAGGAGTGGGCTCCTCACCTCACCTCAGCGCGCGGGGCGGGGCGTGGCGGGGCGGGGCGAGGCCCATAGAGGGGGAACGGCCCCCACGCCCCACACCAGAGGGACCCGCGAGGTCTAGCCAGCAATGAGCTCCCTGCTGGGCCTGGCCTCGCCCCGAGAGTCCTTCGCCCAGAGGCCGTGAGAGGGAGAGGGAGAGTTGCTGAAGTATATTTCTCCAACTTACTCGCACCTACGTGTGGGCTCAAAGAGCTGTGCTGTCCACCAGGGTTCTGGGGGTGAAGTTTTTTCCCGCCATATTTGCGCGTCGAGGACAACACCCGACAACACCTCGGCCACTTCAGTCGGGCGGGGTGTGGCGGGGCGGGGCGGGGCAGCCCTTTGTACTGTCAGTTTGCAGTGGTCGCCGCACTACTACTACTTGTTCCCGACCGCCCCCGTCTAGCCTCACCCCTCCTACCGGCCAGGTCCTCTAGCCGCGCCCGCGTCCCTGCTTCCGCAAATTGTCATCGACAGAGGAGCCGGCGGGTGGGGCGGGGCGGGGCGGGGCGGGGCGGGGCGGGGCGCCACCGAGGGAAGTTCGACACGGGGCTGACGAGGAGCTTTATATGGCGGTGACGTTGGGCTGCTGTGCCCGGTGGGGCGCGGGGCTGGAGGGCGGAGGCGGGAGAGCTCCTCTGGCACGCCAGGAGGTCCCGGCAGGCCTGCCACTGTCAAAAATATACATCTACAGTTTATCCTGTACAACTCTGAAGTGATAGTAAGGGCAAAGTAATATCGCTACGGGAATCTCTTTGACCCTGCATCATTATATTGTCCGACGTTTTTCCCGCCTGTTTTTTTTTTTTCAAGCGATATTTGTAGGGTTCAATGGCAGGGCAGATATTTCCTCAACGAAAAAAAAAAAGTTCCGTGAATGTTTTTAATTTTTTTCATTCGTTGGGGGCAGCTGTGTGCTTGCCTGTCCCGTCGCTCCCGCTCTTCTCTCTCTCACTATACACCGGTGGCACCCGCAGACTCATCAGGCCCGGGGAGGAGAGGAGAGAGGAGAGGAGAGGAGAACACGGCAACACTCGCTCTCTCTTATCAGCAAGTACGACCCCTCGGCCTCGGCCCCCCGCTGTCCGTCCCCCTCGCACCCACACGTAATGGAGATAGGTTGCGCGCCGAACAGGCAAAAGCCGCTGCATGTGTGTGTGTGTCTCCCCTTGATGTCCTCAGCCATGCACTGTATTTTTATAACCTGAGCTGTAATACTATAGACTAAAGCAGAAAAAAATTTTGTGCAAAGAGTGTTGCTAACTCACATTATACAAACAAAAAAAATTAGGTCATTGCTTGAAATTAGAATTGTTGACCGTGCAGAGATCACAAAGAGCAGTCCTAGCCCGATCAGAATAACGAGAGAAAAGAACTGGACAAAAATTATATGGACCAAGGTGTATTTTTTCTGCTTCTCTTTTTTTATTTGGCGTGCAGCCCAACCGGCAGGTGGTCGGTGCCTTTGGGGAGCACACGGGGACGTGGCGGAGGGGGAGATGACTGAGAGGGGAGATGATATGGAGCGCATTCCGAACGCGTCGCGTCCTTCCGTGGCGCGCCGGGCGGGCCGGGCCGCGCAGGGCAGGGCCGCGCAGGGCAGGGCCGGACCCACCGTCCTGGCCTCGCCCCCTTTTGGGGCTTTGGGGTGGACTGTGAGAGAAAAGACAGGGGGATAGGGAAGGTATCGGGCCTGCCCCGACGCGCAATCTTTTGCCAGAGGAAGACGCGCGCGGCCGTGGCCGTGCCCGTGGCCGTGCCTCCGCCTCACCGGCCCCGCGGCCCCGGGCGGGTCCCCGCCGCGGCGGGCCGGAGCGGAGCGGGCGGGTGCCTACCTCCACCAAGTTCCTTTTTAAATTTACCTCGTGGGCCGAGGCCGGGCGCGCGAGGAGGAAAAACGAGAGACAGCGAGGGATGGCAGAGGCCTTCAATATCGATGCCGCTGTGAAGGTCCGAGACCGCCTCGCCGCCGCCCCACGCGCCGGTGCCGGTGAGCGGGCCGAGCCTTTTTACGTCCGAGATTAACTGTGTGAAAGCAAAAGGGGACGACGGAAAAGTTTTCTCTAGTTTTCTTTTTCTTTTTAATATTTATTCGCGCGATTGAAAAGGGTTGCCCAGCGGTGTTTGTCTGGTGGTTGAATGAGGAGCGTGGGAGCGGGCTGCTGTGTCCCGCCTGGTCCCGCCAGGGGAGCAGCAGCAGCTCTACTCGCCGCGCCGGGCCGCGCCGGGCCGGAGGCGCCATCGCCTCCTCAATACATAATTTCTCACCTCGTGCTATTGGCGAGGAGCCTCCTCTCGTCTCCGTCCCTTCCTGTCGTCTCTCTCACCCCTTCATCCCGGTCTTCTTCGACCGCCCCGCCCCACCCCGCCCCACCCCGCCCCGCACGGCAACCAGCGGCTATTCTATTCTTGAGAAATTACCTTCGGCAGGAACCGGCTGCATAATGGAAGAGCAGTGTGTGAGTAAGTTGGGCGCGTGTGTGTGTGTGCGTGCGTGTGTTTGCCACCCTGCTGCCCGGCCCCACCTGGTTGGATCTGCACGTGTGGATCCCACTAGACTCCGGGCCGCCCCGCCTCTGTTCCGCTGTGCGTCGTCCATCCCAAGGAGCCGGTGAGGCGAAGGGGGGAGGGGGGGGGGGCTACAGGGGAGAGTTAATGAAAGGGTGGAGCCGGGGGGCGGGGGATTGCGGCGTAGAATGTGTGGTCGCCGGAGAGGGTAGGGCGGGGCGGGGCGGGGCGGTGAGCGGTAGGGGACCTACCCCTGCCTGCTCCACCACGCTACCCGCAGCATCCGGGCCGGGCCGGGGTGGGGCGGGGTGGCCCCTGGCACAAAGAGGTTCACCGTGGGGCTGTGATCTGCTAGGCAGGCGGGCGGGCAGTCTGGCGGCCAAGCCGGGCGCGGGCCAGGAGCAACAGTCCGTGGTGTGTGCGCCCCGCCCCGCCCGACCTCGCCCCACCCCGCCCCGCCCCGCCCCGCCCGCGTGGGGCCCGCACACCACACGGCCCGGGTCACTCTCACTGGCGAGAGCAGAGCTCCGCATAATATGACGTTTCCCTCTTCATCTCTCTCTCTCTCTCTCTCTCTCTCTCTCTCTCTCTCTCTCTCTCTCTCTCTCTCTCTCCCTCTTTCTCCCTCTCTCTTTCTCGGCCGTGCCCGCTTATGAATAGCTGAATAGCCGTGAACGCATCCGCGTGGTGATGACAAACCACAAAGGACAAATTTATGTGGCGATGCAGGGAGAGCACAGAGAGGAGAGGAGAGGAGAGGATGCGGCCGGGCCGTGTCACGCGGCGCCTGTTTTATTCGAATTAGCATACAGAAACTGCGCGGGCCGGGCCGGGCCGGGCCGGGCGCCGCGGTTAACTAAAACCCGTGAAACTCCTTGTAAAACCAGTGGTGTCACAGTGTTGTTTTCTCGTCGTTCATTCTCATATTTCGACCATGGGCGTGAAAGTTGAGGATCCGGGTGGTTGGGGGGAGGGGCGTAACAATACAGACGCGTCACGCACGACGCTCTCGCGCCGTCGCTTTTCTCCTCACAGCGCTTTCTGTGAAATGTCGCATATATTTTATCTGTTGCGTTTTAAACATTTCGCGGCCATGGCGCCGCCGGTGACAGGCTCATGAGAGCGTGGGGGCTTAGCGTGAAGAATTAATGCTGCCCTTCGCGACCCGCTGTACATTATTATTTTAATATCCGGACCGCAGGGTGGGGGAGGGGGGGGCACCCCGGGGCGTTTTTAGGGCGTGCGGGGCCGCCCCTGCCCGCGCCCCGCCCCATACTGTGCTGCTGATCGGACGAATTCGACTGACTGACAGATTGGCTGACTAACTTACTGACTGACTGATTGATTGCAAGCAAGCAGTAGCGTCAGACGTTGCGAAACGCGGGATCGTTTCATGTTTTTCGTGTAGAAGGATAAATAGGAGTAGCCTTGCGAGTAATTTATTATTATTCGTTATCGTAATATCATTTCATCGCCGTGCATTTTTGAATGGTTTGTGAGTACGGAAATAATCACAGTTTTTTGTATCAATTCTAATTTTTTTCCCGCTATGATTTTTTTGTCTTGTAAAATAGTTTCATTAGCCTATAATGTGGCGGACGAAATGCGGGTCGTCGTACTACACTACTGGCGGTACTTCTTTATGTGTGTTTCCACCGCAGTGCCCCGCGTTTAATATCAGATGACGTATGGATGCATGGGGCCGGGTGGTCCGGTCCGGTTTCCCGCCCGACTCAATACCCGTCGCGCTGACCACAAAAAGACTGTAATGAACAAGCGGCGAAAACACGTCCGCCGGTTCGGGGAACCCCACGGGGCTTCACCTGCGGGGTGGGGCGGGGGAAGGGGTGGGGTGTGGTGTGGTGGGGTGGGGCGCCGCCAACGAGAGGCCAGCACGGCTGCGGGGCGAGGCGATGGAGAGGGAGAGATTACGCGTGGCGAAAGGAGCGTGGAGGGAGGGCGGTGGAAGGGCGGGGGTGGGCGGTGAAGCGGATCTTTCTCCAATTCTCTGCTCGCGCGCGCGGCTTGGGGAAGGCCATGGAGTATCATTCCTACCCCTGCCTTGCCGCTGCTCACGCCCCACCGCGCCCCGCCCGCCACGCCTCACCACGCCCCGCCCCGCCCTGCGCGGCCCTGCGCCCGCTGTCTTTGTAAATGTGAAGCATAAAGCAAGGGCAACCGTTGTAAATCCTAGGAGTAGGGCGCGTTGGGGGAGGCGACACCGTAGCCGCAGCGCTCCGTGCCGCGGGGGCGGGATAACCTCCGCGCCGAACTACCGCCATGATAGCGACATTGCAAACAGAGACGGCGGCGTGGGAGAGCGGGAGGGAGGCGGAGGCGGGCAGGGAGAGTGGGAGGAGAGGAGAGCGGAGAGGGCGTGCAGGAGGGGCTGCGCAGGGCAGGGGGAGGAATAGATTGCCCGCCTGCAGCACTCCTGCCTTGCATACACAGCACCGGTTGTGTGCGTCTAATAAAAATTTCGTCCGAAAGTCGTTTCCGTGACGTTACAAACAAAACACACGCGTGCGCGCGCGCGTGAGCGGGAGAGCGCTCTCGCCCTCGTAACACCGTGGCCCGGCTTACAAAAGGTAAGCTGGGCAGGGACAGGGCGGGAATAAGGGAGGGAGGACCAGGGGAACCCCTGATTGTCGCCCTGCATACTGCTGCACGGAAACCCGATATGGTTTCTTTTTCTTACCTGCCGGCTAGGCTCCGCCCCCGGCCCGGACGTGGCTCTGGCGGGGGCTAAGATAATGGTGGATACCTTGATGTCTTCTGCAGCGCATTCCGGGACAAATTGGAATTCCGATCCGAATCTGAAAGCGGAGCCGCCGCCGCCGCACGACTACGCCGCGCCACTCCACGCCACCCGTGCCGGTGCCACGTGGCGGGGCGCCATGGCGGGGCTGGCGGGGGCCCCCTGGCGGTACGCCCCTACTCTGAAAACCCATAGTGGCTTGTTAAGTTTGCAGTGTACCGCGAGGACGAAGCGGCGGGGCGGACTTTCCTCTGTGCAAGGCCCGGGCCCGTTGCAGTGAAAATGACGGCCAAAATATCACCGCGTTCGGGCGACCCTGAGCGAAGCGTTTATTAAAATTGGCCATGCGGCAATCAGGCCTCGCTCCGCCGCCCGTGAGACGGCCTCGTTTTATAAAGGGTGAGAGATCTGGGAGGTGCGGCCGGGCCTGCAGAGATTTGCGGGGTTCGAGTAGTACAGTGCGCCTATTAGTACTCAGGGCGTGCGCGTGGCGCTCATTCTAATGGCAGTAGCCTGACCCGGCCGGGGCCCCGCGCGCTAATGTCCCCGGAGGCCAGCGGGGCCCGGGGCCTCGCCCGACACGCCCCTGGCCGAGGCCCCAGGCACGGCCCCGGCCCTGGCCATGATTCTAGGCTGCAGGCCGGGAATGAGACTCCCCCCCGCTCCTGACTGGCGCCCGCCTGGCCTTTCTTCTTCTTCACTCCCCTCCGCCGTGATCTAATCCCCGTTCTATTCGCCTCCGCGGGCGGGCGGGCGCCTCTCCTCTTGGAGCGGATCGAATCGAAAATCACTTGTGATTGGTCGACGACGAAAGTAAAATGTAATGATGATGGGGATGTCTGACGTCGTTCTTAGGCCACGCGGTGTTGAGTGTTGCCCACTCGGGCTCAAATTAAAAATTTAAGAAAATAATTTATGTATATTGTCGCGATGTAATTCATGTATAACGTACGCTTCCCAGGGTAGTGTTTTCTCACCCAGCGCAGCGATAATTTTTATAATTCAATCACGTAACTTTGCGACTTTTGTGACTTCGAAACGTCTCTACTTTCAAGAGTGGCGAGAAGTGGAGCGATAAGATTGAGAGAGCAGAAAGCGATGGTTGGGGAGGGGGGGGGGGGCAGAGCGAGTCGAGGTCCTGAGAGGTGTGAGGCAGGGCCGGGGCCGCAGGGCGATAGAGATGAAGAGGTAGCAGCGGCCCATCTTGGCCGGGAATAAGACCAAGACTATCAGGCAGGGCATGGGAGGGAGGGAGTGGGGAACAGAGGATATGATGGTTACGGATTATATCTCCTCATCTCTCTGCTTCTCTCTCTCTCTCTCTCTCTCTCTCTCTCTCTCTCTCTCTCTCTCTGTCTACCTGCTCTCTCCCTCTCAACCTCTTTGTGGTTTGGTCGGACAGGAAGGCGGGTGGGGCGGGGCGGGGCGGGGCTCGTGTGCCCTTCCGAGGATAGAGTGGAGTTCCGGATGTGGTGCCGTGTAGCAGGGTGGTGTAGTGCGGGCGGGGCGGGGCGGGGCGGGGCGGGGCGGGGCGGGGCGCTGACGGGGCGGCGCCGTGCTGCTAATGCCTCCCGGCCGCATGTCATGTCGGGAGTGGACCGCCGAATCTCGTCTACATCGGGATAAGCGAGCGGTCCAGAGCGGCGGTGTGAAAGCTCCGGGGGGCGGGGCGTCACGGGGATGTACGGGGAGAGGGCGTGAAGCGAGGAAGATATTGCCGCGTTAACCACCACCCCCCACCCCCGCACCATGGCCTGCCCCACACCACACCGCCGGTCCTTTACCGCCCTGTTTCATTCTTTCCCGTCCCGCCACCCACGGCGCGCGGGGTGGGGGGCTGAATCACCCCGCCGCGCCGGCCCGGCCGCAGGGAGCAGCGCACCAGCGGGCCCATCTTGTGCCCCGCGGGGCCCCGGGGGCCCCAACGAGCACACCCCGGGGGGTCGGAACCTGCTGGCCGGCCGTGGGTCCGCCCGCTGGCCAGTGTTTGCCAGAAAGTTAGGCGCAAAAAGCGCCGGACCGCACCCATTTCCTTAACGAACGGGCTGTCTACTAGGCAATATCTGCGCACGCGTGTAGGGGAGCTGCCTAGTAGGCAGGCGCAAAGGTGCCGCCGAGACACCGCAGGAGACCGCACAGCACTGAGGGAAAAAAAGAATTATTTTTAAAAATAATTGTATAGTGCGAGGAAATGAAAAATCGCCATCAGCGGCAGTGAGAGATAGAGAGAAAGAGAAAGGCGCAGATAAAGAGGAGCATGGCGTGGGCCGGAGGATTTATCGCTGATGGTCGGCCGGGCCCCCGCAGCCTTAGGGCGGGAGCGGGCGGGAGCGGGCGGGAGCGGGCGGGAGCCCCGGGCATCGCCTCGGGCGGGCAGGGCCGGGCGGGGCCGGAGCAGAGCCTACTGAAGGACGTACACGACATGTTTATCTCCGGCCAGCAATTTGCTGCAGGGCTAAGTGTACGCTGGGCCGGGCCGGGCCTGGCCCCTGGCGTGGTGGCCTGTCTCGCCCAGTCTGTTGTTGCACGCCGACTAGGAAAACTCTGTCTCTCTCGCTCACTCGGTTGACCTTCCCCGCTACCCTTTCTCGCTCTCTCCCTCTCTCCTCTCCGGCTCGGTCAATTGGAGCCCGGCCTGCGGGGCGTGGTCATTAGTGACCTCTACGTTGTCGTCTCTCCGGAGAGCAGCGGGGCGGAACGGCACGGCGCCTCACGCCCACGGCCGGGCCCCGGAGGTGCTGAAACGTAAATACTGGGAAAATGGGAAGCCGAAAGAGAAAAACAACTAACACACTGCTGTCGCGTGCAGTGTGCTTGGCGGCGGTGCAAATAGAACAAGAGATATCGCAATAATTGCATTCATGACAGTTGCGTTAGTGATTGTGATTGCGCGCGCTTGTGCTCTGCAGCGGTCCGGACGCTCTGGGGGCTGAGCCACAGAAGCGGTTTTGCGGCCGCCACAATCCGCGCTCATCGCCCGCTTGCCTCATGCTACTTGCATCGGACGCCGATAAATCGTTTGAAAACTTTTTCCGACTGCAGCCCAGGTCAGCCGGGCCGGGCCGAGCCGAGCCGCTTTAGAGATTCACTTTAGCCCACCCCACCCGCAGCCCCACCCCACCCCACCCCGCCCCGCCCCGCCCCGCCCCGCCGGCTGCCCGCTCCCTCCAGTCCGACCATTAAATCACAGCGCGCGGTGCGGAGCCACGCGTCCGAGCCATGATAAAGGAGAGCGGCCCGGAACACCCCGGCCCGCCCCGCCCCGCCCTCCCCCCTCGCCCGCCAGGAACGTCCCTGCGCCCCGCCCCGCCCCGCCCACCGCCTGCCCCGGCCCCACGCGCGCCAGATATAAAGACGCCCAGGTCCCTTGAATGGGCAGGTCTGCCCCGGGCCGCCCCGCCCCGCCCCGCCCCGCCCCGCCCCGCGCTGCCGACCTGAACCAAATGAAGTGATATATTCTTTGTGCCTGGGCCGGGCCGAGCTTGCGCTGGCGCACCGCGCTGCTTCCACGCCTTTTCTTAATGACTTTTTGGCGTTGGGGTTTGGGGTGTGATGGGGTCTACCGACAGACTCTATAGCAGACCTGTCCCGTCCTTGTCTGTGCCCGCCCCGCCGCCGCAAGTTACTTCTGCCCCCCGCCCCGCCCCGCCCGGCCTCGCCCCGCCCGAGGGTAGAGCAGACGGTGCGCACCCCGCCACGCCCTGAGGGAGGCGACTCGTTGGCTCCTCTGTGGGCCCCGCCCCGCCCCGCCCCGCCCCGCCCCGCCCCGCCCCGCCCCGCCGGCGACAGACAGCCCAGCCGGTGGCAGCGTCGTTGCTTGACCGCGCCCGCGCTGCCGCCACAGCTGCCGTCGCTGCCGTACCCGAGGCGACCTCTCGCTCCCTCACTCCATCCTCTGTCTCTTTCTCTCTCCCTCTCTGTCTCTTGTACATTCTCACTCTCTCGCCTTTGAATAACAAGCCATTGAAAATGAAGTAGCGGTGTAAGTTTGAAAAGTTTGCTTGACGACAGAATTGCGGCGTCTTTCACATAGCTCGGCACTTCTTCTGTAGCACAGAACTGTGAGAGCGGGGAGAGGGGAGGGCAACCCTGCTGCTTTCGTCGTTCTCTCTTTTTTTTTATTTTTCATTGCTTCGCTGCGCCGCTGCCTTAAGTCGCCACTTGCGGAGCTGTGCCTCTCTCTCTCTCTCTTTCGTCGTCCTCCTCCTCACATGTGAAAGGCGGACAAGCGACCCCATTCGGTAAAAAGGGAAAAAAAGGAATCCAAAGGGTCCAAAAGGTGTAACTAACTTCCTGCCGACGTCGTTTGCAGTAGCCCCTCCTCCCCCTAACCCCCCTCCCCCTCAGGCGAGGTGGCCAAGGCCCTGCGCGTCGACGTGGCCACTCGATGCTGCCGCAAGCACTATTCCCGTTCAAAAGAATTGACGCCGGGGGTAACCGCAAGACTGCTCCGCGCCCGCCACCCCCAGGAGAGGACTCGTGTCCGGTCGCCCGGCCAAAGAGTGGGACGAGTGTAGGAGGGGCCGTTCTGGTCCGGCGAGAGCACGTATCCGACCTCGCTGTCCGCCCCGCCCCGCCCCGCCCCGCCCCGCCCCGCCCCGCGTCCTCACTCACAAAGCCATTATGTCCTCATCCCCGCGGAGCTTTCGACGCGCGGCTCATTGTATAGTGTTCCGAATAGAGTCGGTAGTAGACCATGGGCATAGTATAAGTGTTACTGCCCCATCCGTATAAGCGGCTTAGCTAAGCGCCCCGCCCCACGCCAGCGCCCCGCGGCCGGCTCCAGGGCCTCTCCAGGGCCTCTCCAGGGCCTCTTTAGGGTGGGATGGGGCCGCAGGAGAGCCATCTCTAAGCGCCGGAGTGGAGGCCGCCCTGGCCGGCGGCCACCCTGCCGGTGCGCACCACGGACGGCCGCCCCTGTCTGTTCATCCCCCGCTGCTCATCACGGCTGCGGCTGAGGTGAGCCGCGCCGAGCCGAGCCGGTCGGATAAGAGCCGCTCCCCTTTCTTTCCCCATCATGCTCGCCCTTCACAGCCCCTCCTCCCCCGGGCCCCGCCAACAACAGGCCTGCTCGCGCGCCCGCGCCCATCGCGGAGATTGCGTTTTAAGGATATTAAAGCCACTGCCGCGTGATTTTGTCTTCCGCGGGGCGCGCGCCCTCGAGCGTGAGCGAGAGAGAGAGAGAGGGGGGGGGGGAGAAGGAGAGAGGGGAGACGTGCCTTGTTTTGTGTGCGGTGCTGGCGCCGGCGCCAGCGGCACGGCGGCGCTAAGAGGGATGCAGGTGCCACCGCAGCCGGGCGAGGGAGGAAGGGCGAGAGAGAGAGAGAGAGAGAGAGAGAGAGAGAGAGAGAGAGAGAGAGAGAAGAATGAGAGGGAGTGAGAGAAAGATGAGGTGCGAATCAAACACGCCCTGAGGCGCGGAAAAGAGAACCCACCACCGCCGCGGCTCCTCCGCGAGGCTCTTGTTTTCGGTCAGCCCGGCGCGGCGCGCTGACTCGAGTCGTCGTGACAGGCAGGCCCGGGCGGGGAGAGGATGGAAGGGCTGTCGGTCTGCGGGCCCTCATCTTCCCTAACGCCCCGCCCCGCCCCGCCCCGCCCCGCCCCGCCCCGGCACGCCTTCTTGTTAAGAAACCACGCCACGCCACGCCGCCGCGTTCCTCCTCCGCGTGCGAGAGGTGCGCGCCTTTTATTTTAATGCGAAAAAACAGGGCCCCCTGTGGCCGTGGTGTGGCGGGGCGGGGCGGGGCGGGGCGCGGTGGCGCGGCGGTCTCACTGAGCAAACAGGATCCCGCCCCGCCCTGCCCCGCCTCGCAGCGGCCTGCCGTGTAAGCCACCGAGAAAGCTCGCGGGGGATAAGAGTCGAGTGAGTGGGAGGGGAGGGGTGGGGGTGAGATGGATGGATGGATGAACGGTGGTGCGGGGCGGGGCGGGGAGGAGAAGGGTTGGCAGCTATTGACTAAGGGGTGCGGGGCGGGGCGGGGCGGGGCGGAGGTAGGCAGACAAGATGGATATAACGGGGTGCTGGGGGTGGAGTGAGAGGAGAGAGGTGTGTACTGGCGTTGCGGCGCCGCGCCGCAACATGCCGACTACATAACTCGAAATGCGGCGTAAATGAGCAAACTTGCTCGCGTTTCGCGTTGCGCCCGGGCTTCGGATCGCATCCCCGCGAAGCTTGCTTTGGTGTAAGACGGACTTTGTGTCTGTGCGTGCGTGTTGTGTGCGAGGGAGAGGAAACAGGGTGGTGTGTGTGGGTCAACGGGCGTGCTACGGCAAAGGGCCTTGGGCGGGGCGGGGCGGCGGGGAGAGCCTGTGCAGCCACACCGCGCGGTGCTGTTCGCCGAGGGTGATGGGTAGCAGAAGTGGCAAAAGTTCTGGTATCACCCGGGGGCGGTGCGGGGCGGTGCGGGGCGGGGGAGGGGGCGGGGGTGGCGCAGAGCCACACGGGTGATGAGGCGGGGCGGCGCGAAGAAGCGGGAGTAATACGATGAGGAGGAGGTCAGGAGGTGAGAGGGAAGGGCCAGGGGCCAGGGTGAGGTGAAGAGCAGCTGAGAGAGAAGGGCCATGCAGGGTGAGCAAGGTGAAGAGCAGAGGGATAAGGCAGCGGCACAAGAAGTACGCTAGGTGCTACTCGGGTTGCCCCGGCCCGCCTGCCTCGCGATGTTTAACGCGAGTTGAGAAAAGCCACTTGGCCCTGACACGCTGTTGCACGGGCGGGGCGGGCGCCCCGCCCTACACCTGTGCGTCCCGCCCTGCTGGCCCCCGCGCAACGGCTCTGCTTTCACAGGAAGGCGTTAGTACCCCGGGCGGGGCGGGGCCTGACTCCACTGCTCCATGTCGTGCACACGTCACGAGTATATCAGGCAGTCCCACTGCCGTGCTCTCCGCTGTAGTCTGTCCCTCCCCCGCCCCGCCCCGCCCCGCCCCGCCTCGCCACCGGACTCACTGTCCTGGAGAGATACGGTACTGCACTGCAGGAATTTTGACAGTCGTGGGGCAGCAGGACATGACGTGCTATACACCGCGGTCAGCGGCTGAAAACAGACAAACGGAGCGTCATTTTACCGCGTGTACCGTGAAATGTTGTTACAGTGCCGTGTGACTGCAACCAATATTTCTACGTCAAATGGATGTATTTTCCAAGACTCTCGCGGCCCGGAGCCTTTGTCCCCGGAGGCGCGCCGCCTGCACCCTGCGGTGTACTCCCGGAGCGGCCCGGAGCAGGGTGGATCCGGTCGGTACTGCCGCGGAAACAAATGTCCCGTCAACCCTCGCGATCCCCCCGGCCCGGCGCGGCCCGGCCCGGCCCCTCGCGATCCGGCATCCGGACTTTTATTATCACAATTGATTCCGAGGACAAACAACAGCAGCCCCTGCTGGAGGAGCAGGCGGGTACTCCGGCCCGGCCCGGTGCCTCTGGATATAGTACCCGGAAAAGCCCCTCGTGCGGGGCCAGAGCAGACTACTTGGAAAACGGAGAAAGGGTGGGGGTGGGAGGCACTTAACTGATTCGAAACAAAAATAAACTTCAAGCTTCGCATCGCACCCTTGCGGTATACTAGCACTGGTGAGATGAGAGGCATGTTATAACGTGTTCTCTAAATACGCCGAGTTCAGCGTGCCGGTTATTATTTCCCGCACTTGTCCCGAGAACCGAAAAGGCGTTCTCGTGGGGCCGCAAGTTTTCGCAATGGCAATAACGACGTTAAGGGTTTTTTTTCCTCTTTGTAGCGCACCGCACAGCAGCCACCCAAATATGATACCAACCTTGCGCTGTAATGCGGCTCTGCTAGTGGTGGGGGAGGGAGGGGGCGGGGAGGGCTTCGCGTAGCAGGCCGGGGAAATAATGGAGGGAAACTCTCCCGAGACGTTGACATAGTCGGAGGCGTGGTCTTTCAGGAAACAGAAGACAGGGAGGAGGGGGGAGGGGAGGGGGGGTGGAGGGCGCACACTCTGACCGTGTCCACTCGTAATGACGTCCCTACGGCACACTGCCAACGCAAGTCGTTTAAAAAATGAAAATGAAAAAAAAACTTGACTCAGTCAAAAACAATACAATGTTTTCAGCTATCGTTTTAATATTCTGTTCATACTTCGCGCACTGGTGCACCTCTTGGCCTTTATACCATTATTATTTTAATTTTTTGTAATGCGCAGCCTAGTGTGATGCGTTCCCCCAAAGCAGTGTGTTTTTTTCTTTCACTTTCGTTTCTATTTTCAACGAAGTTCTGGTTTACTTTTGTGGTCCCTGGCCTACCCTTTTTGCCTTTGGTCGGGGTTGAGCTCAGCTCGGGCGGGCGGGTTGGAGAGGTTTTGGGCTTAGCCTTCGATTTCGGCGGTATAATTCATGACGGTCTCTTCCTTCACCCTACCCGAGCCGCCTCCCCCCCCCCCCTCCGCCACGCCACGTTACGCCCCGCCCCGCCGCGCTCGCCCCGCGCCCGCGCCCGTCGCACTCCATGCTCGGTTGCATTCGACTTATGGCTGTGACTGGGTGCCATCGACTAAGGAGGTGAAGGGGGGGAGGGGGGGTGATGCCAATGGCAGTTGCGTGGAGTTGAAGGCGGCGGTGGGAGAAGAGAGTGGGGACACGACCGCGAGCAGTGAACGGAACGGCCCGATGTCACGGGTCACGTTTCCGAGTCCGATCTTACACGCCTCCGACGGGATCACAATAACGGCGCGCACGCGGTCGTGTTGGGGTAGGTCGTGACGCCTACACTGTAGGCGCGCTGCGCTACGGGCCGTTACGGGCAGAACCACTACGTGACGCGTACAGTAACGCTGAGCCCGCGGGCGACGGGGGCGATAAGTGGCGTTAGGCACGTTAGGGCATAACTCTAGCATCAAACACGTTGTCAGGGAGGAGCGAGCTGGAGAGCTGGGGTGGGGCGGGGTAGCCGGCGGCGGTACACAGCGGCCCGGTCCGGACCCTCAGAGGAGGTAGACTGGAAAGGCCTCGCTCTGCGCTATACCCACGCCCCGCCAACGCCTGCCACGCCGCCCCACGCCGCGTATATTTCAGCTCAAGTAGCCGGCGTGGCGAGGTGTGGCGCGGCGCGCTGAAGGCAGCACCGTTCGTTCAGACTACCGCTCGGTAAATCATCCCGCACTCACTCGCTGCTCTTCGTCGATAGCGTGGAGCCCGCTCTCCTCTCGCTTGTCTTACTCTTCCTCCGCTTCATCTTCTTTCTCTTCGAAGCACACTTCTTCTTCTTCTTCTTCTTCTTCTTCTTCTTCTTCTTCTTCTTCTTCTTCTCCTCCTCCTCCTCCTCCTCCTCCTCCTCCTCCTCCTCCTCCTCCTCCTCCTCCTCCTCCTCCTTTCTCTCCCCATTTTCGCAAGGCCGTCCAGCTCATTGGCGCGCGTCTCCAGGGGAATCATTGGCGATTGGCGGTGTTTTCATTTGTTTTCCTCGAGGAGGCCGGGCCGGGCTGGGCCGGGCTAGAGGGAGGTGGGGTAGCCCGTAAGGCCACGGCGTTGAAACGACCCACGAAATTCGGATTATTTGCGAGAAGCCAGGTGGCGGCGGCAGGGCTGGGGCAGCGGCTGGGGCGGGCCGCGCTGCGAGCGCGCCGAGGAGAAAGGGTGCCGCCGGGTGTTTGGGGCCGAGTTTTCCACACGGTGGGATTGTTTTGAACTACGGAATTTTTAATAGGGGCCATTGTCCAGGAAACTTCGGTACATTAAGCGTGAAAAAAATATTTCAGGATTTTTGGAAAACTGCATTATAAGGTGTAAAAACCATTATTTTCACCGTTGGGTATTTTTTTTTCTCAAAAGTCGGACAGCCACCAAAATTCCCTCTCTCTCTTTCTGTCTTTCGCTCTCCGCCAGCTGACGTCATGAAAGTGTTTCGGGCGAAGCTCGAACCCTATTGCTGGGCGAAACGGAGCAGATCGTCGAGATCGTGGTAGTGGAGGGGACTGCGGAGGGTGTCGGTAATAGGCGCTTGCTGAGGCCGAAGCCGATGACGGCCCGCCCCACGCCCCCGCCCCGCCCGCTCCACGCACTACCGAATACCGGTTCATGTTGTGCGATGTGATTTTGGCGCGCGCAGTACGCCTGTGTGCTACTCGGCGCGCTGATATGAGATCACTGGCCGGGAAAGAGCGCTCGTGTGTGTGTAAGAGAGAGAGAGAGAGAGAGAGAGAGAGAGAAAGAGAGAGCCTCCTCCCCTCCAAGGCGGGCGCCGCGCCGGTGTAGGGCGCCCACGGGAGAGGCGTGGCACTGTGCCGGCGGCAGAAGTAGCAGGAGCAGCAGGCGGCTCATGGGGGGCCCCCGGACGCCCCGGGGCCCAGCTGTCGGCTCTCGCCAACCTTTTATACCACGCACTTTCACATGCGGGGCGGGGCGGCCGCGGGGCGGGGCGGGGCGCGGGGAGCGCGCGCGGGATTACAAAGAGGAAACGGGCCGCGCTATTTCTCATACTGACACATCACCTCCCGTCCTGCCCGCCCGCGCGCGCCAGTCGTGTCTACATATGCGCTTTAGCTCATCCGGTTAGTGCCCGCCCGCCCGCTCCCTCCCGCCCGCGAGCGCACCGGCGGCAGCTGAGAGCCCCTGCGGACGTGAGGGTAGGCTAGCCCGCTACACGCGCGTGCTCCACGGGCCTGCCGCCTGCCGCGGCGCGCTGGCCGTGCCGGGCGCTCTGAGCTGCTGAGCTGAGGCATCAGCCGCTGGCCACGGCGTTATACTTCTGCCGTCCGAATGTGTGAATTTCCCTAGGAAATTCGCACGCACTTGACTGAAAGAGTGTACGGATTGAAATTCACATCCTTAATATTTTTTTGACGTTAACACGCTTGGTTCTTCAGTGCCGGGCCGGGTGACTTGACGTCGTCTGCTGTAATAAACCGCGCCCCGCGAGCGCAGCAGACGACATTGTAATGCTCTCTGCCCTTGCAATGGCGCCGCCGCCCCTGCCGCCCCACGGGCTATTAAAAACGTTTCAATCGCCGCTTCAATACTCGAGCCCTTCCGTCATCCCCGGGGGGGTTTTGTACTTATAAATGGGGCCCCGCTCCGCCCCGACCCGCCCCGCCCCGACCTACCCCGCGCGGCGCCGCAGCCGTGTAGAATCACAATCCCTTTATGTCGACGCCTCGGGAATAAAGTCAATATGCTGCTGCGGAGTTTCCTTGGCCTGGCCCTGGCACCGGCACCGGCACCAGCACCCCGACCCTACACAACCCACTCCAGCCTGCCTTATTGCATCCCGGTACAACGTGGAGTTTGGGCAGGCCCCTCTGAGCCCCCTCTCTCTCTCTCTCTCTCTCTCTCTCTCTCTCTCTCTCTCTCTCTCTTACTCGCTCTTCTACCGCCTGTTTCCCAACAAGCACTCCGCCGTGCATGAGCACACGCGGTAGGGAGGAGCACATGAGCAAACATTTTTAAAGGTCTCCATCTGCTTTCCGCACAAGTAGTTTGTTCCCGCTGTCATCCCTCCTGGCTGGGCGTGGCGGGGCGTGGCGCGCAGGTGGCGTGGCGCTGACCCAGCTCCCTCGCCCCTCTCCGCCCTCTTTGTCGACGGAGTCTCGGAATGAATGAAGCGCAAGAGAAAGAGTCCAGTGGGGACGCCGCTGTTGTCAGTCCGAGGACACCGGGCTGGTCGCCACGAGCACTCTAAATGACGGGCCTGCAAGACGATTTGCTTTGCTACTACTCGGCCTGGTTTTATTGTACATCGCTGACCTCCAAGGAGAGGACGTCTTTCATTCTGTGGCGCTCCAGAGTCTCTCCCCACCCCCACCTCTCTTTGCGCTGTGTAATAGATTTTTCGCAAGACAGCAGCAGCAGCAGGAGTGCTGGCCAAAAATAACTACAGTAAACTTTTTGTCATCACAACGGCAGCAGGGTATATGAGCACCACCTTCGTGCCTTTGAATGGCGCGGTCGTCCTTTGGCCGCGGTGGGGGGCTGGCTATGGAGTCGGGTGGGGGGGAAGGGGGGCGGAAATGGTTTGAGGGGGACTTGGCCGGCCTCCAGGCGGGATGATCCCGCTAATAAACAGCACGGGGCGGAGGCGTGGCGCGGCGTGGTGGTCGTGATTCATAATGCCGCTGCGGTGAGAGGAGAGGCCGCGCTACAAGCAAGTTTTGAATTACGCGCGCCGCGCGCATTTGGCTTTGGCTCTGCTTTGCTCCGCCCTGTCCCGCTGCTCGACTGACATCTTGGCGGTCCGCTCGGCACGGGGGCCCCGCCGCGCCACGCGCCACGCGCCACGCGCCACGCCGTTTCTGCCCCTTTTGTGTGGTCCATTCAGTCAATCATTTACAAAGAGCCGTCGTGGTTTAGTTTCCGTGTGCCGACAAAAGCCTCCTCTCTCTGCGCGCGCTTCAGTGTGCCGTTTGACTGCGGTGGTCGGCCTGGCTCGGCTCGGCTCGGCCTGGCTCGGCTCGGCTCGGCTCGGCTCGGCTCGGCTCGGCCCGGCCGCAGCGCGCGAGCGAGCCTATCTGTTTCTATGAACAATTGTCTGTTCTTATGAAAACGGAATAATTAAACGAACGTCGAGCGCGCGTGTGTGTTGCGCGTGCGTGTTTACTGGCGGGAGTTTTGTTCGCTGTGACGCCGCCGCAAGTTATTGTAGGAAAGGCCTGGCTGTCTCTCGTTGGCAGTGGAAGAAAGGGGGGAGTCTCGGCGAACGTGCTGGGGGGGCGCCACCGAACAACGCCTGTGATTTCGTGCCCCTACCCCTCCCCTAACACACAGCCCCCACACACACACACTCACACAGAGGCGCGCGCGCGCACGTTTTACTTTTTCTCGAGTGCATTACGAAGCTCTCACTCGTCTGGTTTTTTTCGGCAGTGCCGAGGTCGGCCGCCGAAAAGGATCTCTTCGCTGACGGTCCCGGCCGTCCCGGCCCCGGCCCCGGCCAGCCGGCCTCGGGCCCAGGCGGACCTGTTATACGGCGCCGTAAACCCGACTTAGCCCACCCGCTCCAGCTCCTCCAGCCAGCCGGTCCGGTCCGGCCCGGCCACAACGCCGTCCTGGAGAGAGAGACTGTACTGTCGCCTGCTGGACGCAGACGCCTCATTTTCCGGCTCAAAATTTACAATTTATCCCCGCTTTGAAATAATCGTACCACGACTTTCCCGCGCGTGCGCTGGAGCGCATGTTTATGGGCCGCGAGGCTTAAACGGTTTTAGCGCGTACCTTGTCTTCTCAGGAAAGGCACGTGGTATTGGACAGCCTGCTGGTCGCGTTAGGGGGGAGGGGGGGGGGGCAGACGGGTGCAGAAGAAGAAAAACCCGCGAGTCAATGGCGTGTGACGCCGCCCGCCCGGCCCTGGCACGCCCCAATACGTGACGTAATATATGGACCCTCCCCCACCCCTGCGTGCTTTGCACCCAGCGCATGCAGCGCTCACACGATTCTCACCTGATGTATGGTCTGCCGGGTCGCCCCCGCCGACCCAACCACACAGCGCACTTTTACGCGCGGGGGGAAAATAATTTCTTTTCCCTCTGTGTCAAAAGATGTTTTTTTGGAGTGGGGGTGGGTTGTTAAAGAAAATATGGCTTTCACCTGGGATGTGACGTAAATTGCTTGCCACTACCAGACTTTGTGATTTCCTCCTGCGCAGATGTCCGGGGCCCCGGACATTGTCCCCCGTTTCCTATCGTTTCTTTCCGTCTACCCCCGCCCACGCATCGGCGGGGAATCGCTCCCTCGGGACCAGTCTGGCGGGGGCGCGGGGGCGGAGGGGGAAGATAGGACGTCTATAGGGAGGAACACGGCCACAACCACCTTGCACCTCGCCGAGCTAATGGGTGTGGCAGGAGCACGCCAGGACGGCAAGTTTTTCGTTTCCGATAGTTAGTCTCGCTGTTGGGCAGCAGCAATGCGGTGCGGGGCGGGCCGGGGTGGAGCGGGGCGGCAGAACAAGGAGCATCCCGCCACGTGCGCCCCGCCCCGCCACGTGAGAGCGAGGCACAACTTTGACATGCAGTTGCCTCCCGACCGCCAAGGCCCTGGGTGTTCGACCGCAGTTCTTCCCCCTCTAAACACACCGCAGGTCGGTCCCTCCCGGCCCGTCCTGAGCCTCAGGGGCAGGAGGGTAGGACGAGGCCGGGCGGGCGCCGCGCCGGCGGCTGCTTTTTGCGCGGGCGGGCGGGTAGGGCGCAGGCAGGGCGCCCTGGCCCAGCGGGCGCGTCCCTTGCCCTTGCCCTGCCTGGCGAGGCTCGCCTAGCCTATAGTCTGCATGGGGCCCCTGCTGACCGCGCACCGCCGCGCGCCCCCCAGCCCGCGGCCGCAGTTTTCTTCCGCTCTTCAGACTTGAAAGTGGCTCATCTTGACATTGGGCCGAGCTTTACTTGACCCCGCCTCCCCGCCCGCCGATCACCGCGGCCCGTATGCTGCTGGCAGCCCGCCCCGCCCCGCCCCGCCCCGCCCCGCCCCGCGGCGCCCGCCCGGCACACAGGGCCCACAGGCTAGGGCCCGCCCCGCCCACGGCGTCCGCTCACAACTTGACAACTTGTCGACGGGAGCAAAGTGCTTCACAACTAGTTACGACTTTTTTCCCTTGTCTCCCCCAACCGCCGCGCCGGGCCGCGCCGGGCCGGCCCCCAACCCTTTTGCAGATTCGTGATGAATCCTCGTGTCCGTGCTTGTGCCGCTGCGGCTGCGGGCCGGTCCTGCCGAGCCGGTCCTGCCGGGCCGCAAGAAGTTACACACGCGGGTGGGGCGGCCTAATTGGACCCCCGTCGCCCTTTCCGAACGCGGCCGCGTACGCATGACCGCTCATACGATCGCTGGTTAGTTTTTCTCTCAACTTTCTACCCAGCATGTACCCCGCGAGAAGTTTATTTTACGCTCTTTGCTGTGACACTAGCACGTTTTTCTTCCCACGTTCTTTTTTAAAAAATTTTGGTTCTCGTTATGCAAAACCACGCGCGCGCCATCAAGGTGAGTCATTCGCGGTACCTCTGACGCCCCCGCCTACCCCACGGGGGGCCTCCCAACCCCAGCGGGGCCCCGCAGTGTGACCAGGGGGCGGGTCTGGCCCGTTACATTACATTGTAATAGCACTGTGTCATTGCTCCCCGCCGCCCCGCCCCTGGAAGCGCGCCCCTCCCTTCCGCTGTTCTACTCTACAGCCCCCTAACCTCGACCTCCCCGCCCCGCCCCGCCCCGCACGCAAAGTAGTATCCGGACCAGATTAATATGCAGACCGCGCGAGCAGAGGGCGGGGCGGGGTGGGGCGGGGCGGGGCGGGGCGGGGCGCGTCCAGCCTGCTCGACTGCCTCTGCTCCTTTGACCCGGTGCGGCCGTGGCGCGGCGGGCCCGGGCCGGGCTGGGCCCCAGGACAGGGCCTCTCGGCGGGCCGATCACGTCGGTATGTATGTGTGCTTCAAGTGCACTCGAGAGTTTAACGGCCATAGCCTCCATCTCCCTCGCCCATGCAGCGCTCTCTGAAGTCTCTCTCTCTCTCTCTCTCCCTTTATGCATCCGGGGCCCACCTCTCTGTCTGTCTCTCTCGCACAGCCCCCGAGCGCCAATAAGCCCGTCTACCCGAGTGCCAAAGCTCTCACTATCACCGTGTCCCTCGCCCCGCCCCGCCCCCGACGCGTCCCCGGTCGCCAGGCAGTACGTGGTGAGTAGCCCCTTGTCCCGCCCCGCCCCGCCCCTACCCACTAGAACTGGGTGTACGCATTGAGCAGGAGCAGCCCTCATCCTGCTCAGCTCCTCTCCGCTCCAAGCGGGACCACTCGACCCGGCCCCGCACCGCACCGCTACCACAGGACAGGGTTTGAAGTTTAAATCCGAGAAAATGAAAAATAAAAATATTTAATAGCCTAGTCCCGCCCGTCAGCGCGGCGAGGATTACCCGCTCCGTGGACAGGACAGGACCGGGACAGCTCATCCTGCTTATTTTGTCGTGGCAAATTTCCGCTGCGACAGCAGCTGCAGCGGGGCGGGGCGGGGCGGGCGGCCTCGTGCCACTCCCTGGTGTTTGACTGGAGCGTACGCCCCGCCCCACCCCACCCCACCCCGTCGGGCTCGGCAGGGCAGAAACTGATGACGGTGAGCATCGCTGCCGGGGGCGGGGCAGCTGCAGCGGTAATGGTCAGTGTCAGCGGGGCGGGGCGGGGTGGGGTGGGGCGGCACGCTACTGCGCAGCATTAAAACTTCTTAATTGCGGATGATAATCTGCGCGGAATCCGTCATTATTAGTAGTATTATGAATCCGCGCCTTCCCCGGGGTGGCCTCCCCGCTGACGCTTGAGCTCGGAAAAATGTCGCCATAGAACGTATCCTTCTCTCTTCTTAAAAAAAAAGTGTCGCTATAGTACGCCGAAAAAAATTACGAGCCCCCGAGAAATTTGCGGTAACTACTGCGTAAACTGGTATAAGTATGCGCTTATAGCGGGGCCTTTTGCGGAGGTGTTCCCCGACGTAGCGCGGTGGCAGGCAGCAGAGCGAATGCGGCCTATGTGCGGCTGCCCCCACCCCACACTCTCAACCTCATGTCACGATATGCCCGCCCCCGGCGCCGCCCCCGCAGCCGCCCCCGCAGCCGCCTCCTGCACCCTCTGACGTCAGACGACGCGCGCCGCCGCGCCATGCGATTCCGGTGTTCGTCATCTCGTCATTGAGATGCTTTCATGACATGCGCTCGCGAGATGCTCCCCCTCTCGCTCTCGCTCTCTCACTCTCTCTCTCTCGCTCCCTTCTCTATCTCTCTCGGCAGCATTGAGGTCTCGCACGACGACTCGGCGGCAGGGAAAACTTACTTGCTTTCCAAAGTCCAACATTCATTTCCGTGTCCCTCGCAAAGAGCGCCAGCCTGCCTCCCCCGCCAGTCCCTGTTTCTTTCGCTTTCCTCTCTGTTCGTGTTCGTCCGAACAGCGGCGCAACTCTATCTGTCCGCCGCGTCCGCCCCCTCAAGTCCTCTGCGCGAGGAATTTGGGTGAAAACTTAAATTGGAGTTTTCTTTCCTCGTTTTGTATATGTTTTTTAACGGCCTTGGGCTGTCTTGAATTTTTCTATTTTTTCATTCTAAGTGTTGAATAAGATGTTTAAAAATTTGCATTTGTGCAATGTGTGTAATAATTGCCTTGCGTCGGTGTGTCTGTTCGTCAATGACCGTGCTAGCATTTATCGTTGACTGAATGTACACCTGGCCCGCCCCGCCCCGCCCCTCGCTGTTCGCCCTGTGGGTCTACAAGGTGTGCCCCTGGAGGCCGCACGCGCGCCGGCCGCGTGCCGTGTGTCTGCCGGACAAGGGGATGCCCCCGGGGGCGGCCCAGGCGGCCAGGACGAGCTCGTCGCCCCGCCTCCGGGGGCGGAAAATACCCCCAGCGGCCCCTGCGGGGCTGCGGGGCGGCCGTGCGTCTTGCTTTGTCACACCTCGGGATACGATACGGGACCACACCAACCACATGACATATGGCGGCGGAAAGTGAAATCTCACGGAGATCCGTGTTTTCAACTGCGCGGTAGAAAGGGGGAAGTTCCCAGTGTACGGTTTGCCGTGCACCGCCCGGAGGGGAGGGATTTATCTCGACACGTTCAGCCTCATGTAGGTTGCGCGGCGCCGCTCCCGCGCCACACCACGCCGCCAGGGCCAGGCCGCCGTGCCGTGTGACTTGAAATGAATGTACAATTCGGTAATTCTGCCGAACCATTTGGCGCTCGCGCGCCGGGCGGTCGGGCCGCAGGCGGGGCGCGAAGGACGCCGTCGGCGAGGTGTAAATGGGTGTTAGCGGCTGGAACGGGAGAGAAAAATTTTTTTTCCTTCGGACAAGCAGACTTCCTTGTTTTCCTTTTATCATCTATTTCGTTCGGAAGCTAATAGATTCGCCGTTGTAAATACTGTCTGGGCGCTGTAGTGGCGCCCGCGGCGTTGTTGGGAGAGCACGAAGGAGCGGGGGCGTTCCTGCCCTGTCACCGCGCCACGCCGCTCACACGTCCTCCACCTGCACCCCGCCCCACCCCGCCCCGCCCCGCCCCTCCAGGGCCCCCCACGGCCCCGAGCTCCTCCTCTCCCGCTTTTAGAGCACGCTCGCGCCTCTCCACGCATCGCTCGCTACGGAAACTTTCAGCATGCAGAATTAGCCCGGGAGCGGGCGCAGGGCGCAGGGCGCACCAAGCTCATACTCCAGCACCTTTGGCTCCCTTGCGCTGCACTCGCGTCGTACGCCCCGCCCCACCGCGCCCTGCCCTGGCCTGTCTCCTGTCTCCTCTCAAACTTGCGGCTCCTTTGAAAAAAATAGTGTAATTTGCTTTTTTTCTCTTCTCTTTATTTCACTGTCAGCCATGTATGCGATGTTAGCTGGCTCGACTCTTTTGTAAGATAACAAGACAACTCTTTCCGACTCTACCGCGCCACTTTGAGGTGAAGGGCGTGGTATGCGACTACCGAGTACAGCAAAGTTGGTTCCGGCCTCGTTATTATGAGGACAGGTTACCTCTGCCGCGGCATCTTTAAGGACGCGAAGTAAGTGCTAAGTGTTCCACGCACGATTTGCTCGATAGTTTCGCTCGCTCGCGCTGCCTAGTTTTTATCACTATAATCTTATGTCGAATTACAAGCGGGCTTGCAGGCGGGCGCGCAGAGCAGGGTTTCCACGCCGCTGCGCCGCGCTCAGCCGGGGCCGCACGCCCGCCCCGGCCCGGCCAGCACTGCTATACGAGCGGCCCGGACCCGGCGCCTAAGTACTTATAAAGTAAATAAATAGTGGGCTTTTGCCGGGGGCAATAAAAATTGGCAGGCACCCGAGTCCCAGTGGCAGCGGCGGCAGCCTCGGTCCCGCGGCGTGGTCCTGGGAGCGCTGTGTGCGCGCGCGCGCGCCCGCGCTGGCCCCGATAGCCTCACACAGTGCCCCCGCAGTAAGTGTAGAGCCTCGCCAGAATGTGACCTCGCTGGCCAGGCTGAAATAAAGGAGTCTCTGGTGCAGCGCGGGGGCGGGGCGGGGCGGGGCGGGGGGGTGCGGCAGCAGCCATTACCGCGCGCACCCCTCCCTCTGTGCGCTTATTTGAGAGAATAGTTGAGAACTATGGACAGTAAGGCGCTCAGTCGGGGCGGGGTGGGGTGGGGTGCGGCGGGTGCTGCGGGGCGTTCCTCCGGCCATCCGGTCACTGCAGGGGGTGCGCCTCGCCCAGTAATAATCGCAATTGTAATTACATTCAAGTGATTACCAAGCGCTCTGCCGGCCGGGACAGGCCAGGCCCCCGTCCTCTACGGACCGGTGTGCAGTCGACATCTCTCCCTCTCCCTCTATCTCTCTTTATCTCATTCTCGCTCGCTTTCTCTCTCTGGCTCTGCCCACACTGCGAGACTTAAAATACCGGAAATACATGTCGCAGGGAGCTACAAAAATTTCATTTATCATTAGATAAAAAATAATTTTTGGATACCAAATGACGACTCATTAAGTGCGAGTTCAAATTTCAGCCCGGGTAGGTAAATTGTCTTAGCCTTGCGGACGATTTAGTTTACTCCCTTGAATTCCCTTCTCTCACTTCATCTCTCTCTATCTCTTTCGCGCTCTCTCTCTCTCTTTCTCTCTAACGTATAAAATCCCCCGTCTGTTGCCCCCTCCTCCGCTCTCTCTTATGGCAGACGTGGTCGCCCTGCTCTGCGAGGTTCGGCCGGACTACGGCCTGCGAGCCTGCAGGGGCAGGGCCTGCGACACCCGACGTAATGGGCGGGCATTGCACCCCTCTCCTCTCCTCTACTCCGGGCGGGGCGGGGCGGGGCGGGCCCTAAGCTCTTTGCTCCCAGAGGACACTCGTCGGCTAGCAATAATTTTGAACCGGGGCCGAGACGAGGCACAGCACAGCGTGGCAGGCAAGGCTATGGGTATGGGATGGGGCGCGGCGTGGCGCGGCGGGGCTGCAAAGTAAATGAATGGTGCCTGGGCTGGGCCGGCGATGAATGGCACCCGACACTGTTAGTTGTGAGAAACAGGAGCCCGCCTGGCCGGGCGTGGCGTGGCGTGGCGGGGAGCCCAGCCCCTCAAAGCTCCACCACCGCCAGGACCACCAACAGCGGCTCCAGGAGGGGGCGGGGCGGGGCGGGGCGCAGTACAAGGACCAGCAGGGCGAGCAGCGCTGGGCTGGCCTGGCAGGCGGGGGCGGCAGGCGGCAGCGCTTCCACAAGAGTTGAATCGAAGACCCCATAAACTTTTGCAACCGCGGCCGCGAGCGAAAGCAGGCGGCTGCAGCAGGGCTAGCAGCAGGAACCCCAGCGGGACCAACAGGGGCGCGGCAGTGGGGCTCCCAGCAGGAGCACTTGCAGACAGATACCTGCGCGGGCGGGGCGGGGCGGCAAAGATGCCGCTCGTACTTGAAATTCAATGGCAGCCGTACCGCGGGGCGGGGGCGGGGCGGAGGCGGGGCGGCTGGCTACACCGGATAATGTTGTCCGCCAAATTAGTTTTCTCTTTGCACGGAGAAGAGCGTCTAAATGCTGCTCTCCTGCCGACGAGCTCCTTCCGCATTGCGATTTTTTCTCTCTCTTTATTTTTTTTATATCATTCTCTCTCCCTCTCACTGACTCTCTCCCTCTCTATCTCTCGCCTTCTGCCGCTCCTTCCCACCCCCTGTCTTTTTCCGCCTGACCTGCGCTGCGCCCGCGAAACATTTTACCTCTGCCCCCCCCCTCCCCTCCCTCCCGGGTCTAGCAGACGTTTACTTATTTCCCCTCCCTGTTCCATCGGCGGTTGAATTAAGTAGACCGTGTGCGCAAAAAAGTCGTGCGGCCGCTTTTGTTAGTGCCCCCCGCGGTCTGGCCCGGTCCGCCACGCCACGCCGCGCCACGCCCGTGGTCTCGAGACGCCGCGACGCCGGGAGACGCCTCATCGTAAGCGCGGGCCAGGCCGGGCCCGGCGTCGCTATATAGCTCGTCCGTCTGTCAAAACAAAACGCCGTCCCTAAGAGCGTCGAGGGGCGGCGACGTCGCCGTCGCATTCAAGAGTTGTTTCTTTTTACTACCGCCGCCCGCCCGGCCGCACGCCCGGACGGACCGTACCGAACCAAGAGCGTCTGTCAGAGGACGTTTCACTTTTGGGAACGCAGCAGCTGCGGCAGGTGGCGACGGAGTAACTCGGTGGAATATTTCGCCGGCCACCTGTCAAGTGATATCCCGTGGGTGCGGGACGATGATACTTTGAAGTTATATTTTTCGTGTGGAGAAGGGCGATTTATTTTTAGTGGTCATCGGGGAGAGTCAGAGAATAAGGCAGGAGGTCGTTGCATGACTCCTGCCCGGCACGTTTAATCATAAGTGATCATATCAGTGCGACTCATCACTTCTCGTTGGTAGTTTACACCACCCCCGATGACGCCGTCTGAGAGCGCAGGCACTGGACCACAGCATCCCGCCGGGTCGGGTCAGCAGCGGGCGAGAGAGGAGAGGTAGTTCGGCGTGCCGGCCTGCAGGTCGAGCCACCGTCGGGGAAAAGGTGTAAAGAAACACACCTGCGAGTGTGTAGGTGGACATGGACATGCGGGCGTCGGGCCGGGCCGGGCGGGGAAGGACCCACTCCAGGCCGTGATGGTGCCCCTCGGCTGCACCGCACAGAGGGCCCGGTAGTGTCCTAGTCCCTAATGGCAGTCCGCCAGCAGCGCCACTGCGCCATCAGAGGGCGGGGCGCGGCGCAACATCTAGGAAAGAGTACATTCACTCGCAATAGTGTTCGGATGTTTCATTCATGAAATGCACCAGCACCCTAGCAGAGGGCCGTGGCGCTGCGCGGCGCGGGCCCGGCGCGCTCTGGCATAGCACTGTGTGGCAAACAGACGTAGTGTGGACGTGCGACACAGCGGGCCGGGCGGGGCGGGGGCGGGGCGGGGGCGGGGCGGGGGCGGGGCGGGGGCGGGACGGGGGCACTCTCCATTGCAGTAACGGTTGGCCCGGCACAGCCCGCGGCACCGCCAGGGAGGGGCGATCTAGCGCGCGCAGCGCCAAAAGTGCTGAATTATTACTCCCCACGAGCAACTCGCAAAAGTTTCCACGCAAAAACGAAAAAGGAAAATACACTTACAATGAACGCTACCTTGCGCCAAAATTTACCCACGCATGCTTGGAGAGTGCTAGTTTAAATCCACCGCTCCATCGCTGTGGCTGTAGTTAGTGAATTCCCATACTCGCGCGCACACTTGAGCTTCCCGTGCGTTCTTTGGAAAAGTTGATTAGTGTCCCGGCTTAGAGTTGGTTCGCAGGAGAAAGAAGGGTTGAAGAGGGATGAGCGCGCGCCGCGCGAGTCCAAGGGAGGGGCCTAAACGGTATGGGGCCAAAACTCCCATCCCAACTTTTTTTGTGTGTCGGGAAAGTGGGGCGAATATTTCAATTGCTTTAAATATTTTATCTTTCGCGGGCAGCCGCAGGCTGGCGCGGTGGTCGGAGTCCCCCTCCCCATCGCGCGGTGATTCCCCCCTGCGCGTCAACAAGCAGGCGCAGCTGTTTTATTTCCTTTTTTTAAAAAAAAAAAGATTCTCTTTTTCTTTTTTCGGCCGGAAAGGGGAAGGCGGCACACGACACCAGCCCTATGTGATACAGCGCCGCCCGCCCGGGCCCGGGCGTGTGTTCGATAACTAATTTCACGGCGCATGCCGTTCTTGGGAAACACCGAGGACGCGCCCTGCCCCACCCCACCCCACCCCACCCCGCCCCGCCCCGCCCCGCCCCGCCCCGGCCGGCCTTCCCCAGGAACAAGCGCGCGAACAGCCCCGCCGCGGTGGAAAAGAAATGCGATTTCGCGATGCGAAGGGAATCCCTTCCATGCGAGCAGAGTGTAGCAAACTTTCATGATATGAGTGATGGGGCTAAGCAGTCGGGGGAATATGAGGGAGGGATGAGGGATTAGCTTGCCGTCACTGCCGTGCGTGTGCGCGCGCGCGCGTGTGTGTGTGTGTTTGCGGCAGTGGTTGTGCGCGCACGCATTTGAAGAGATGAGAGGTAGGGCCGAGTTGGCGGGGCGGGGCGAGCTTGATAGGTGGCTCAGGTCACCGGGGCACGATTCATTTCCAGCGGGGGCAGCTCGCTGACACATGCATCGCGCCCGTCGACCCGCCCCGCCCCGCCCCACCCCGCCCCCTCGTACTAGCACATAACCACTACCGCCGCTGCACCTTATATGAGTGTCATCGCGCGGCAATATCCAGCACGAAGCGCCAGCCAATAACCATTTCGCCTGTCGCCATCAACCCACCATTATTTTTTTTTTCTCAATATTTCACTATATTTTTTCCTGTCATCAAACATAAGCCTGCTGCTCGACGAGCGGTTGGTACGCAGCAATAGTTTCAAAGCAGTTTTTTTTTTTCCACTTGGTAAAACTATGTTTTATATTCCCATGACGCGAGCACGTTTTCCCGGGGTTGCCGCAGCTGGCGCTGGTACCTGCTGCCGCGCCCCGCCCAGCGCCGCCGCTGTCAGCCGTGCGTTTAACGCGTGATAATTACTCGTGCGGCGTGACGCAGGCGAGGCGTGTAACGCGCCAAAGTTTAAACCCGTGCGCGCCCCGGCCCGGCAAGGCCCGGCCCGCCGCAAAAACCCGCGCTGTACGCACCTGCACACGACGCGACGCCCTCCGCTCCGGAGAGATCCTTGTGAAGTGCGAGCGAGGTCTTCTCCCGCTGACGGAGTGCACTGGAGTGGCGGGCGGGGCGGGGAGGTGCGGCCTGCAGCTGGCATCATAACGTCCAAGTACTCCGTCCTGCAGGTGCGGCGGCCCCGCCCCGCCCCGCCCCGCCCCTTCAGCCTGAGCCACTTTACTCCATCCCGTCTTAAGGACTACACGCCGCCTCATCCGGGGCTTACAGAGCTCCCCACCCCGCCCCACCTCGCCCGTCACCCACCCCCTTGCTGCACGCACGCTCGGAGCCTCCACAATCGCCACGCCCGCCACGCCCCCCCGCCCCGCCCCGCCCCTGCCGGGGGCAACAAGGTTGCAGGGCGCGGTGCGGTGCGGCCGCGGTGCGGTGTGCGGAGGCGGAGGGGCGTTAACGGCCTGGCCTACACGGGCCGCGCTTGCACATTCATGCCTCGTCCCTCTCCTCTTGGTACTTCCCTGGAAAAATAAGCAGGAGAAGTGCGGATGACGGTAGCTCTACCTGCCGGCCGGTCCGCTGAACTACCTGTCCCCTGTCGCCCGCTGCTGACCGGACCCGGCGGGATGCTGTGGTCCAGTGCCGGCGCTCTCCACCGGCGTCATCGGGGGTGGTGTAAACTACCAACGAGAAGTGATGAGTCGCACTGATATGATCATTTATGATTAAATGTGCGGGGCAGGAGTCATGCAACGACCTCCTGCCTCATTCTCTGATTCTCCCCGATGATCGAGATAATGTTAATATCTAAGTTCTCATCTCTCACTAAGAGAATGAGGTCGAGAATTATTCTTTCAAGTTGGACAAACGTGTCAAGCAGGGGCACCAACATTGCCTCTAGGACTGTCTCGAGCGCTTTTGTAGACCGAATCTCTCGCCCCGTTCTTGTGGCCCCACCGCGGGTCCCGTGGGTCCCTGCCTGCGACTCGGCTTACGCAGCTCGGGGGCGCTAAGCTGACGGGGAGCAGGGAGGGAAGACCCGCCACTTTCACCCCGTCCTCTCCTCCTCCTTCTCCTCCTCCTCCTCGTGCTCCTTGTCCTGCTACGGGGCCTTTGCTGCGGGGGCACGCTAATGTGGACAAGAAGAGCCTGGCGGCGTGGTCCCGCGCGGCGGCCAGGTGGTCGATCAACCCGCCCCCGCCCCGCCCCCGCCCCCCGACGCCTATTATGTAGCCGGCATGGCTGGCGCTGGCGCTGCCCAACGCCCCGCCCCGCCCCGCCCCGCCTCTCCCCGCCTCGCCCTCTTGCGGTCGGCCGAGCGTGATGGGGTGGATGGGGTCGTCCGGAGGGAGGGGCGCGGCGTGGGCACTTTAGCGTTTTCATCGCGATCGCCACTCACAGCGCAGTCCGCCCCGCGCGGCCCCGCCCCGCGCTGCAGCGACGACACGTTCTTTTTCCTAAAATAACCCTTTCACTGCTGACTCTTTGAAATGCATATTCGTGTGCGCCGTGCGCCGCGCGCCCTGTCCTGTCGTGTCCTGTCCCCATACGGCCCCCGTGCGTAAAGCCCTATACTCTCCGCCCCGCCCGACCCCGCCCGCACCGACTGTTACAGCCAGCCCTGTCATGTCATACACTCCCGTCGTACCCGCCTGCCATCAACGAGTTTGTTGTTCGGCTTTGTCCGGCCGTTAGCGGAAATGAGCCTCCGTTCAAAGAATACGCCGGGCTGTCCCTGCTGCCCCGCCCCGCCACGCCACGCCCCGCCGAGCGGACAGCCCCGCAGGTCCACCCTCTCGGCGTGCTGGACCAGGCCCAAGAGGAGGCTGTATGGAGAAAGACCTCACAATCCTTTTTTCCTGACCCTCGTCATTTCTTCCCTCGTTCCTCAGCAGGGCTCGGGCTCGCGCCCCCGGGAGAGGCGGAAAAGCGTTCGGCGTAGGAAGGGCCGCTTATTTATGCGATTCGGAGCAGAGCCGTGGCGCAGGCGGATGGGATCTGCAGGTCCCACACTCGGCTCTGTGACCCGTGGGCGCCCCGCCCCGCCCCGCCCCGCCGAGCCGAGCCGCGAGAACCCACCCGAGTCGCGCAAACTCTTTCCACTCGGTTCAGATCGGATTTGATCTGATCGCTGCAGTGAGGCACGCCGCGCCGCGCCGCTCCGCGACAGGTCCCGCCCGCTCTGCCCCACACTGCGCTCTGCGCTGCGCCGCCGCCGTCGCCCTCTGCCTTCCCTGTGTGGGCGGCGCGAAGCGTCAAAGGACTCCCCCGCGGACTCCCCCGCGCCGCCCCCGCGCCGTCGTGCCGCTTCCCATACCACTTGTACCTGTTCGCTCCGTGCCCTGAGCCAGAGGGTATACCGAAAGTAGCTCGGCGGTAACGTGTTCCTTTGCTCCTTTCCGCCCCGGCGCATGCCATCCGTCCTTTCAAAGGTGTGTTTTTTTTTGTACGAATAAAAAAAATTACTTGAATATTTATGCATCATTGCAATGTGCGACGGTGGCTCGACCTGCAGGCCGGCGCGCCGAACTACCTGTCCTCTCTCTCCCGCTGCTGACCCGACCCGGCGGGATGCTGTGGTCCAGTGCCGGCGCTCTCAGCCGGCGTCATCGGGGGTGGTGTAAACTACCAACGAGAAGTGATGAGTCGCACTGATATGATCATTTATGATTAAATGTGCGGGGCAGGAGTCATGCAACGACCTCCTGTCCTAATCTCTGATCCTCCCCGATGACCAATAAACCAAACCATTACTGTAAAACAATTACTGTGCTCGTAAAGAGAAGTAATGTTTGTACGAGCTCTCTGACATTGTGTGCTTTTCATCTGTTACAGGCTTCCACACGTACACGTTCAACTCGACGGCGCACACCCACCGCTTCCCGGACGAGATCCTGGCCGTGACCTACGAGGACGGCAAGTGGAGCAAGCCGTACTACGACTGCGGCGGCGGCAACATCTGGATGCTCACCTACACCGTGCCCTTCTTCGGCTTCGCCAACGGCTCGTACCACTTCAAGTGAGTTCGGCGGCGCGGCGTGGCGCGGCGTGCGCTCGCTACGAGCACGAGAGGCTCAGTGCGGGGTTGATAGTCAAAGTTAGTCGATGTGGCAAAAAAAAAAAGAGGCGCATTTTAAAAGAGTCCCTTACTGTGCATGACAATACAGTTTTGGCCGGGCTGACGCGGCGCCAGCAGCGGGGATGAAAAATCACCGCGTGCCTGCTGGGAGCTTCATCAGGAGTAGAGTGCTATAAGATGGAATGGAACGGGCGGATTACTTTCTTTTTCGCTTGCTCCGTTGCACAGATTTCTCTTTGATAACTTCATTTGGAGAGAGAGAGAGAAAGGAATACGATGATTATTATTATTATTATCATTCATAGCCCGCTGCCTCACATTTTTTTGCGACAACAATCCCCGGTCGACGTGTATCTGAAAGACTTCCAAATTTTTATGGGGAAAAAAGATACGGGGGGGGGGCGAGCCTGTCGAGGTCGCAGATGAAAAATCATGACGGCTGATACGTTTGACCTCGCACGAGTCGGCGCGGAAAGGGAATTCGAAAACATGTAGCGGAGAGATGGAGCGGGAGACGCAAAGGGGAGGGGTGGGCAGCGGCCCCACCCCCACCCCACCCCCGTCGTGCTTATCGCGTTTGAGCTTCCGAGGAGGAAGGTGCCTCGTACCAACAGGTCGCCGCGAAACATATTCTCACAGTAGCGTACTGACTGCACCTCACGCGAGTGACATTTCGGGCGGATTTCGCGTACTTTCTCTGCAGCGCGGTGGTGTGGTGGTAAGGGAGGTGTTGCCTAGTAGCCTAGCAGGCTAAGCAGAATATAATACCGGAGCTCTTTCCGCCCAGGGGGACGAGTGGCATCGACATCGACCTGCGGCGCGTCGACATCGACCAGTGCCCGCTGCCGCCGGGCTCCACGCAGCTCAACATCTTCGCCGCCTCCGACAAGTGCAAGAAGAGGACCACTCAGGTCAGTCTGTCCTGCCCTGCCGGCCGACAACCCACTCGCCGTTTCACTTCCTGTCCACTTGTCTCGGCGGCAGGGGGCCCCAGGCGCCCCAGGGCCCTTGCCCCGCCCCGCCCCGCCCCGCCCCGCCCTCTGTGCCGCTATTGTCTGACGTACTACAACCGGGGCCGGCAGCGGTGGCGTCGAGGAAGTTTGCGACGGTTGCTGTCTCAAGAGTACCCCCGGTGACCGTGTGCGTGCAAGTACGAGAGTCAGAGAGAGAGAGAATGATATAAAAAAGAGAGACATGAAGGGATGAAGGGAGAGAGTTTTGCTGAGTTTTGTGCCGGTTATTGAATATTTCGCGCTGGCCGAAAGTAACGCCGCAGAGTAGAGTGTACATCCCAGACTTCCTCTTTTCCGTATTGACGCTCTCCGTCTCTCGCGCCTTTTTGACGTCGTCGTGACTTCCTGCTAATTTCTGTCGGAATAAAAGAAACTAATCAAGGCCAGGGAGCGGGCCGGACCGGGACGGACCGGACTGGCCGCGTCTCGGAAGCCTTTGCGTGCACAGTTTAATTGAGATCCACGGGGAAATGATTTGTGGGGGGAGGAGGAGGGGGAATGGAGGGCCGGGGTGACCTGTGGGCGTTGACGTCCTGCCAAATGCGCGCGTCCGCGGAGTGGTCTGGGTAGGGAAATAAATGACATAATAATCAAAAAAAGAAATAATGAAGAGGGACGCGGGGGGAGGTGGAGTGGGTGATAAATGTGAATCCCGTCGTGGCGGCCCTTGACAATTTGAAGGCGAGGCCCTCACAGTTTTGTCTGTCGCGCCGAAGAATGAGGCGCCAGATCCATTTTAATAAGAAGTGTCCCTGCGACTATGTGCCCGCTGCCTTACTGCCATTTCCCTTCCCTTAAAAAAAGGGGTGATCGCCCTCAAGCATTAAAGGGCGAGTGGGTAGGAGTCACTGTCTCGGGGTAATTTTATTGTGTTGCAATTTTTTTTTCGTAAATCAACGGATTTGATTTTTAATTTTTTTGCGGTGACGCATAATGACATGTGATCAGATCAGAAAAGTTTACCCTCAAAGCTCCGGGCGTTGAGCTGCGCGCGCATTCACATATCGGTTCGGACGGGCGGCCGGGGCGGGGGCGGGTCGTGCCAATCAGGCGAAGAGATAGACAACCACCTTCCCATCCAGTCGATTTCCTCGCCGTCATATCTTACCCTTCCCCTCCCCCCGGACCCAATCTATCCGGCTCTCTCACACATCATCAACCCTCCCCGCAGGGAAACGAGTGGAACATCCACAGTCGCATTTTCACAATTTAGGAGATTTTTTTCTTGTTCTTTTTCTGCCGCTCGGCCCGGCCCGGCCCGGCGCCGCCCCCACCCACCCCGCCGCTCACCGGAAAAGTTCTTCCTTGCGCCTCAGTGTGTGCCGCCGCCGCCGCCGCCAAGCTGAGCGGCTAAACGACAGTCCTGCGGGAAGGCGGGATTCTCCTGTCGTAATTTTAATTTTTTTCCGTGGTCTCTAACGAGGGACGACCCGGCCTACACAAAAGAAGAACGGCGACTCAAAGTTATCACCTGTATACGAGTGTGCGTAAAGAATTATTTGAATAAGCTCGCGGCTTCTCCCTCCGCCATATCCCTCGCGGCCGCCCCACGCTCCGAGGAATCCCAAAACATTTTCATTCACGCGGTTGGGTAGGGCGGAATATTTTCGCATCGCCCGCTCTCTTAAAAAAATATGTCGGGATAGTAGAGTTTCGTAGGGCGGAAACTTCCTCGTACTGAGCCCTGTATGAATAGACGAGTTCCTAGCTACATTCATCCCTTATTAGAAACATTTCGAGGCAATGTTTTGTAGGGGTGAAAAGTCCGCGAGGCGCTAGGTGTGGTACCTGTACGCCAGGGCTTTCTCGCCGAGCTAATTGGACGCTGGCCGACTTAGCTGCGGGAGAAATTATTGTGCGTCCACCAAAACACAGGAGACGAGACGAGGGCCGGCTGGGCATGGTCAACCTGGCTGACCACGCCCGAATATGTTGTTAATTTTTTTTCACTATTAAAAAAAAATCATTTTTAAAAATGTGAATTTACGACAATTTTGGTAGCTTTTCACGGCCAATTCTTAATCTGCGAAGACGATGCAAAAACTACCACTCTGAAAAATCTCCCTTAAATTTCGCCGTGTTTGATTTTAAATTGCGCATTTTTTTTTCCTCCTTCAGTGTGAGCCCGTGGCCGGGCTGGGCTTCCGCCGGGGCTCGTACCGCTGCATCTGCCGGCGCGGCTTCTACTTCCCGGACATCACCGCCTCGCAGCGCTACTACAACGGCAGCTACGTGGAGGAGGAGTACGAGAAGCTGGCCCTGGTGAGTGAGAGAGAGAGAGGAGGGGGAGACAAAGCCCGCGCCAGCGCAAAGCCGAATCAAACTTTCCGCTCTGGTTGTCGTCGGGGCTTTCGCGGCTCTTTTTCCTCTTACAATAAAAATCGCTGAGTTTGAACGTCCGAGTAAACCGACGCGAGATAGCCTTCTGCGGTGGGTCGCGGCGTAGGGCGTCGCGGCGTTGGGCGTCGCGGCGCCGACTGTTTGGGGGTGGGACTCGCCCCCGTTTGGCCTGGAGCCGATTCCTCAGGATCAGAAACTCGCTTCCCTCCCTTCCCCCGCGCCCGGCCCGGCCCGCCCCGCCCCGCCTCCCTGTAGAGTATGTCAGTCTAATTTATCATTACAGAGCGAAGGGTAACTTGTGCCAGAGAAGTTATATAAATGTCGGCGGAGGGAGCACAAAGTAAAAGAAGACCATCGCAATGGGTCAACTTTTTTTTTTCTGCAATGCCCTCGAGTTTTGCGATTTCGTTCTGCGAGGTAAGCGCGGCAAAGGGCTTTGGCTAGCACTTTGCCGGCGTGGCGGTGCGGAGGAAACCCAAGTGTGTCACTGTCGTGCACGTGTAGGTGAGCCCCCGATGCGCTTGCGTTACTCTTTCGGTCTCAATCGCAGTCGTCGAGAAATCTGTCGCCGAGGCGAGGTGGGGTCCCGGCGGCCCCGGTCTGCCCCTGAGGAGCCTCGTCCGCCCCGCCCGCCCCGCCCCGCCCCGCCCCGGGCCCTGCCTCTGCTCGCGACGTGAAGTCAACTTGGAGACGGATCGCTTTGGGAGAACGGTATCGGTATGGGGTGGATAGGAGGAGAAAGGGGGAAAGGTACAAGTAGCCCGCCTAAAAAGGACGAGGGGGTGTACAGATTTTTTCTTTGATTTAGAAAAAAAAAAAATTTTCATTCTAACTTTTGTAGTTGATAAGAGAAGATTGTGTATGTATATACTAGTTGAGGTGAAAGTCTTAAGGCTGAGCTGATACACGCAAATCTATTCAGATTCACACAATACACATTTCATTTTAAGTTGGTTTAGCCAATAATAAAACTGTCCTGTTTCCTGAATGGTAGCTGCACGCCGCACGCCAGACAGCAGCAGACCGACGCAAACGTCAGCCTGGCCCCTCTCAAAGCCCAAAGTGCGCTCCCCCCCTCCCCCTCCCCCTGCCCCCGCCCCTCTTACCTCAGACTGACCCCCTCCTTTGCAAGATGCCGCTGGCGCGCGCGCGCTCACGCACACGGACGTATACACAACGTAACGTCCGCACCCTTCACTAGGGACAAGGGACGGGGGCGAAGCAGCCGAAGCGGGCTGCGGGCCTGGGGCCTGAGCACGAGTCTCTTTGATACCTTTAAGTTTATTATGCGAAACGTGACGTAAAGAGATTGGGAACCGGCTGACGGGGGCGAGGTTTCGTGCCACTACCTGCGTCTGCGCGCGCTGTCTTCGCTTCATGGCCGCAGAAGAGAATCCTTTTTTTTTTTTTGGGGGGGGGGGGAGAGAAGGGAAGACTTACTCCCATTTTCATGCATCTTCAGGAATACTCAGAGGCCCCAACAGGCGGGCGCAGTGCGCCGTATCTACGCGGGGCGGGGCGGGGGGGGGTGGGACGTAGACGGATGAGGTTTGTTTGCACCCCGTCGGGTTTTTCGCGCCTGATGACCCCCGCCCCGCCCCGCCCCGCCCCGCCCCACCCGGCGCCGCACCGGACGATAGCTCCTATACCTCGCGCCACAACTCACCGTACGGCCCTCCTCCGCCCCCGCCCACTGCTACTGAAACTGCTCCCTCAGGATCGAGCAGGTCAGGAGGGCCCACATCCGCCGCGGGCCGCGTCCCGAGTAATAGGCTAAACAGATGTTTCATGTGTTTCACTCGCGGCCCGGGGCCGGGCCGGGCCGTGCCGCCTGGCGCGCCCCGCCCCGCCCCGCCCCGCCGCGGCACACTGAGCGCGAGACTGATTTGCATGCGCAAACACCGCGGCTGGTCTAAACTTTACGCAAACAGTAACGGTGCATATTATGCCGCTCTGGGGCTGCGCGACGGCGGGGTGCTGGAGCTGGGGCGGGGCGGGGCGGGCGGGCCACATGGTCCCATAGCAGCACCACGTAGGCTTCCCGGGCCGCGGGTGTATTGTCTTTGAGGAGATCAAGTGGAATTGATATCATACACTGGAAAGCTAAGTTCACAAAATTTGCTCGTGTGAATTTTCATCCGTACACTTGAGGTGACTTGAGGTGTCCTTTCCTGGAGAATTCCACACGCTTGGGTTCCCATAGCAGCGCGATTTTAATGACGCCCTTCCTTCACCTTGCCTCGGCTCACCCGCCCAGGGCCGGAGCTCGGTGTACGCCAGCCCGGGCGCGCTGGAGTGCCTGCCGTGCGCGCAGGGCTGCGAGTGGTGCGAGGACGCGCGGCCGTGCGTGGCCGCCCTCAACTGGCCCGTGCGCACGGCCCTGCTCGCGCTCTCGGCCGCCGTCATCTGCTGCCTGCCCGCCGTCGCCCTCTTCACCGTCAAGTACGGCCACGTCAAGGTGGTGCGCGCCGCCAGCCCCGTCCTGCTGCGCGTCATCGCGCTCGGGGCCTTCTTCATGTACTGCACGGTCAGTCACTATTTAACTTAACACTAACAAAAATTTTAAAACAAAATTTGTGCTAAAATTTGAAATTTTAGAATTTTTAATAAACTTTCAACTTTGAGAATCTTTGATAAAATTCAAATTTGAAATATTTGATAAAATTTAAATTTTAAAATTTTTCATAAAATTTGAAATTTGAGATTTTTTTACACTTGATTTCTTTTTTATACGTGAAGTATAAACTAAATTTTTGTGCACTTCCTGCGACTCTCTGCCGCAGACCATCGCCTCGTACTTCCAGCCGAACGTGGTCTGGTGCACCCTGAGGGTGTGGCTCCGAGAGCTGGGCTTCTCCCTCACGTACGGCGCGCTCATGCTCAAGACGTGGCGGTAAGCAAATATCTCTGCCTCTCACTCACTCGTCACCCTCCTCCTCCTCCTCCTCCTCCCGCTATACTGCTCTCATGGTTGATGAACTCTTCCGGCACGCTTGGCACCACACATGTCACGCGCCGCAGAGAGCTCAATATTTCGCACTACGCCCCGCCGCGTCGTCCCCCATACACCCCACTCGCCGACTTGTGTGAGTGTGTGTGTTACCCTCTACGCCCCCAGACCAAATCTCATTCCGCCCCTTTATTTTGCGTCGTCTCTTTTTTTTATTATTATTTGTACCTCGTTTTCATGTCGGGGCTTTTCCTATAGCCGCGCGGCCGGCCTGGTCCACCGCCCCGCTACCCTTCGGTAATGTGATTGGAATCCGTCCACGCCCGCCCGCCCGGCCCACACCCCGCGCGTTACGTAACGCCTTAGACATTCACACACACGCACGCATGTAACGTAACGCTTCTGCTCGTGCTGGCAGTATCTCTGTCATCTTCCGGGTGCGGTCGGCGCGCGCCGTCAAGATCACGGACCTGGACCTGGTGAAGCGCGTGGGCGTGATCGCGGGCGTGTTCAGCGTGTTCCTGGCCATCCGCACGCTGGTGGCGCCGCCCGCCGCCATCGAGGGCAAGACCGCCGAGGGGCTCAAGGCGTACCTCTGCCGCACCGACTGGTGGGACCACTCCTTCACCACGCGTGAGTCGAAGTATTTTCTATCAAATTCTATTTTTTTAAACTTTTAAAAAATGTGCAATGACACATGAGGATTTTCTTTTTTCTTTTCTTAGTGGAGGTGGTCTTTCTCGGCTGGGGCATCCGCCTCTGCATTGTGGTTCGGAAAGCGCCGTCCGAGTTCAACGAGGCCCGCTTCATTTCCATGGCCATCTACAACGAGTTCCTGCTCTCCGTCTTCCTCAACGTGTCGATGTGAGAGACTCGTCTTAACCTACAGCCACACTTGAATGACCAAGCGTTCTGAAATAATTCAGGCCCGCCTTCCATTTTAAATTCTTACTCGCGGCGTAGTGCTACTTTGCGCGTCTACAAATTAAGCACGAGCTGCGGCTGTGTCTCTTTTCGCATCTTGGTCGGCGTCGCCGCCTAGCCGTGTTATTGCTCCATTTGACTCTCCATCTCGGGGGTCGGTCGTCCAGCAGCGCCCGGCCCGCGCTCGACTTCCTCGCGTAAAATAATATTATTTCTGGTGAGAAAATGGAGAGCGAGAGAGCGCGCGTAATTTAGCGAATGGCATGGCGGCGCGAGGCCCGGCTGGCCAGGCAGGCCACGCACTTACTTTTCCTTCCACTCACCTCCGTTAATGGCGTGGCGTGGCGCGGCGTGTTCCAGGCTGTTCCTGCAGTCGCCGGCCAACCCGGACCTGCTGTTCATCATCCTGTTCTGTCACACGCAGCTCACCGTCACCCTCCTGCTCGGGCTCATCTTCGGCAGCAAGGTGAGTAGACGAGGGCGCGTTAAATCCGGGTCCGGGCATAACGTCTTATGAAGTTCATGGAAATTCCCTGGTGAGTAATTTCGAAACCACGTTGCACCCGCAAGTCCGAGCGCTGATGAGGGGCGGGGCGGGGCGGGGCGGGGCGGGGCGGGGCGGGGCGGGGTGGCGTGCAAACGGGTGGAATGGTATTTTCTCCCCGCTGGCCTGGTCCCGCGCTTTGTGCGGCCCTACCGGGTAATTGTTTGAGGTAATGGCGTTGCCGTCATTCTTTTATTCCTCCTAAATATTATTTCCATTTTCTGCCCGCTTCAACTCTGAACTAGAACACCTTTGTTTGCCGGCCTTCCGCTGCGCGCGGCGTGACAAACAGCGCGCCCCTCCGGTACCAGCGGGGTGGGGTGGGGTGGGGCGGGGCGGGGCGGGGGCCGGGCGGTGGTCCCCGCGCCAGCACCGCGTTTTTATAAAGGCAATCTATTCCAGGAGGAAAACTGGGGAAACCTCCCGCACCTTGTCAACCGTACCGCTAGCTAGGCCCCCGAAGCACCTCGGCGTTGCCGGCGGCGCGGCGCGACCTCAGACAGCTGTACTGTGGACCGGGCCGGGCCGAGGTCCGAAACGCCGCGCAACCGGCGAAACCTTTTTTTTCCCCACCCCTTTTGCCGGGTTTACCCCGACCAGCCACAGAGAAGAAAGAAAGGATTTGAGACCGAAGGGCCTGGGCGGGGCGGGGCGGGGCGGGGCGGGGCGGGGCGGGGCGGGGCGGGGCGGGGCGGGGCGGGCTGAGCCGCACAAGCGCGTCGCGTCGGCTCATTATTCTTGGCCTCTTCACAATCAAAAGGATAATTTATGCATTTGATCCTAATTGTTTACTCTCATTTTTAATCTCGTTATTCCACCCGCGCGCGCCCCGGCCCCGGCCCCGGCCCCGGACCCCCCCGGCTCGGCGCCGAGGCGAAAGCGAAACGCAATTAACAACATGGCTGTGGTGGCCGTGCGGAAGGTCCGGGCCTGGGCCGAGGCCTGTGGCTCGTCTCCTCGCTCCTCATCAGCGGCGGAGCGAAGGATTTCTTATTCATCCCCGGCCTCGGCTGCATCAGCAGCAGCGTCTCAGACGCGGCCCGCCGTGCCCCGGCCCCGGCCGCTCAAATTAGCAGACGCGTATTGAAGCAACGGCCATGGAGCCGGCCCCTCCCGCAGCAGAGGTCTTGAATCTTGACCTCCATTGCAGCGGTCGCGGCCAGCCGGCCGGCCACTGCGGTGCTAGCAGCCTGCTGATCCTCGAGTCCCTGGGGACCCGCCGCGCTGCCCCGCCCCGCCCCGCCCCGCCGGCTAGGTCCCGGCCGCGCCCCCTCCCCCTCTCCACCAAAGCACTAGCTCACTCCGCATATTCATTACACGACTTCCTACACCGCTGCCCGCCCGAGAGTCGCGTCTTTGCTCGCTCCTGCTGCCGAACCCTTCCTGCTGTCCCCTCCTGCTGGCCTGCTGCTCCTCCTGCGGAGAGGCATTCCGACACCGGCATCTCCCTCGTCCTCGCCCGCCTCCTTGCCCCTCCAGGCCACATTCCTCCCGGTGGACCGCCCCGCCCCGCGCCCCTTCCGGCCCCACGCCAGCCCCTCATTAAGCCCTGCCCCTTTTATTTTTCCCGCCTCCGGCCGGTGGCATGGCGTGGCGTATGCGGCAATCGTGGGCGTCTTTATTTTTCCCTTTAATTGCTGCTTGATCATTTCTCCTTGAGAGAAAAAAAAATCTGGCATGTCTGCGGTGTCTTCCCGTTATTGGGAGTGGTATGCCCCGCTACGCCACGCCACGCGACTCACTGTGCATGCAGAGGATGACGTTTCTACCGTACCGTTTTCCCTTCCCTTATTCCTGTCGATCGATGCACTCGTCCACGACGTCAAGACGCTAAAACCCCCCACGTCGCGTCGCATAGCCTCGCCGTCCACTAGAGACTGCAATCCCGCACGACGGCTCCAGTGCCCCCCCCCCCTCCCACAAGCTCCTCGGCCTCCCGGGAGAGAGAAATCTGCCCCTGCTCTTCTCCTCTGCGGAGCCATCCTCGGCTCGCGAGTACGTCAAGTGGTTTCCGTTTTTGCCGCGCGGGAGAGGGAGGAAAAAATGGAATGGAAAAGGATGTACTTCCAATCGCTGCGCCGCTGATACATCACCCACTGCTTCGTGTCGACGTGTGTAACGGTAGTGCATTAATTTTCTGGGCGATTAATACCCCCCCGGTATAGAACGCCCAGGGATCTTGTACCCCCCCTCGGTATACAGGGGGGTATTAATTTTCTGGGCGATTAATACCCCTCCGGTATAGAACGCCCAGGGATCTTGTACCCCCCTTGGTATACTGGGGGGTTTTAAACGTGGATGGCTGTAGTGCTAGAGCAAGCCTCGCAGTTTGTAGCCTGTTTGGGGTATAAGACTGTCAAACGTGTTTTTTTTTTCTGAGAGGAAGTGTGAGCTTGCTCCGTCCTTATAACTCTTTGGCCCCGCGGCTCTACCACCGCGCCACCTGTGTGTCCGGGCGGAGGAAAGGGTTTCGCTCATGTATGTTGATACCCCGGAGCGCAGGTTAAACCCGAGGCGATGCGGGGCGAGGTTTCTAGTTCCCTGTGAGCGGCTTGAGACCACCGCGGGGGCGGGGAAGGGAGGGGAGGAGTGTAGATGAATACAAACAGCACCGCGCTGCGGCGCTCGAGAGAGAGAGAGAAAAAGAGAGAGAGTGTGTGTGTGTGAGAGAGAGAGAGAGAGAGAGAGAGAGAGAGAGAGAGAGAGAGAGAGAGAGAGAGAGAGAGAGAGAGAGAGAGAGAGAGAGAGAGCAGGGCGCCGCGCTGTGCCGCACACGCGGACAATCTCTGGAGCATGCGTTGCGTTAGTGCCCCGGCGCGGCCGCGAGCGTGAGCGTAAAAAGGAACGCCGCGGCTGGGCTGGGCTGGGCTGGGCGCTGGCGCTGGGCGTTAAGATAAGGAGCATGACGCCGCGCCGCGGCAGCAGAAGCAGTGAGGGCGGAAAAAAAATCCATCCGCGAGGCCAGGCTGAGTGTGCAATACACTGTGGCCCATATCTGTGCCCGTCGGGCTGGGCTGGGCCGGGGCCGTCCGCGACGCGCGCGTCCGCCCACCAAGGCCAAGGCCGGGCGGGGCGCCTGCGGGGTCCAGGGTAGGCCACCGGCACAACGCGCGAGCTGGGCGGGTGGCCTACCCCCCGGTTCGCAGGCTGGCTGGCCCTGCGCCGCCTGTGTCAGCTGTCGATGACGTGAAGTGTCGACACTTTTGACGTTTTGTTTTTAATTTGGTGGGGGAGGGGGTGCGTTTCCCCGTCCGGTTACCGAGCGGGTTGGTCTATCATGTCCAACATGAGTGTAGAAACTGCTAGAAACTCTTCTCCGCCGACGGTTTGCCTCATCTCTACAGTGTATCCGACGAGTTGTGGACTCGCGAGAGGAGGAAAAAAGTTACATAAATGTTAATCTGAAATATGCGTCGCTTTGTCCCGTATATTTTTTTGTCTTTGCTCATCGGGGACGAGGATAAGGGACGCAAGGATTGTCCTGATAGTGATAGTCGGGGGAGGGGGAGAGGGGCGCCAGCTGCCAGCGAGGATGGAAGGGATTATGCGAAGAATGGCGAGTACCGAGGGAGCGGCCCGCCGCACCCCACCGCCACACCCCACCCTGCCCCGTCGAGCGTCCACTCCGCCATTGTTTTTCACAAACAGATCCCGCGTGATATGACAGAGCGGTACAGAGAAGCTTTCATAAGGGCCACGCATACATGTATACGCACACGCACGCACGCGCGCGCGCACGCAAGAGCGTCGCACGCACAGAGCACCCTGACAAGGACGTCCCGCTCTCCGTGATTGACACGACGCGCTGCTGTCGCATGCTGCAGCCGCCCCCGGTGACTGAGTAGCTGGGGGCGGGGAGGGGGACGAGGGCGGCGGGGTCGAGGACAGGGGCCCAGCCCCGCCAGCGCAAACTCGACCTTCGCCTAGCCCGGCGCTGCTCGACGCGATGCAGGGGTCGCCAGGCGAGACGAGCGCCCTTGGCGTCCGTCTACTCGCACGCGTAATGTGTGCAGAAATGTCCTTGCAGCCTGGTGACCTCGCCGGATACCGTAGTAGTCGTAGTAAAACAAGAATGGAGAATGATGAATGTGTATACATGCACGTATTTATGTTGACCGAAGGGCCGCGCCCCCCCGAGCCCTAGCCGTGAGATGTTGTTTGATCAGGGGAAACAATATGGGGCCCTGCACTTTGCATCCGTCTGGGGCCGCCGGGAGGGGTTTTTCCGGGTTTTCCTCTCCCTCTTTCCCGGCGCCTTTTCCTCTCCTCCAGGGAAATAAATATAGCGACTCCCCGCCCCGGCCCGGACAAAACATTCCGTCAATCACTCTGAGCGGAAGGCACTCGCTCTTTATTGCCCTCCCAGAGAAGAAAATCCGTTTCCGCAGCTGAAATCTGATGTAAACGAAGCCAATGGTTGGCGCGCGGCGTAACACCCCGTCCTCCTCCTCCTCCTCCTCCTCCCTCCTCCTCCTCCTACCCGGACAAGCGTTTCACCCCGCAGTGGAGAGACGAGTGTGGGGTAGCGACTCGCCCCCGGCCCGCACCCCCCCCCCCCCCCCGGCTCGTCGCTGGAGTAATTCCTTTCAGAGCTCAGTGGTGGTTACCGCTCCATTACCGTAATAGCGCCTAGGTGCAACTTGAAATGGAATGAAAAAGTGTGTCTTGCCGTTCAAAATGGAGGCAGGTCGGGAGGGCTTCGCTATGAGCCTCGGCTGACCTGTATGTTCCACCCTTCGCCTCACGCGTGTTTAGCTCAAACTTTTTGCGGAGATCAGCTAGAGGGCGAGTGCGTTGGCGGTTATTATAAGGACTGACAGAGCGTTTTCCTTGTTCGTCCCGCAGGCCTACCTGGTGTTCCGCAGCCACGGCCGGCCGGGGTCCTCGGAGAGCGCGCAGTCCGCCACGACGGCCTCCAAGTTCCTGGGCGGCAAGCGGTCGTGCGTGGGCGGCGGCGGGCTGGGCGCGGGCGCGCGCTCCGTGTGCAGCTCGGTGCCCGTGGGCGTGGGCGCCCAGTACCCGCAGCAGCTGCAGCCCTACGGCTCCGCCCTGCACAACGTCGTGCCCATCGACGTACAGGTGAGCGGTAGTCGATGTCATGTCGACATGGCCAGCCAAAGACGCCCCCGCAGAAACACATACTGTACTTCCCTATTCGGTTCGCGCTCTGCTGCGGGCCAACGAGTGCGTGGAGCAGGACGGCGACCGGGGGCGCATGGGGTGGTCACCCTGCCCTACAACATGCGCGCGATCCCGTCCCGCTCCGCCCACACGCGCCGGCGCCAGGGCCGGCGTTTTCCCCTCTTACGCGTCGTGTGTCAATGATGCGGGGGTTTGGATTTTCGCGCGCTAAGTGGACATGTGGTGCTGAAGTACCCGTTGCAGGAGGAGTTCCAGCGGCTGTACGCCCAGCTGGAGGCGCTCCGGGAGCGCAACTTGCGGCTGGGCAACCGCCACCTGGCCGACAAGATCTACGCCATGCAGGAGGCCGGGCGCAAGGGGGCTGCCCCCGGCGGGGCGGCGACTGCGGCGGCCAAGGTCACCCCGCCCGCCGTCGCCACCGTCAACGGCGGCGTCGTGGAGGGCGCCGCCGAGGCGCCGCGGCCCACCGAGGACGCCGCCCACGCCTGCCCCGAGGCCCGCGAGGACGAAGCGAGCCCCGGCGAGCAGGAGCCGTGGCGGCTGTCCTCGCTCAAGGGCAGGCAGGACACGGAGAAGGCCCGCCGGGGGAGCGGGGCCTGGACGCCCATCTACAGGTCGGTGCGGTGACAAGCCTTTGCCTGTGAACCCCCCATAAAGTCCGCGCCTCTAACCGAGAGAAATAAAACTGTAACCGCAGGCGGCTGGCGCGAAGTGTGTCCTGCCACGGACCGCGTCAGCACGGCGGGGGCTGCGTGAGGACGAGGGCCGTGTCCTTCAGCACGGAGCCGAGCTCGCCCGGCGGCCAGGACGACTTTGACCGGGACCTGGACACGGCGGCAAGCAGCGCTGCAGTGAGTGGTATAGCAGTGGCGGACTGCAGATATTTAATCGACATCTGAGAAATACCCATCCAGTTTTCTTACTCCAACTCTGTAAATTTGCTCCAGGTGACGACGGCTGGGAGCGACAATGCCGGTTCTCTTCCGTGTACTGTGCCGTGCACCCCCGAGGATCCGGAGGATGGTTCCGAGGACATTCGTGCGGACCTGATGTCGGAGGAGGAGCTGCAGCATAGCAACTGCTCTGCCCTCGAACGACTCCCCGAGCATGTGGCAGTGTGAAACCCAGTGAAACCCTGAATGAGTTTGGCCCTCTGCAGGACATGACTGCAAGCAGGTGGACGCTGGATTGGCAAGACTCTCTCCCTGCATAACTGTGATCTCAATCTGTAAATTCTTGTTTGTATTTGTAGCGTTTTAGTTTAGAATTGTAAGGCAGAATAATAATGGTGTGTTTGCCTCATTCCATAAATGTACGATGGTGATACACCAAAACTTTCGGGGATACAGAAAATAAAAAATTAAAGAGGGAGGTGATTTTAATAAGTCTAACAAAAAAGATACATTTTAAAACTTAATGATAAATGAAACATGAAAGACTGAGTCCTGTTTGACTAGGGGTGCGATAAATGATTTTGGTATATATTCCAAATCTCCTCCAAATCCTTCTCATTCTTATGAGAAAAGGGTTCTCTCTTATAAATCTCCTCTTGGAATTTTCCAGTAATATCTAGCAGGAAAATAAAAAATAATTCAAACAAAGTTCAATTTTGGTTTTGACTTCTCAAAAAAAAATTTTTTTTTAAAGAGAGAAGAAAAAAGTTTTATTTCTTACCTTTTTTAATTTTAAAGCTGTGTATTAGAGAAAAGTGATCCCTACTCCACATAATTTTCCACCACACTTCTAGAACTGTTTGGCCATTTCTTGATGCTATTATTTGGCATTGTTCTCTACTCTGATACTATAAATAACAAAATGGTAACGGTTTTGAGAATAATAAGATTTAAATAACTTTAAGATGCATCATTCATTTTCCCTCACCTCTGCATTTGTGGGAAGAAAAACACGGAAACTTTTTTGGGGACATGTTATAAGCTTCAGAGCAATATTTTTTCTCAGGCGGTTCATATGCATGAACCTATGGATGGTTCGTAGGAGAAGTGAGGGACAATTTTTAGTTAACAAAAATGTTAGGATGGGATTGATTTCCCAAAGAGGTGAATTTTCAGTGAGCTGAAGATGAAGATTGACAACTCTATTCTCCTGCAATCAAAGAGAGGCAATAATTCAGAAACCATAAAAAAAGAAAACAAACAACATTTTTTAAAAAGAACTATGCACACCTGCATAGTGACCTCAAAATGAAACAAACTTTGGTTTGTAGCAACACAACCATCAGCACCAAATTTTTTGATATTGCCACTGTAAGTTTCTTGGGAAAAATTTGTGAGGGACAACCCATAAATACTATTTAAGGTCAAGACCTGGCTGGCAACATCCCTGCAAAAATGAAATAGCTTAAAGTCTACTTTTGAAACTAAAGAAAATCAATTTAGCAGAAAGTTCACATGAGCATTCTTTAAATTAAGATATCTTACGGTGGTGGAAGATGTTGCTGTATCTCCCTCTGCAAAGCTTGCCTTCTTTGTTTTAATTCCTCAATACGCTGTTCTGTTTGGCACAAAAATTTTTCGTGCGACGATGCAAGAGCACAGATTCCATCTTCAAATGAAGTGTAGTGATGAGGGCGCTGAGGATTATCATCGTCAGGATTGCTGATCATTATGGTAGTCACAGTGGCACACGGGTCGATTAACAAGAAACAAGTACGACAATTTCAAGCAGACGAAAAATCACTACTTCGTGACCACCCTTTAGGACACCTGACTCTTTTGCTGACGCCCACTGTTCGCCTGTAGCTAGGCAATTCGCGCAGCATTTTCGTCTCGCGCCGCTCAGCCCGCTCCGCCGCGGTCCGCACTGCATGGAGGCTGAACTGAGGGGATGCGCTTTAGCAGGCGGTGGTCAGGGACGCAGAAGAAGTAAATATTGTATCCACCTTGGCTACATCGTAACATTTCTGTTGTCAGGAATTATGTGTTGTATAGCCAATGACAGCATTGCGAAGACCCTTTATTTGATTGATTATGTTTCCCTAGTTGTTCTTCTCCGTTGTAATTCGGGTAAAGCGCTCTATTCTCTCGCTTCTCTTTCAATCGCGTCGTGTTTCTCATCTGTGTAACCTCACTTTTTTGGGCTAGCTCTCATTTCAAGCGTAAAGTTATCTTGTCACAGTTTCTTCTATGGTTAAACTCTGCATTATTTTTTGTCAAAAACTCTGCTTATTTCAACCGCCTCATTCTCTGCTGATTCAAAATTGATATTTCGGAAAACATTTGCAGTTATGAAAGAATAGTTGCAGAGAAAGAATGTGTGTGTGTGTGTGTGTGTGTGTGAGATTCATTGTCATGGGCAAGCTTGTACTTTTTCTGTAGTCAAGGAAGGATCTGGTTCCTCTAAAAGTGTTTCCTTTCCATTCAATTCAATGTCCTAATACATTCTCTCTGTACTTTTCTCCAGGACAATGAATGGTGTAAATAAAGCGTCTAATTCAACTAGTGACTCAGAAACTCCTTCAAGTGGACATCATGTGAAGATGAGCAATGGGCTAAATGATGGTACCAATCAACTGAACAATTGCACCAATGTCACTGCAAGTTCATCATATGGGGGAGCACGACCTAAAACTAGGGAGTTTGATGAAAGTAGACCAAATGGTGTCCAACAGCGTCACCAAGCCACACAAGCCTGCATTCAAAATGATTTTCAAAGCACAAGGTCAGCTCATACTGAAATGTCAAATGCTGATTCCATAGGAGGTCAAAATAATCTTTCAAATGAACCACCTAAGGAAGTTCGAAAAACAAGGGACATTGAATGTCAGGCAGGGCCATCTCAAACTTTTGGTTGGAATGAGAAGAGTGCCTCAGATGCTAGTCGTCTTGCAGCAGTGTGTGCTGCTTCAAGTCAAAGGGCAATGGCAGAGCGTGCTCGTATAGCGCAGCATGGTATGGTCAAAAGACCGTCTAGTCCTGTTGATTCTGACAGTTCAAGTGACACCGGGAATGATGATGGTCTATCTGGTGACGAATGTTGCATTTACACCTACAAAGGTGACCAGAATGCAGATATCTCTAATGGCTTGCTGGGCTTGTCATTGCCACAAGCAAATGAACATCCTCAGCCTGCACATCCTGTTGATGATGTACACCGTCAAGGAGGATCATCTCCTGAAATGGACTTTCTTGAAATGGATTTTGATCCTGATCCTCTTGGGGAGCAAGATTCTGTAGAAGAAGATAATATTCAGGTTGAAATTTTAAATAGACCTGACCATGCTTCATCTTCTCCCAGTCCAAGTGCTGAAGAGGTATCTAATGAATTGAGTGCTCCAGCTTTAAGTCCTGAACACTCAAGCTCAGAAGAAGGTGCAGCTGTTCTTATGGAGAGCAGCGACAATAGTGATAGTGAAGAAATGGTTAATGTTGAGCCTGATCCTTTTGGTATCAATGTTGGGGCTTCAACATCAGCAGATAGCATTAAAAATTTAGTCTTACCGTAGGTTACCCATATTATTTTGATTTTGATTTTTGATTCTGGTTGCCAGTGTTATAACATGCTTTTTTTAAAATTTTACAGAAAAGTTCCCTCGACTGTGTCACGGGAAATCCTTAGAGGTCAACACATTGCTGGTAGCCAGCTGTGTCCTGTAGATATAGATGAGACGCACAAGCATTTGTTCACCACTGCAATTAAATCCTTTCATTCTAATACTGAACCTGTCTTGGATAAACAAAAATTTAATTTGTACTCAGCTCTTTATCACAGTATAATGGCTAATAATTTAATTTTGGATGAAGAGGAAGATGAAAATGCTCGTTTTGGTGCTAGTGGTAGTGAAAATCAGAGGTCAGACGAGGCTTCAGGTGGAGTAGGTTGTCCACAAAAGGTGAGAGCTATGACAATAGAATAGAATTGGTTTCAATTTGTGTAAAGAAATGTACACAACCCCCCTTTTTTTTCCGTATAGAAACTACATCAACAAAATGGCAACGAATTTCCTGAACTAGAAAAGACAATGATCTGGACTGAAAGGGAAGCATGTCATAAACAGGTTTCCCAAATTGCAGTTTCAGCATGTGGTGCTGCAGCTGTCAGCAATGTTCTGGTTAGCAATCTACGTGTTACATATCATATTATTATTATTACAAATTTCTTCTCTGATTGAATCTATTTCTTAATGCTTTATTTACCTTCCAGAGTGCCTTGAATATACCGTTTACATTGGAACAAGTCCATGATGGTGTAGCCACTCGCTTAAGAGCAGAGAAAGCAAATCTACCTACTTATCTATTTTCTCGAGCGGCTGCTGGGGCTGCACACAAAGATCTAATGAGAGGTCTAGACATTGCTTCTGAAGGAGCTGTCTTCTCTAGGTTTTTCCACATGTATCCAGAAAGAGCATTCTCTCTCTCCAGATGGCTTGCTCATTGGATAAAAGAGGGTAAGTTTTTGTTTTATTTTGCTTAAGAATTCTAGAAAAAGTTCGCAGTATTTACCCCCCCTCTTTTTATAGGAGCTGTACCAATTGCAACTCTAAACATTCAAAGATCTGTTATTCATGGAGCTACTATACCTGATTCTTGGCATCATCAAATGATTTTTGGTGTCAGTCATCGGGGTGTTTATCTGACAAATCCTCTGGAATGTGTGAGTGAAGAAAATCTGCATCCTCAGCTTTGCAGTCCATCCGAGCTTCTTGTCAGACGTCAAGATATTGTGTCAAGGTGGTCACCGGACACAGACCTTTACAGACTGGCAACGAGCTCTGACATTAGATGGAAGCAAATGAATGTCTTAGGTATGTTGAAAATATTTGTATGCATAACAGCATCCATGCATAACCTAGGAATTAAATAACTGAAATAATTCCTTCTTTACTGTTTTAATCATTATTATTATCATCTTATCTTAGCTTCTTTTTCTAGGTCAAGTTGTCAATGTTCTTCGTGAAGCTAATGCAAGACCACCTCATTATCTCTTCAGGAGAAACCTAACTTCTCACATTACAATACCAGCATCATATTGTTCTGGTATTTTGCTATCTGTGTTAAAGGACAGCCCTGCAGCCATGAAACTTAAAAGTGCTCCTGAATTACCTCTGAAAGTATTTTGAAAAAAATGGATCAAGTACAAGGAGAGCAGATCTACATCTTGTTTTGCCACCAAATATGTATTACTTGAAACCTTGAGACTTTCATCACTTAAACTGATTCAGGGGTGCCTTTATATAAATCTTATTTTAGTGGGGCATGCATATGCTTGCTAGTACTGTATGTGTGTTATTAGTACTATATGTGGCAAAAAATAATTTGAGTCTTCATCAGTAAAACCTTTACTGTGTTCTCATGGCTCAAGCCTTGGTCAGTGAACTCTCTATACCTTGCCATATATTTATTTTTGTTTTCAATGTATTATTTTTTATGTATTTGCAAATATATCTATATATGTACCATATATATTTATATTTTGTTCAAGGTTGCTTTAAAATTAATCTTGCGGTCCCCAAAGTTTACATCTTTATCTATTGATGTATAGGCTCTTGATGTACAAAGTTTGTTAGACTTGGTTTAGCAAGAAACAAATTGTGATAAAACTTTATTCTATGTGTATTATGTATGGCCATTATCTTGTTTCCATTGTTGATTATGTAAGTTTGTTATAATCAAATATCAATTCTTCTCTTTATTGTCTTTATGTCACAAAGTGTTATTTTAAGAGTTTTATTTGTCTAACTTCTCAGATCTGTACTGTGTACCATTTCTATTGCATTTCTTCAGTGTAGCAGACATGTATTGATGTAGACAGCTGATTGTCTTTCTTTTATTTCTATTGGGCTCTGCATTCTGCCCTCCCTTTTGAGTACACTGATAAACAGTTGCCTACCTCTCTCAGAAAGTCATCATTTTTGTAACAGTAGAATTTAAAAAAATAATAATAATTGGAATTTTTTTTATGCCGAATCTAATATCAAGGGATTTGTGAAGATTTTTTATTGTTTATCTTGTCATCTGTCAAAGTCAATGATGGTTTTTGGTTTTTAAAAAGAAATTAAGCTGTGATTATCTCTCTTCTTAACATTTTTCACACTTCAAGAAATTGCTAGTGACCAATAAAAATTAATTTACTTATTTTTTGGATAGAAAATCTGTTTTCTTTTTGAAAAGAAAAAGCAAAAATGCATCTCCATTAAGAGAGAAAATGAACTTGTAGTATGATTCTTATTTTTGTAATATGTCTGTTAAATTTGAAACAACAATTTTGTTCCATGAAAGTTTGAAAATTTAAGCATGAAGATTCTCCTTTGGCAGTAATATGTCATTTCCATTGATCAATGTGTAACCTACTTCACCCCTGTACATTCAATTGGTTCAAATGTGCCATGTTGAAATTGCAATTAATACAAACGGAAAATTATGTCATCTTTCTCTGTTTATTTATTTTTATTTTTTTTTGCCTTGTGATAGTTCTAAGATATAGGGAAAATACCAGCCTTCCAAACAATCATAATCTAGTTGATATAAATCAAAATGTGAAGAACATACACCCATTTTCTTCCTGTCAGTTTACCAGAAAAATGTCTGTAGTACAGCAACAGGATTAAAAAGAACAACCATACAAAACAGAGACATTGTACTATTACAGACACACGCTGTTGAAAGGTATGCACTACTACACTCAGCTAAGTGTGTCATATGTACAATGGCAGTCATCATTTCTTAAATAGAATACAAAGGAATATATTCATAAAGTTATAACAAATTGATAAATTATTTCCTAAATTTATGTAAGCGTTTCTCCTTTAGTAACCTGAAAAACACAAATTTTGGAACACAAAGTAAATACCAACAGAATGTTTGCGTTGTTCTGGTAGATGAGTTATATTTGACCACTTACCCTGGCTTCTAGGTATTCAATGCGTCTTTCTAGAGTTGTCAGTTTTTCATTCAGCACAGCAAGACGAGATCGGCAGGACATGTCTGCATAGAGAGATGTAAGCAGGAGTAAAATATATGTAAAACACAAAGTATAGAGCCATCACAAGATATCTAAAATAATTTTTGAGATAATAATTTTTTTTTTCATTAAAATGTTGCATTTAACAGAAGGGTTGACAGGTGTAATGAAATGCTGAATCAGTTTACGAAAACAGTTAAGAACATTCTAAGAAAAAGTATCACAATGCTATGCCAACGAATTAGGAAGATAAAAAATATATATCAAATTAAGGGTTGAAAATTTTGAGGCAGTTACATGGAAAAGGAAAAAAGGAGAGGCCGGATGTCCAGCAGAAATGTTAGGTTATGGCAATTAAACTCTACAGTTTAGAAGGAGCTTAGCACAATTCCTCACCAAAAGAATTCAGAAAATCTGTAATTTTCTTAATACTGCCCGTAATAACTTCAATATACTCTCGGTTTGCCCAATCTTGCTGAATTTGCTTCTGAAATGCCTCTCTGTGTCCGGACGCCATAGTGTAAGACGATGCTGTGCTGGAAATAACAGACCAAAACAGTAAACAATCTGACGGGTGCCGCCCCTCCAACCCCTCCAACCAATCGCGGATCAGGACTGCGAATACATTCGTGCCTCCTCTCTTATTGCTGCTTCCTTCAATGAACCTGTTGTAGAACAACTTCACTGTAGTTCTTTTATTTCATTGTATTCTTTTGTGATAACTCTCATGACCCTATCTAAGTCAGAGGGGTGATGGTTAGTGGGGACCTTCATTTTCACGGTCATTGAAATCAACTTTAAAATATCATGGATCATACGCGAACCGGTAAGGAAACGTTCATATGTCAAATTGTTAGGCTATGTTCTTCAGTTCAAATTATCTCGGCTATCGGGTTAACGTTGCTATTTCTGGATACTCCATCGAATTAAAAATGCCTTTGACTCAAGACTTTTGCCTCTGCAACCGATGTCACAAATTATTTCCGATATTTGAGAATTTGTACTTCTGCATCCTATGAATGACATTGTTGGGGAACACCCCCTTTTTTCTCTTTATAATTTTTAATGTTTTTTATTATTATGATATTTAGATATTTACTATTTAATGAAGTCTCTGAGTTTGTTATGAAACACACCACTAAATTCTAGGGTCTCAGCTTGCGTGTTACTTCATTGGTTGATGTACTTGTGGAAATGTTCTACTCTTTGTAATATATATAATTTTGTTTTTTTTTAACAGTTAGTGGTGAAGCAGCCAAACTGCAACAGCACTTAACATTACTTAAAGAGGAGTATGTGAAATTACAGCGAAGATATAGTGAACTTGAACAGAAGTATGCTGTTGCATCTGCAACAGCAGGTGAAGCTGACCAAAATAGCTTTGTGTCACGTCTTTTGCTGACTGTGGCAGGCCTTTACAACCAGACAGTATACAGGTAATAATTGACATTTACTTCAGCTCTGATGTTTATGTTTAAACACTATGTTTTTGTCATGTGAATCTTCCTCTGATCTATTTTTTTTCTTACATGCTGTTTTAGCGATATTACTATCAAACTTAGAAGTAGGGAAATTCCTGCTCATAGTTTTGTTTTGGCAGCAAGAAGCCAGGACTGGGGCTCCCAGTCCCTTTCTGAGTGTAAGAGTCTTGGTAGGTGTCCTTTGTCTGCCCTAGTGATAATGTTACTGATAAATGAAATGCTTCATTTAACTCACATATTGCTTTTTTTAATGACTTTTAGATTGGACCAATTTGGAAAGTAATGTAGCTGAGACACTCTTACGCTGGGTTTACACTGATCAAGTGGACTTATCTGGGGGAGATGGCCATCTTTTGGATCTGATGCGAGCAGCGAGTACATTTAGCCTTGAAGACTTAGTAAACAAGTAACTATCCACGCTATTCATGCTATTTCATCCATTTACTACTAGCATCTTAACCTTGTTTTTCTCTTAAAGGTGTGAAAATGCACTCATGGCATCAGTAAATGTAAAAAACTGTGTCCGCTTCTATACTACAGCTGATGAAATTGGAGCAGAGACTTTGAAAGAACATTGTTCTACACTGATATCCTCCCACTGGGTGTGTAGGAAAACTTAGTGCTTACGTAAAAGCTACTGTTGAGTTGTAAGTTTAATGTTTTTGTTTATTTATTTCAGGATGATTTTTCAAGTGAAGATTTTTCCCACATGTCTGCTCCATTGCTTTACCGTATGTTTAAGTCCAAAACCAATTATCCTCTTCATTCAGCCATTCGCTTAAGGAGGGAGGATGTTGTGTTTCTTTTCCTCGTGGAGAACACCTCTGAGGTAAGTGCTTCCTTTTTAAAATTTATTTCAGAGTTTTGTTGAGCTTGGGTTTAAGGAATTTTTTGAGAGAACTGAGAGTTGTCAGTTGTTCATTAATTGATTGAAGGGATGTGTAATGGTCTACTAGTTGAGAGGATATAACTCATACCTCATTTTGCTTCTTTGAAAAGTACATTATTTTTTTGGTTAACATAATTTTTATTTTACTGATGACTAGTTCTCTGTAAAGTATACTTTTCATCATTGACCTCTTAAATTAAAAAAAAAAAAATAATAATAATAATAATTAAGAAGTCTGGATGTGGATACTTCAAGAAGTCTCCTTGAATGTGTCATAAAAATGCCTGATGGGATTGTGAGAAAATTGTACTTCATTTTCAAAATAATTCTTATCTCATTTGCATCCACTTCAATTGCATTCAACTTAAACTAAATCTATGAAGTCACTACAAACAATCATAAATAACAATAAATAATAATCTAAAATAAATAATTAAAAAGTCAAATAGAAAAATAGATAGAGACTTAATGAACAGTTGAACAGATAATGATATGTTCTCTTGAAAAATGTTTTGACTATAGAGACTAACAATGATAATCACTATTGGTGGAATGAATTGTTTTACATATTAGTATTATGTTGAGGGAAACTTACTCAAGAGCTACTTAACCCTGCAAATGTGACTACAATATTTGCAATTGTTAGTACCGCCTGTCTTGAGTCATAACTAAAATCACAGCAATATTTGACATAGGTGTTTTACATATTAGCAACCACACTGGAAATTCCCTGTTTTCAATCAATTGGTGCTACCTCAGACTCCTTAAATATTTCATGGCATTAAACACAAAAATTACTGCCATTGCATCTGAGTGGTGTGAGTAGGATGAATCATGTGAACTTTTTGATGAGTTACACAAGTATGATCGGCAGTAGCAATACTCAGCACTGGTAGAATCAGCTCCTGTGTCTGGCTTGCCACACCCTTCAGTGTATATGTCTGTGAGGGTCTCATTTTTGTGAACCCAATTTCTGTTTTCTAGTACTTGAAAACTGTGAAGCTGGGGTGCACAGTCTCTTTTAACACTCCTGATTACCTCTGTAATGAAAAAATTTAAATGTTAGCTTTTAAAATATTTTGAACCCTTGCATGCTCTGAAAACATTTAATCCACAAGCCGACACATACTTCCATTCGCCAGGGATAGCTCTACAGAGGTTTTTCTGCAGAAAGTGGAATGAGGGCAATCCACCACATAGCGCCAAGATTCATCAAACTCTGAGCACAGTGGAACTGTCTTGTTGGGGTTCAGCTGAACCGGCTGCTCTGAACAATTGTAGCACTGCAGTCCCAAAACGGTGTTCACTGCAACAAACAACATTCTCTCATTAGGTGTTATTTTTTTTGCCATTGTTTTTTGCTGTTATAGGGGAAGCCTCTAAAGGGAAGAAAAAAAAATTGCCATAGGTTGGGTATACTTGGTACTACTTGGTAAGGGATCAGCGGGGATCCGGTGTGATTAGGCGAGCGGGTCCCCTTGCTCTCCTCGCTGGAGGGGGACCTCCGCGGCACCGTCACCGCGGCACCGGTCTCCGCTCCATTTGCCGAACCGAACCGGCGAGAGGCGAGGCGAGGCGCGGCGCGGCGTGGCGCGGCGTGGCGCGGCGCGGCGAGCAGCAAGGCCATAACGACCTCTTTCCGGCTGTAGCGGCACCAGCTCCCCCCGCTCACCGCCCTGCCCCGCCCCGCCCCGCCCCGCCCCGCCCCGCCCCGCCCCGCCCCGCCCCTGCCCGCTCCGCTGCCCTATCCTTCCCTTTCTCCTGTCCTGACCGCCCTGTCCTCTGACCTTTGCGTGCGTGCGCGCGCGCACTCGGAGGGATGGCACTTCCCTCCCGCCCCCGCAGAGTTGACACCGCGCTTCTAATGTGGCTAATGGGCGACGGTGTCATGTCTGTGCGGGCGCGCGCGCGCGCTCAGGGAAGGCCGCGAGTGATAAAGGACTGGGTGTGGCCCAGCCCAGCGCTGCCGGGCCGGCCACCTGCCCCTTCCCTTCCCTTCAGAACCCTTCCGTCTCCCCCTCCCCCTCCCCTCCTCGCCGCACCGCTCATTTCTCTGCCCGCTTTCGCCAGGCAGGCACTGTGCTGCCCGTGTCCTACTGACCGCCCGGACCTGCCCCGCCGAGAGGAGAGGCGAGGCGAGGAGAGGAGTGGCACCGACGTATTTATAGCCACATCGGGCGTGGCGGGGCGGGGCGAGGCGGGGCGTCCCGCTCGAGCGCTGCACGCTGCACCACGTCACGGAGGCCACCGGCCTGCTGAGCTCAGGCTCAGGGCAGTGTAGTGTGGCTAAGCCGCTAGCCCGGCGCCCCCCGCGTGGCGGCGGCGGCCCCGGGTGCAGCAGGCAGGCAGGCCGGCGGGGCGCCCCCGCCGCCCAGCTGCTCGGGGCTTCAGGCGCTTCAGGCAGGCTTCCGTCGCCGAGCCAGAGACGGCCAACGCTGCGGGGTGGCTGTATTGGGATTTGCTCGGTTTTGAGCCGACATTTTCCACGCGGACGCGATGCGACTTCGCCAAGCCGCGGAGCCGCGGGGGCCTGTCGCCGGGCGCGACGCTGTGGACTTCCCCCGCCCGCCCGTCTGGCGCCGCGCGGCCGGCCTGTCCCCCGCCCCTTCTCCAACCTAGCGGTATAGTGGGTTTGTTTTGTGTCCTGCCGCGGCGTATGTTTTGCGATCGATGTCTCTTGCCCCCCCCCCCCTCCCCACCCCCCTCTCAGGTGCCACTCGCCTGCCACGCCACGCCCGTGCGCCGCGTCTCGCGCCGTGGCGCGGCACGGGGCGGTGTTGCGTGGCGACCGGCGGGGTCGCATCGTGGCGTTAGGAGCGGGACGGGGCGGGACACGTCATGGGGTCGTGATCGCGGGTGGCGCATCTTCCGCCGGCGTCCACTGTACTGCCCGCGCTCTAAGTGCTGAGCGGAGTGGTTGGCGCGTGCTGCCGGCCCCGCCCCGCCCCCGCCGCGCCCCGCCCCGCCGCGCCCCGCCGGCCCTGCCCCGCCCCGTCACTTGTCGCGCCTTTTGCGCGTGCACCCTGCCGCCCGCCGCGGTGGCGTGGAGGTACTCGGGGGAATGACCCTCCGCCCCCGGGCCGGTCTCGCCCCCGCCCGCCCCCGGCCCAGCGGCCGCCGCTGCTCAAGCCCTTCACCCTCCTTCATCCGCCGGCCGGCCGGCGCCACCCCCTCCCCTCGGGGCGGCCACCACCCTACTCGTTTTCCCTCACTCCCAGTCTCGGCGCCTCTCTGCGTCTACCCTATCGTACCCGACCCGACCCAACCTGGCAATGGCCTCCGAGGGGCCGCGGCAAAGGGCAGCAGGGCTTTCTGCTGGCGCTACACGACGCCAAGCGTCGCGCGCGGGCGCCGCGTCGGTCCCTGCCCTCGCTGCGCCCCGCGCCCCGCCCCGCGCCGACTTGTACTTTCTCTTCTCTCCCCGGAGAGGCGACGCCTCGCGGCCACGTACACGATCGGGCGTCGGAGACGTCGGGAGAGCTCCTCCTGTGTGTGCGGGTCAGTGAACCCTGCCAGAGGCTGAGCTTTCATTGGTCACGTGGCCACCCGCCACCCTGCCGCCAGGCGCTGCGCTCTCCTCCAAACTCCGCTCTAGCTTGCCATGCGCGCCCTATCTCACTGGCTCCTCGCTCGGTATCTCGTTTCCTGTGTCGCGCGCGCCTTCCGCAGCCCTCCCCCTACCCTCCGTTCCTGGGCTTTCAAGGCAATCTCCCCCCTCCCGCCCTCAGCCCCCGCTCGGCCGGCCGCCGCATTGCCAAATGATTGGGTTTTATCTGACAGCTGCGCTGCGCTGCTCGTGTCGCCGCAGCCGCTGCCGCTTTCAATACACTCGTGGCGGGCGTGGCCAGGCCCACGAGTGCGACGAGGACCGAGCTAGTGAGCGGGGGGACTGCCCACGGCATGACGGCGTGCCCCGCCCCGCCCCGCCCCGCCAAGCCTTCCTCCGGGTGCTCCGATGACGTCCGAGCGAGGTGGCCGTGGCGCGCGGCACGGACGCCCTGCGCGGCGCCGCCCCGCCCCGCCCCGCCCCGCCCAGGAGGATGTTTGTGGGAGAGTGCCGCGTGCCCAGCTGGTGTGTTGATTCATCCTTCCTCCGTGCACCTCCTGCGCGTGGACGGGACGGGTCATGTCGCCTCTCTCTCTCCCACTCGCGGCCCTGCCCTGCCCTGCCCTGCCCGTGCGTGGGCACAATGCAACGTTGTCGCCACTACATTACCTCCCCGTCGCGCCGCCCATTAGCCCGCCCCGACGCGACACGACGGTCGTGATTGTCCTGCGGACATGTGTCTCTGCAGCATCCTCAGCAGCAGCTGACCCGCCCGCCCGGCCGCCGGCCCGGCATCCTTCACAAGTCGGACTCGGGAGTTTTTTTTCCGTCCTCGTGTTTCTATTTCGTTTTTCGGTTCCTCGCGCTGCTCTCGCCGTCCTCCTCTTTCCAGGGACCGTTATAACTCATTATAATCGCTCGGGAAACAAAAACAAATGAGGCGTGCGTGGCGCGCGCTGGGGTTTGAACCGCCCGCCGCGACCTTTGCCTTGCCCTGGCACTGGGATTGACCCGATTGGTTCGAGTGGGCGTTGCGTCTCGAGACGTGATGACCACGTCCACCCTGTGCGGCGCGCTGTATTTGACTTTGACTTTGCGCGGCAAACAGTGACAGCCTCGCCTCGCGTCACGTGACTCATGCTAAGGAACGACAACTTGCGACCGGTTATTTTTCTTTCTCGGGCGCGAGTGCGTCGGCCTCCTGGATGTGTCGTGGCGTAGCGTGGCGCAGCAGGGACGGGGGAGAGTAAGTATCACGCATCTCGTGTCCCTCCCCTTACACCTCGGCCCTGCCTGCCTGCAGCCACCTGGGCTGGGGCCGAGCGGAACGCGCCTACGGGGGAAAAGGAACATTCCGGTCGCCTCTGCGCCACGCCACGCCGCGCCGCACCGGGACGCGAGAAGTCGACCATGGATGTTTTTACGAATGAGTCCAAAGCGGTTGGGCTCGGCTCGCCTCGGCTTGGCTTGGCCGGCAGCCTGGGGCCTGCGGGACCCCGACCCAGCCCAACCGGCACCGGCACGGCGGAGGCAGCGCGGACTTCCCTGCTCCGCGCGCCCCGCCGCGCCGCCGCGAGGCGGATGTTATTGGCGCGAACAGGGCGGCCTTTGCCGAGGGGTCGCACGCGCCCACTGCTGACTGGAAACGTGCGGTAGTTGACGTACAAGTAAATGCGCGCACCTAGACGGCGTAGAATGCAGCAGCCTTTCTCCCGAGAAGTCTTTGCCTCGCTAACTTATCGCAGCCCTCTTAACTTTTCTCATGCTCCATAACTCCCCTCGGCCACCTTAACTTTTCTCACGCTCCATAACTCCCCTCGGCCACCTTAACTTTTCTCACGCTCCATAACTCCCCTCGGCCACCTTAACTCCCCTCGGCCACCTTAACTCCCCTCGGCCACCTTAACTCCCCTCAGCCACCTTAACTCCCCTCGGCCACTTACATATCTCCCCTCAGCCACTTTAACTCCTCTCTCCCTGCACCCCGAGGCTCCTGTTGCTGCGCTGCCCCGTTTCCTCGCAGTGAAAGTGACAGCCAATGTCACTAGCCGTGCCCGGCCCGGCCCGGACCGCTGCTGCCGCTGCCCTGCCGCCTTATACTTGGCATGGAAGTGGTTCTAGGTCCGCCGCGCCCCGCCGCACCGCCCCGCACCCTGCCGCACCCGGGCGCCACGGCGGCCTTGTCTGGCGGCGCGTAGAAGATTATTTTATGGTGCCTTGCCAAGTGCCAGCCAAGTCGGCGGCTTATGAGGGGGGCTTATGATGGCGAACTTGGTACCGATTCAATGCAACTCTGTGCGCCCTAATCTATCTCAACGGGCCGTTCGTGGCTGCTCTCGTTATGAATGTGGTTATAGGTCATCCTCATATCAAAACGTCGTCGTTACATGCCTTTCGCGGGGCGCCGAATGAAAGTTGCGCGGTAACCTGCGTGCTCCCTCGTTAATTTTGCTCGCGGGGCGGGGGCTCCATGCGCTCTACAATGTTGTGACAGGCAGTAAAGTCTCTGACGCCGGCGCGGCCAAAAATACGACATGGTAGGACTGCATGCCCTTGCATTTAAAATTACCCAAGCCGTGTTCCAAGTGCAAATTAATATTTGGCACAAGGCAAAAAATTGAAAAAGTGATAATTTCCTTCTCGTGGTACGTACCTGCGCCGAGGAGCAGGACGGTGGCGGTGACGGCGGACAGGCTGACCGGCGCCGGGAGGCTCGGGCGGGCCGCTCCCTCCATGGCGCTCTGCAAACAGGCGGAACAGAACAGACCGGCTTCAGTTTGGGTTTTTCTGCGGCCGGTTGGGCGCGGAAAGTCTCCACCTCGCATAAATACGGCTTGTGGTGGAAAAATGATTTTAAAATGTCTTGCTCTCTCTGGCGCATTACTGTGATTGGAACGGTTATTATTCCCCTCCGGGCGGCTGTCGGTGGCGGTGAGGAGCCTGCCGCCGGTGCTCTCCCTGCCTCCGCCAGTCCCGTCCCGCCTCTGTCTGAGGACGCCCTTCCACGCCACGCCGCGACCTACTTGCAAGTTCACTGCCACGACCAGTCAGCCAGGCGGGAGCGGGCCTGGAGGCGAGGCAGAGGGGAGGGGGGGGCACAAAAGGAACATCCCCGGCCCCGGGCCGATCACCTGCTCCCTACCCGCCACGACAACTGACTCCAACATTTGGCACAGTTTCCCTCTCGCCGCGTTCCTTTTCCTATCATGACATGACCCAGATTGAGATTGTCGCGGACTTCCCTCTCCTGTCCACCGAGAACGGCAGCGCAGGGCAGGGCGGCCGGTGATTTGAAGTACGCGTAAGAGACGGGGCTGTCCTGTCAAACAGCAGCCGATCGCCACATTCATGCTGCGCTGCACGCGAGTGCAAAAGGGAACAAAAATGAATGCACGTGTATGTGTATTTCCGCGTCGCATTCGCTCGCGTTTCGCAACGCGCGCGCGGGCGGGCGGGCGTAGGGTGCTTCTGACGACGTTCGCTTTCGCGTGACTTTGATGACTGTACACCCCCCGCGCGCTTTGGGGGAGGGGGTGTGGGGGTGTACGGCGCATGGTAGGCGCGACGCGTGACCGTGAGCCGCGCGTTAACCAAGTGACTGGTGTGCTGTGCGAATTCGACTCTATGGTGATCGTGCGAAAGAAGCCGCTCGCGAATTTTATCGCGATGGTGTGGTATAAAAAACATGGAACGAATTTAATGAGGGGGATAAACAGAAGTCCCTTGTAATAAACTAGTAGTGTTTACTCGGCCTGCTGCAGGCTGTGTGACTCACGCCGGCCCGGCCCGGCCCGCCCGGCCGCGCGTCACAGATTCGACGAATTGATTCGTCCAGATTGGCGTGCACTGGTACGACGACGTCGTTGATATTGTTTTTTTCCTGTTTGTTTTTCCTTACGCAGCTTTCCTCCCTCTACCGTCACGGGCAAATCCCCGGCAGTGTACCGCGGTGGTTTTCTTGACAGCGACAGCGCGGCGGCGGAACTTTTAGCGCGCCAACCCAACCGCTTCCAAGCTCTCTCTCTCTCTCTCTCCTCCCCCATCCTCTCTCGTTTTTCCCCGTCCTCCTTACCCCCCCCCCTTCCTCTCTCCCTTTCTCCCTCTCTCTCCAACAATTTCCTCGTCGCTTCTGTTGCTGTGCTCCCGTGCCCGCGGCAGATCCGCTACACTGTTGTTTTTTGTCCGAACAGTTTGTACTGTGAACTGTCAGGAGGGGAGAGGGACTTGCCGGCTTGAAAACGGTCTGTATGGCTGTGTCGGTGCCCGCTGTGGTCGCGCGGAAGGCCAGAGCAGGGCGATGTACAGGGACATCCGCACCTGCCGGTGCGCACGCTCACCTGTCGAGTGTATCCTTCCTCGGGCGGCGGCGGGGGCGGGCCAGCTGCGGCAGCTGCACTGACACTTCACTCTGAGGACACGACACTGGCGCACTGGCGGTGCCGGTGGTGTTCACCCGCTGCTGAGCGAGCACTGGCCCCTGCGGCAGCTGCACCGTTAGCGCCTTGTGGCGGCCTGGCCTGTCACCCGCGCCGCGGGGTGGCCTGCCCGCTGGCGGCGCAGGTGGGGCAGCTGCGGGATGGTGTCCTGTCCACAGGCCTGCGAGGCAGGCTAGGCTATAGGCTCGGCGAGCAGGAGGCACTCGTTGTTGGCGCGGACCACCAGCGGTCTGTCCGCGGCGAGGCTGCACGCACTGCCACTGCCGCGTCGCGTCGTGTCGGCGCGCGGGTGCGGGCTCGCTGGGCTGCGGCTGGGGCGGTGCGGCGCGGGCCGGGGAGGGGCTGTACTCGCTCGCTGCCTGGCCTGCGGCCGACTGCCGGCCCGGCCCGGCCCGGCCCGCGAGCGCCTCGGTGCGGCGCGGCGCCCTGACCCTACCCCGCCTCGCCGCCGTGCCCCTCCCGCTATGCCTCGCCCGGCGCGGCCCTGCGCGGCCCGGCGTCGCGGCGGTCCGGGCGGGCTAACTGTAACCTCGACCGCACTGATGCACTACCTGCCCAACCACGCTGGGTCGGCTCGGGCGCGCCCCCGCCCTGCTGGGTAGGCAGCCCGGCGCTACACGGGAGCGCGCGTTGCCTACCTACCAGGCGTCCGGCCTAGCGCCTTGCTGGGTAGGCCGGCCCGCCGCACGCGCGGGCGCACGCCTTGCCTACCTTCCAGGCGGTCGCGGCTGGAGTCCTTCATACTCTAATTTTCCCTCGCAGCTTTCGTCGCTGCTGAACACGGTGGACGGCCGCGGCGACCTGCCGCTGGACTTGGCGCTCCGCGACCAGCAGACGTCCCTCGCCAAGACCCTGGTGGAGCACGGCGCCGACCTGAACGCGCCGGACGCGAGGGGCTGGACCCTGCTGCACTGCGCCGTGGAGAGGGGTGGGTCGCGATACTGGCGGCCTTTACAGCCGCGTCACATTTGTGTTATTTCTACTTTTTTTGAAAAAATAAGAAATAGACGACTAACGTGAGCTTTTGGCTGTGTCTCTGTAGGTGACAGCTTCGCGGCGACCTTCTTGTTGGAGAAGGGCGCGGGCGCCTCGCTGCGCACCCCTAGCAAGGGCGACACGGCGCTGCACATGGTGGCGGCGCTGAGCCCGGACACGACCGCCGCCGACACCCTAGCCGGGCTCACCGAGGTGGCGGCGCTCATGCTGTCCGCCGGGCTGGACCCCAACCTGCAGAACAAGCAGGGCTTGTGAGTACCCGGCGCGGCGCCCAAATCTTTCATCTGATGAGACTTTTTAACACTGATCTTGCTACGGTGGGCCTCTTTTGACGAATCGCGCGTGCCATGTTCCTCCTTTTCAGCGCTCCCCTCCATCTCGCCGTCAAGTCCCGCAACTCGCAGGTGTTTTCACTTTTGCTCAAGCGCCCCAACATCGACCTGAACGTGCGCACCGAGCCGGGGCACGGCGCGCTGTACTACGCGCTCCTCGGGGAGGGCCCCTTCGGCGACGACAGCTTCGCGGCGCGCCTGGTCAAGCAGGGCGCCACCGCCAACCCCGTGTACCCCGCCATGGGCGACTCCCTTCTCCACATTATGGCGCGAGAGGTGAGCTGCCCTGCGCTGCGCTGTCAGCTGTGACCCCCGCAGGAATATGCGCCCTCTTGATATTTATCTGCCCCTCTTCACAATTTCAGGATTTAGAGGAGCAAGGCCTGTTTCTGTCCGAGCACGCAAATAATGTGAACCACGTGAACGCCCAAGGGCAGTCAGCAATGCACGTGGCGTGTGAGCGCGGTCTTGCAAAGCTCGTGGCAGCTCTGCTAAATGCAGGTGGCAACCCTAACTTGCAGACCCTGACAGCGTCAGATGCAGGTGGAGCCCATCGTCAAACTCCCCTACATGTAGCCATTGCCAATAGGAATGAAGATGCTGCTCATGTTATTATAGACTACCGAAGTGAGTTGTACTTTTGCCCTCTTAAGTAGTGTTCCTGTTGGTTTTAATTATTTCTGTATGCAATTATTAATTTATCTTTTAACAGTAAACTACCGATGTCAGAAAGGAAATCCTAAAGCAGTTCCAACACCCAATCTTGATTGCAAAGACTCTGCAGGTGACACTCCTCTGTCTCTAGCCATTCGAAGTGGAATGCAAAGTATTACTGAAAATATGCTAAAAGGTTTGTAGCACTAAAAGGAAGTATTGTTTGTAACTTTTGCCAGCCAATTCACTTTGCGCCTGTGTAATTTTAAATGTCTTACAGCTGGTGCAGATGTTAATGTTCGTAATGGTAAGGGATTGACTCTCTTACATCAAGCAATCTTAAATAAAGATAGCAAAATGGCTAACTTTTTACTGAATTGTGGAGCAGATATGAATGCACTGTAAGTTGTTGTTCTTATCTGATCTTGATTTTCCTCATTTCTGTTTTATATTTAACCTTTATTTTTCTTTGTCTTAAAAATTAAATCATAATTAAAATAGGACTTCTGATAATGAAACGCCTCTAGAACTTTGTATACAGTGCCGTCTACCAGACGTTGTTGAATCGCTTTGTACCCGAGGTGTAGATATGTCTATTCCAGACAAAGATGGTTGCTGCCCTCTGTGGGCTGCCTTGGCTTCAGAACAAGAAGATATTGCATCAATCTTAGTGAGGTGAGTTTTGGTTCAAAAGAAGACGATGTCACACTTTTGATCAAAGTTAATTTTAGTGAGTTATTTTCAGGAATGGTGCAGACACTGACTGCTGGGGAGCTGGACCTGATGGCTGCCTTCAGTCATTGCTTCATAAGGCCATAGATGATAATCAGGAGTCGATTGCTAACTTTTTGATAAGATCAGGCTGTGATTTGAATGCACCTCGTCGACAAGGACCTAGTGGAGCAGGAGGTGATGAGGCACATGACCTTCAAGGACCTCTACATTTGTGTTGTTCATGGGGTTTACAAAGCACTGTGCAAACCTTAGTAGAACATGGAGCAAATGTCAATGCCAAGGTATTACTGGGTGCTAATGACTTGTTTGTTTTATTTGCTGTAAGAACTGTATTACTGTACTTTGTATTTTTCTTGCTTTTTAATCTTAGGATGCAGAGGGCCATACACCTCTTCATATTGCAATTCAGAATCAACATGCCTCCATTATAGCCCTTTTGCTCTGCCATCCCAGCATTGATTTGTCCATAAGAGACAAGACAGGACTTTCACCTTTTGCATCAGCTCTGACTGTCCGTAACCACAAGGCAGCTGAGGCAATTCTTGATAAAATGCCCAATGCTGCTGAACAGGTAAATACATGATATTCATGTATTGATTTCAAAATAACTGTTATATTTATTTCCAGTCACTCTGTTCTGTCAGAACTACTCTTCAAAACTAGTATTTATATTTAATTTTGCATTTGCAGACTGACAACAAAGGGCGCAACTTTCTTCATACTGCCATCCAACGGAATGATTCAGAGAGTGTTCTATTTTTGCTCTCTATCAATGTGGATGTTAATTCTCGTGTTAATGATGCTAATCAGACCCCTCCTCTTCACCTTGCTGCTATCACAGGGAATGATGTGCTTGTTCGAAGTTTATTTTTAGCGGGAGCTAGGGTAATATTTTGTTACACAAGTATTTCCTCAAATAATACACTTTTTAGAAAGTAAACTTTAATCTTATCTTATATTTTTAGCCCAATGATGTTGATGCTCACAAAAGAAATGCCCTTCATGTTGCATCGGAGGCGGGACATGCCAATATTGTTTCAGCTTGTCTATCTAACGGTGTAGCTTATGATGCTGTAGACTCAGCTGGTGACTCAGCATTGCACATAGCATGCCGAGAAGGACACCTACAAGTTGTGCGTACTCTTCTGGAAGAGTCCCAACTGAATGCTGAGACAATGAATCTTAAAGGTCAAAATCCTCTGCATGTACTGGCTCGTCATGGCAAGGATAATTCCTCAGCAATCTGTGAGCTTTTCCTAGAGTTCATGCCTGATTACCCAATAAACAAGCCAGACCTAGATGGCAATACCGGTATTACATTTTCTAAATCTTTTGCTTTTGCTATTATGAATTTGAAAACTTAAAATTAAACTATTGTTTCATGTTTCCAGCTTTAATGTTAGCTTACATGAAAGGAAATGGAAATCTTTGTCGAGCTCTTGTTAAGGCAAAGGCTTGTATTGGTTCAATGAATAAGGATGGAGTCACAATCTTCAATTACCAAGTGACAACCAAGCAGCTGCTTTACAGGTCATTTCCCTGATAAGATGCCCATTTCATTTGATTTATCTTGTAAATTTATTTTCTAAATATATAATTTGGTTTCAGTTTGCTCAATCAACTTTCTGAGGAGCCTCCATGGGCCGAAGGTGATATATGCCTGGACTGTGGTACAAAGTTTGGTTTTACTGTCCGTAAACACCATTGGTAAGCATCTTTTATCATCACCATCTTTTGAAACTCATTCAAATTTATGCCATACCTGAACTGCTGTAACCTTCTACTGTTTCAGCCGTCACTGCGGCAGAGTTCTATGCAGTAATTGTTCTGGTCAAGACGTCCCTATATTGAAATTTAACCAGAAGAAACCTGTTAGAGTATGCTCAGTTTGTTTTGACTTTTTACAAGTCGGATCTTCTTAAAATGCATTCCTGTTAAAAATAATCAATTAAAAAAGTAACCTTCTGTAAGAATGTCAGTATCAGTTAATATTCTTTTCAAGAAAAATGCAACATAACATAATATACAGTAATATGTCATTTATGTGATACTTTAATAACTATGCAGTATTTGCTCAGTCTCTTTTAGTTTTAGATCACTCTCATTATGTATTTACAATCCACATAGTTGTTTTATCTACTTAGGTCATTTCATGCATTTATACCTTCAAATGTCCAAAACTGTGTGTTATACCCACCAAAGTGGTATTTTATAATAGTTTAATAACTATTGTTTGTAGAGCTTAAAAAAAATAAAAGTTAATGCTCAATTAATGAATGGGCCATGTTATAGTCTGCAGCATAAATTCAAATGTTTGTTGTATTTTGTTTTATGTTGATAAAAAGAGAACTGTTCATGTGAATTGCACAAAGTAATCTGTTACCAGGGTCCCTCTTTTTGTTATTTGTAAGGGAAAGTGCCATGTTGGTATGAGGATTTTAAAAATCTTCTATAGTATTGCAGATCATACTTTTGCTTGTAACCAAAGGTTATGTCAATTTTTATGCTTTTTTTTTCCTTTTGCAAGATGTATCAGTTGTTAAGTTTTTGAATGCTTTTAGCTTTTCTGCATGTTTTTGTTTGTACACATAAGCATATATTTATTTTTAAATGTCTATTTTACTACAATTGATTGTTTACTGTCTAATCAATTTTAGATCAGACTGAGGAACTTAGTCTTTAATGCTAAGTGTATGGTAAGCACTTGTAATAATAAAATGTTGAAAATTAATTTTGTTAAACCTGAACACAGTTTCCACAAGCAAGAAAAGGATTTAATATTAATTACAGGTAGGTAAGTGACATTGATTTATTTTTCGATAACAGGAAATTACAACTGCAGTGCCTGTCCATGTAAGATTCTAATTTAAACAGAATCAACAAGATGAAAACTTGAATGACTTCAAGACCTCCCTCAGAGAGTTCACACAAAAATTGCACTGTACACAATTTGGCTTTTGGTATTCCCCGGTAGCCATTTCAACTAAATAAAAATTATATTTCTACTTCAACTGCTTAAAAAGATCGTGAGATACACAGTGATCAACACAATGCATCCAATCATAAATTTCCTCAGCACACGTCTCAGCTGTCTGTTTTCGGCTACGGACCCTGGCATTGCAGGTATCGAGCTTCTCTAGAAGGGCAATGCACTTAGGTTTCGCCTTGCACTTTTCCTGGAGAAATAAATAAAAATGTCCAATCAGCAATGAGGTGAGTAAAAAAACTGGCAATAAGTAGAGAAACAATGATGGTAACACTTTGGTAACTACTGTAGCTGTGAAGTTTACGTAACTTCCATTTTGAACTAAATGTCAGCATACTTCTAAATAAATTGTGTAAAATAGCAAATAATTTACTGAGCATACAAGTTTAAAATCTCTAGGAAAATGGAACAAATTAGGTTTACACAGTAAAACCAGACAGCGCATAGAGGTTAGAAAGATAGCCCAGCGTTGTTATACCAAAGGGAACTTTGTGATGGTTAAACGTGTTGGATCACCGACAAACATGGCAATAAATTTTACAGCTGACTTACCCTGAGTACTTCTTGAGGGTCAACAATATCCTCATCTTCTGCTTGTGCCTTAGCCTTAATCAGAAATCGGCTGGCAAGGAAGTTCCCAAACCAAGACATGTTGTTCTGGATTGAAATGAAAGGTCAAGGGCAACTAATTAGAATAATTAAAACATAATTGTTGGTTAACGGCGCGGAATTAGTCGGAATCACGCGACTCTATCAAAATTTACCTTGATATTCCTTCAAAAGTGAGACGACACAACGACCCTCAAGCCTGAAAGTCCTTCCTTCCGTCTGCTAAAGTTTCGTCTCTCTTCCTCACACTCACACTCTGCCCCACTCCTCATCCATACAAACGGTCTGAAATGGTCACATATAGGAAGAAACTGTTCAACTTGTAAAGTGATAAAAAATAAACACACTATCAATATTTAAGAAAACGGTGAACAGCTGTAATTAAATTCCACATAACTATTACAACTTTAATATAGTCGAATGACGATACGGTCATACGAAAACCGCAAGCAGCAGTGCAAGGACGAGCCGACGGCTGTGTTCTCCAAGGAAACAATGTTGGAGCGGCCGAAATCGTGGTCGTTGCAGCATTGACCTGAAAGAAATGTTCAAATATCTTATTTTGGGTATGTTTTGTGAAGAATTTTGTTCAAGGAAACGAATGGAGTAACTAAGAAGTGCGCTTGACGTCAGGCAGCCCCTTGCAGCCTGATCAAGGGGCGTCAACAACTTTATTTAGTGAGAAAAGTAAGTATATCTTATTTGTACAAATAATAACTTATTATTGAAAGTAACGCATAAATTAGCGTCTTAACGAAAAATATTTTCGTTTGTCTGCGAAGTTTTAGCTTAAATTGTGTTTCTTTATTTTCCTATCAACTGGAATTATAAATCCTGTGGACACCAAGCATGTAAAATGACATATTTCTAATAGTTAATTACAAGACGTAATGTTAATTTGTACTTAATTTTGTTGTAAAATGTTATTATTGATGTAATTCAGGAGTGTCATCCTTGACAAACTTTCTTATGAAGTTAACAATTAGTCATTGCAACATTCATTATTGAGAGTAACATAACCTCACTTATTATGTTTGTTTTGATTTTGTTTCCAGCTATGAGTACAACCATGCACTCTAACCATGGATCCAACCAGAGTGTACAAAACTACAATCCAAACCATCCTATTCACAATAGAAATAGAAACTTTAAGCTTCTTAGTGATCCATTTATCAACAAGGGTGGTATAAAACTTTACCGCTATGATGGTGTACCTATTGATGCTACACAACCGCTTGTTATCTGTCGTGATCCTCGGTCAACACTTACCAGAATATGGGCACGACTGGATCAGCTTGATCTTCCCATCCCTAGGTTCAAGGTGAGAGAACTTAATTTCTGTAATTTAATTTTGATCAAAGTATACAGCCAGCTGTATTTCTCCCCCCCCTCAAAGCACAATAACATACTCCCAATTGTACAAAGTATTAAGAAATTTAATGATTTTTTTTTCAGATTGATGAGAATTATGTGGGAGACCCTCCTCCAGTTGAAATTACAATATCAAATCTGAATGACAACATTGATAAGACATTTCTTGGGGACATGGTAAGCAGACAGTTTTCTCTGTATTTTCACTATATCTACATTAATTATTTATTTTGCTGCCATTTTTGGTATTTTTTAAATTACAGGTTCAGAAGTTTGGTGCGCTTGAAGAGCTGACAATATTTTACCACCCTGTAACTAACAAACATCTTGGACTTGCACGTGTAGTGTTTGAACTTACAAAATCAGCCCGTGCTTGTGTAGATAAACTAAATGACACATCAGTCATGGGGAAGGTCTTACAAGTTTTTCTTGATCCTTTTGGTGAGGAACCGGCTCATTCAATAAATTTGATAGATATTTCAAAACTTTTACTTTTTCTAACTCAGTTGTTGTAAAATGCAGGAAATAAATGCCGTGAAACCTACCAGGCTCTTACAGAGGAAAAAAAGGAACCACCTAAGGAGAAAGAGAAAGAGAAAACGAAAGAAGATGACAAAGAGGATAAGAAAGTAGTTAAAAAACCTCCTAAAGTACCACCTGAGCATGAATCTGAACCACCTGTCAACCACAAGGCGAGAAATCAAAATTTTCTTCTGTCTTTCCTCCATCTAAAATCTACATAATTTTATCTCCATACTCTTTTTTATTTTTTTAGGCTGATCTGCATAGATATGATAGCTCACATCCAAGACTACATAATGATTATACCACACCTTCCAGTGATCTTGGTTACAGAACTGGTTCAAGTGAAAACAATTCATATATTGGTAGCACTAACTTCTTCTACCCAGAATGAACACTTTTCTCCTTATACTTCACCTCGTCTTTTGGTTAATGGTTTGCTTATTTCCTTACTAGGTGCAGCATCTGATAGAACATACAGTCAATATTCCCATTCGACTCCAGGGTCGACATCTAACCATTCATCCCAACATTATCCAGCATATGATTACCACAATCATGGCAATCATGCTCACTATCCGGTCAATTACCATTCTCAACCACCACCTGTTTACCCATCTGGCCTACCACCTACAGCAAACCAGTGGAATCATTGGCCCCCTCCCCCGGATGTCAGAGCAGTCAACTCTGCACCCATAGCACCAACCAATGATATTCAACCTTGGCCTGGATACCCTGTAATTTCTGATGCAAGAAATGCTCTGCCTGGCAAGGTAAAGTGCTTTTCATTGTGATTGATTTTTTTTTATTTTATGGGATTTATTTCAAATTGCATTTGCAGTCGAAAAGAAAAGAAAAGTCCCGGCGGAAAGGTACAGATGCTAGCCCTGATGACAGTAAACTTGACTTGGACACTCGGATAGAAATGCTACTGAAAGGTGGCAAAGTAGGAGTAGCACCTGCATTCCTGCAATTGGGCGTAAGTTCAGATGAAGAAGAAGATCCACATCGTAATAAAGTTGTGTCCCGACGTTCATCAAGCTCTTCAAGGTATGTATCATGCATGAAGTAACCCTCTTCTTCTCATTAATAATTTTAATTAATTCATCAATAAACGCTTGTAGACACCGAAGACATAGCAAACACAAAAGTCATGGAGGATGTAGTGGAGATTCTGACATTGATACCAAAGATACTGAAAGGTTAAATGATATCTCAGATATTCCTATTGAAAAGGAACCTCTCTCCACCCCTCCCTCTCCTTTCTTGTCGGAGGAAGTATATCTGCAGTGTCATCACAATCACATAGAGGAGGTACAGCAATCACGTCACATAATTAAGAACACTTGGCATAATATGATTACTGTAGTATTTTTGTACTAGTTCTCCACTTGAGATATAAATTATTGTTCATTCTTAACAGCTTCAAAGAATGAGAGAAGAAAGAATAAATCATAAAGCATCTAAAAGCAAAAATCATAAAAACTCAGAAGTTAAGAAGTCTACTGAAGAATTGCATAGTGAGATAAGTAGCAGTGAAGATGAGATTTTAACTCGTGGTACTTGTATCAATGATGAGAATAGTCAACAGTCCAGAATCCATTCATCCTCAGATGAACTTAGTCGGTTGGAAGTCATACCATCCCTGACTTTCAATAAAGTTTCCGAAGATAGTCAGAAATCTAATTCATTAAAAGTAAGAAAAATAATTTTATTTATATTTGTTTGTCATGTTATTTATCATGTTCCTTGGTAAATCAATGAACTGAAATTTCTGATTCCAGGATGACCAAAACAGTCAAGATGATGATAGAATGTCATTGTCGAGTTTAAGTTCGGGCGATGGAAAAATTAATACAGGTGACACTCCTGTGTTCACACCTCATGTTCCACCTCCTTCCATCCCTACTCATTTACCACCACCAACTCATTTACCTCCTCCTCATTTAACATACCCACCTCCAGGCTATGCTTATGGACAGCAAGTGCCTTACTATCCCGGACAACCACCCCCTCCGAGCCTTCCCCCAACTAATATTCCTCCTCCTTATTCCGCCCCTTACCCATCCTATCCTCCTCCATCTGGCCAGGAAGCAGCGTATTACAATATGAACTATCAGGTACTCTATTTGTTACTAATACTTGCAATAATGTTTTTTTCATATGTATTAAAGTTATATATTTTTACCCATTTTGTTCTAGAACTACCAAAATAGCAGTGACAGCCGTTTCTCGGCTCATCCAAATGCCTATCTATCAGGATCTCACTCAGCAGCGTTTGCTTATGCTACATACCCTGGTCAACAAGGAACATTGCCTGGTCAAGATGAGGCTCAAGGACACATAATCCAGTATGCAGTTTATTTTGATTGATATTATTTTTGATATTCTGTACTTGTGTATCTACTAATAGGCTTTGTCTTTTTGAAAGGGGTGTCATAGACAAAGTAGTTGCTGAACTAAAGGCTATTTTGAAGCGAGATGTCAACAAGAAAATGATAGAAAATACTGCTTTCAAATCCTTTGAAACATGGTGGGATCAAGAGGAAAGCAAAGCTAAGGTACTTACTTGTCAAAAGGCCATTTTTTTTTTCCACGTGATGATGCTTGGAAAATTTTGAAATTGATGAGCATTTATTAAATTTATGCTTTTGTGTTCTAGGCGCCTTTAGCTGAGGTTCCAGTTGAACCAGGTAGCGCAGAGAAAGTTTCTAAACCTGTGCCAAGCCGTGAGCCTTTGGAAACTGGAGGTCTGACTGGTTTTGGGTTGGGCTTTAGGGCAGCCATTCCAAAGATGCCTTCATTCAGAGTAAGAAGTTTATAAGAAAGCACTTATCTTAATGAGTGTTCCTTATTTACATGTCTGCTGTATACTATGCGGTTCTAGCGATATAATTTTATTTTGACTTCTTTTTAGCGAAAGCGGAAAATGCCTTCACCTACACTTGATGAAGACGGTTCATCTAGGCCTGGCGCTCTTAGTGACCAAGATGAAATGGTCCGTCAGTCAGACTCTGAGGTAAATAGGTTTGGGTAAATGTTTTACTAAAGATATGTGAAATTTATACTTATTGTATCCTTTTCTCCACCTTCAGACGGAAACCTCTCGTACAAGTTACCGACGTGAGCGTCGTCGTCGACGCATTATCTCTGATAATGATGAACCCTCCACAGTGAAGCGGTCATCATCATCTTCATCGTCTTCATCCTCCTCATCCTCATCTTCTTCATCAACATCTAGTAGTAGATCAGCAAGTCCAAGTCTGAAAACAATTTCTAGTGCAAGTAATCTTAGTTCTCCATCATCAAGCAGTAGTTCTGAGAGTAGTGATGAAGAAGAGGTACCTAGTGCTTCCTCTGTTTCGGCAAAGGAGCGTCTTGCTGAGAAATTTGATCTTTTGGATCCAGAGGATCTAGAACTAATTAGAACTTTCAGGTTTGTCATATTTTCTTTAACTCTTTTTTGTTATTACAAGGATCCTATCAAGAAATTTTCAGGCTGAGAATTTTTTTTTTAATTACATCCCTCCCTTTGCAGAGAGAAAACACCGGTAGGTAGTTGCACGCCTTTACCTGATGATTGCGAGAGCTCTGATGGTGAAATACTTTATAGCAAGTTTGGATCCCTTGACACTTCTCACCATGATGAATCAACTGATGATGCATCTGAAACTGAAGAGGCTATGGCATCATTAGCTAACAATAAAACTCCCGTGCAATCAGGCTCTGCACTTGCTCCATCTCACACTAGTGCTACTAAGAGTGCAGCAAGTATAGATTCTAGTGCTACATTAACTGCCTCTTCGAGCTTTGGTTCTCCTGCATCCCAGGAAAGGTCTCCTCAGCATATTGATGATGTTAGCAAGTGAGTATTTCTGTTGCTTACAGCAACTACCATGAACTCTAAATTCTCAAAAATGCATATTGGTACTAAAACATTATTTTATCCTTCAGATCTGATTCCTTTGCGATTGAAGCACTTATGGCATTGGCTGGATCAAACCAAAAAACTAATCTTAAAACAGGCCCTGAAATTGTATCTGGCATTCGTAAGCTTGAACAGCCCTCTGATGAAGACAAGTATGTAATTTATATTTACTCTTGAATTGAATTGTTTCTGTCCAAAATTGTAATCATAACAACTTTCATCTACAGGAGATTTTCGTCTTCAATCAATGGCTTAACATCATCCATATCAAAAAATATTTCAAGAAGTACGAAGACACAGATGCCAGAGGATGTTAAAAACAACTGGGGAGTTGCACAAGATGAGAACAAGAGATACACAACTGACAATCACGAGAGAGATCATGGCAGTTTCTCACCTGCTCATCAAACACAAATTAGTCTCGAACATTCATATTCCTTACCACCTGAAAGGGATCCTGCAAGTCCTCCTCGCAAGCCTTTTAACCATGATCATGGGTATGTAGCTGCAAATACTATGATTTGTGAAAACTGTCATAATAATATTAATAATAACTGCTGTTTATTAGATATACTGCTCGAAGTAGTGCACCAAACAAACCTCTTACACCATTGGGGGATGATAACTATTACAAAGAGCAGAAGAAAACTTCACCTAAGAAGCCCCAGAACCGCAGAGCAGAGATTGACAAGCTATTGCAAGCCAATCATTTGTTCAGGTTTGTGTGCGTTGAATCAATGTCTTTGAGTGGGTTTAATTGCAAAACAAAACTTTGTATCTATCATGGCATGAATTTTACAGGACCCCTGTAATTGCAAAAGAAAAGCCTGTGGTATTCTCAGAGCGATCAACTATGCAAGAAATGCAGGTCCTGTATGAGTTCTTGACACGTGGTGTTGATCCAGAAGACATAAATTATTTAAAAAGAAGTTATGATGCTATGCTTGCCAGTGATGCTGCTGGGTACTGGCTTAATGACACACATTGGGTTGATCATTGTCATATCCTTTCCTTGCTTAATTTACCTGATATTTTCTGTGTGGTATTTTGTCTCGAACCTTATGTTTTATTTTTGTCTTTATAAGTACTTTCCGCCTTTTCTATTATCAATTTATCCTTAACTCCATTGCACCTACTGACCTGTCATCTTCACCTCCAAAGAAACGAAAACGTGATGAGCTCAGATTACATGCTACAGGCAGTGCTAGAACTGAAGGCTACTACAAACTAGATGTTAAGGAAAAGATGAAGTACAAAGTAAGTTGATGATAAGTCTTTGCCAGTTTCCTCTGGATGGTTGTACAACAGTTAATATTACTCTTTTCTCCTCCCCAGTATCACTTCGCACAATCAGTCCAAACAACTACAGTGGCTGTTGAAGACCCCTCCAAGAACATAACTGGAAAGATGCAATCTTTATCTCGAGAGGCTAGGAACAATCAGCGAAGATTACTCACAGCTTTTGGTCTGGTCACTGACAGTGATTTGTTAAAATTCAATCAGCTGAAGGTATATATTTTCTATGTACTCTTATGTATAATCATCTTTTTTTTTATTTCCAAGCTTTTTTATTTCTAATCTTTTTATTCATTTTTTCTCCAGTTCCGTAAAAAACAATTGAGATTTGCAAAGTCTGGAATTCATGATTGGGGCTTGTTTGCAATGGAGCCAATTGCTGCAGATGAAATGGTGATTGAATATGTTGGACAAATGGTTCGTCCTGTTGTGGCAGACAATAGAGAACGCCAGTATGAGGCAACTGGTATTGGATCATCATATTTGTTCCGAATTGACCTAGAAACAATTATCGATGCCACTAAATGTGGGAACCTTGCACGTTTCATAAATCATAGCTGTAATGTAAGCATTCTTCATACTATTCTTTCTTGTTCTCATAAAATTTTTCAATATTACTTCAAAGTGTCTTTATGTTTGCAGCCCAACTGTTATGCCAAGATTATTACTATTGAAAGTCAGAAGAAGATTGTCATTTATTCCAAACAACCTATTGGTGTCAATGAAGAAATTACTTACGACTACAAATTTCCTTTGGAGGATGAAAAAATTCCTTGTCTCTGTGGAGCCCCACAATGCAGAGGAACCCTTAATTAATGAAAGGAACAATTTTTATATTTTTTCCCATGAGTGTCATTCCTTGACTATCTTTTCTTATTGATTGTTTCATGTACCTTCCTGTTTTATGTCTCAAACAAAGCGCTCTTATGCTATGGGCTGGTTCTGTTTTTCCTACATGTGGCTGAACTACTGTATATGTAGTATGAATTGTTGCCACTGTATTGTGTTTCTGTTTGCTTGAACAGTACAAGTTACATTTTGGTCTTTTTCATTAGCATGTGGTTCTTCTCCAAATTTGCATTGTAATTTTGTGGTAGGATAAGATAGGTAGCTTATTGTGTCAGCAAGTCTGTGATATTTCTTAGGTGGTTGCATCAACAGTAGTGATCAAATGCAACATTTTAAATAATATTAATGAAGTAAATGTCAGCTTACCCTATTTTCCATAGAAATTTTCACTGGTAATGTGTGTTGTGTAAAGTGATTTCTTGTTTGTTTTTTCCCCCTTTTTGATGTAATTATACAAATCATACTTTCTGATGACTTTTACTTACTTTGACTCAAGATGTAATTCATTTTTCAATTCAACTGCATATTGTTATCATTTGTTATCCGTTGGCATTTCCACACCAATCAATTAAGCTGTGAGAGTCAAACACGTTACATTTGCACCTTGTATGTTATTAAATCCATTGGTCACTTTAACCTTGCTTACCTGTATACGTGAACATATCATCTATATGAACAAGTCAGCATTTACTTGTGAATGGAGGTGTTCGTTCAAATGTCAAATCATTTTAGTCAACATGGTAAATGTTTTGTGTGCCATTGAAAATTCGCTCTGTAACAATCAATCTTATAAATATTTGTGCCTTTCTTAGGCTACTATTTTAAAAAAGCAATCATTTAAAAATATTGGCCTGAATTTATGTATGATTTTGTCAGTTTTGTTATCTTTTGATGCCCTTTGCCATGCATCATGTGTCCAGTTTTTGGCAAAGACAGTCAAATCCTGTGATATTTCTGTGTGACTTTGTTGTTAGTAATGTAGATAACACCATTGACCTAGTGCTATTGTTTTTCAAACCCTCAGCAAAATAGTCAGCAGTTTGGATCTCCAAGAGTGTTGCCTACAGTGCAACACTGAAAATGTTCCTGGCGTTTTCAAATACAGTTTTATTTGTGATCAAAGATTGATTTCTCTGCCCTCTTTTTGTTTTCTAGGTTGTACTGGTAGGCACCAAAAATTTCCATAGACATCATATGTTTGCAGGACTGAGATTCTCAGCCACTAAATTATTTCATAGTCTCATAAAGTTTATCAAGGGTATGAACTCTTCTGTCACAAGCTCCTGATTGTGTTAATGGTTTGGGGCTTCCATTCCTCAGTATTAAATTCAATTCTGATACCAAAAAAATGGTCTGCCAACAAAATCACAATTTTTCTGTCCTTGGTTAGCTTTAGGCAGATGAAATGAGGTCCTAGTTCTTCCACTGGGACTCATTGCTCAGGGTCAAGTTTTATTGTGTTGATCACAGAGTACAGATCAAGTCATCTCTATTGGAGTTGCTCAACATTGTGCAAAGTGGCTCATGGATGACAAACATATTTAGAGACTGGCCATTAAATCCTTGGTTTACATTAACCATTGTCCTTGTTACTTCTTTCCCTTGCAGAGATTTAGAGAAGCATTAATGTTATTCTAAATGCTTTTATGATGCTATTTGGAAGCATGGAGGGTATTGTTATGAATTATTGTGAATTAATTTATTGTTAAAAAAAAAAAAAATCTAAGTCTGCTACTTTGAGTCTGGTGTAAGTAGAGTGAAAACAGCTTCTGTCTTCATTATAATTTGTATGAATTATTGTACAGTAAGTTTCAATTGTAAGTTTTTCAATTAAATACTGTTTTTATATTGTCTTATACCCATATAAGGGTGTACATAATTTCTGTGTAATTTGTGTATATATTTTCTTTTTCCTCCCTTTGTAAGGGAAAATGTTAAATGAAGAGAGAGTACGAGACATTTATCTATTTATTAATACATTTATTTCCTTTATATTAGTGTATGAGGATGAGGAATTGTCAACCACTTTTCATGACAGTTACAAAATACAGAAAATGTATCTTACAAAAGAGACAGTCATCTTAAAGCCTGTGATGGTATCTCTCTTTCGTGAAAAACTTAAGTATGACATATAGACGGTCAAAAGCCAGTATTTAGTGCTGGTTTAGAGTCAGGCAAGTTGCTATTGCTATTCACAAATGGGAAAGTATTATTTGAAGGCACACTGTTGTCGTGTCCAATACTATTTCCATTGGATAAGTGAGATGGTGATGAATGTTGCATATCGAGCTGACTTTGGGCAATGTCAGCAAGTGCACTTTGAATTTGACTCAAAAGTACTTCTCCCCTAGCTACAACATCTTCTAGCCTTTCCCCTGCCTTCTGGCTTTCTTGCTCCAGTTGACGTAAGCTTGCCACCTAGAAATTTTAGTTATAAAACATAAATCCTAATGCTGTATACAATCTCAAAAATAGATCTTACAGCTGAAGAAAACTTAATTTACCTGAAGTTCTGTTGATGAGTCTTCATTTGGTAATGATTCAATAAGCACATCTATGTCCTTTGCACAACGTGCAATTAATGTGGCAAATAAATGGGCGTAGTCTGTGACTAATATAGATCAAATTGAGCATTAATATATCCATTCTGAAGGTGAGTACAGCTTAAGAAAATTTATACCTTCTTGTTGTTGCTGGGGTGTTTGTGATCCACTTCGGTCAAACCCAGGAAACTTGCTTGGGGTCGAGAACTGTTGTAGGATCCCAATACTGTTACAAAAATTATCAGCTTGCTAAAACACACACGCACACAAAAGTTTCAATTAAACAACTGTTCATTTTCACAAAAGAAATAGTGACAGTAACGCAACAGCTATTAACAAACACAATACTGAACAATTTAACATAGCACAATGTAACACCTGGTTTATAGTATCTTGAAGTTGGGTTAGTCTATCAGCCATAATGCCCGCAAAATAAGGGTAAAAATAAGAGTCCTTCAAATTCACAAATTTTCTCTTTTCTGATTTGCCGTAGCGTCGTTTGGTTCATGGAATGAAATAAATATTATTGTTCACCATAAACGGACAGACGAAATGCAATGCTAATGTATATTTGAATATTGTCGTAAGCCTATGTATGAAAACTTCGTGATGACGTCACGCCACGGTGGTGTATGGTGTGTTTGTGTTTGTATTGTGTTGACGTTGACGTGGGCTCAACAACATTTCTAGTAAATCTTACAGACCAATTGCAAATCTATGTGAACGTGGCATTTGGTGCTGTTTGGTGGGAAAGCCTTCAGTGGAGATGATGTTTCTGGGGTTCAATTTACTTTACATTCTCTTTTACCTATTTCTCTTTTTGATAATACTCTTCACTTTGGTAAGTATTTGGTTACAGTATAAAATTTAATCTTAATTTTTTTGTTAAAAAAGAAAAACAATCCTTTTTACCTAATATCTGTGTGATCTTCACCTTCTGTTTTCTTTCTGACAGCTCTGCATTATACTTTTATCTATTACCAAGCCGTACCCAGAAGTGTTTCGTTCAGATGCAGAGAAATATTTCAATACAATGAATGGTAGAGAACCTTTTCCATCTCTAAGTGATAAGTCGAGTATTCATTTGAGTGTTGTTGTCCCTGCATATGATGAAGAAAAGAGATGTATGTATGCCCTTATTGTTTATATCGGTTTATCAATTTTCCTCATCAACTAATTTACCTCACATTTTTCTGTGCAGTACCACCAATGCTTGATGAATGTTTGGAGTTCCTAGAAAACCGCCGTCAGAAGACAAAAAGTTTTCAGTATGAAGTAATTGTGGTTAGCGATGGCAGTAAAGATGGAACTGTGAAAGTTGCTTCTGATTACTGTTCTAAATATGGTTCAGACATTGTACGTGTGCTTGATCTCCAGCCAAATCGGGGTAAAGGTGGAGCTGTAAGACTTGTAAGTAAAAATGTTTTATAAAATAATAAAAAAATTAAGTGATGTCCTTTTCTCATTTCACTGAGAATTTTATAATTTACATAGGGAATACAGTCTGCTCGAGGAGCTGTTATTTTATTTGCTGATGCAGATGGTGCCACCAGGTTCTCAGATTTAGCCAAGCTTGAAGAAGAGCTGCACAAACTTCTTAAAAGTATGAGTTGTATTCTTTTATTTATAGAAAAATGTATTCAACCGTGTAAAATTAATATCTAACTTTACTATGATTTTAGTTGATTACCTTGCCTCACCTGAGAAAGTAGCTGTAAAGGATGCTATTGTGTGTGGATCAAGAGCTCATTTGGAAGATGAAGCTGTTGCATCACGATCCATGTTTCGGACTATCTTAATGTATGGTTTCCATATGTTAGTATGGTTATTGACTGTGAGAGGGATTAGGGACACTCAGTGTGGCTTTAAGTTATTGACAAGGTCAGCTGCCTCTACATGTTTCCGTAGCTTGCATGTTGAGCGCTGGTAAGTTCGTAATGAAATTCATTGTCAATGCTGTAAATGTTTAATGTAATAAGCCCATCATTATTTACCCAAGAACTTATTTCCCTTACTATTTCTTTGCAGGGCATTTGATGTAGAGCTTCTATATATAGCTCAAAAATTACATTTTCCCATTGGCGAAATAGCAGTTAATTGGACAGAAATTGAAGGTCAGTATCAAAAAGTAAACAATTAAATTTACTTCAGTTTCTTTTCATATTAAAGCTATATTCAATTTTCTCTTCTAGGTTCAAAAGTAGTACCAGTATGGAGCTGGCTTCAGATGGGACGTGATTTGTTTCTTATTTGGCTAAGGTATCAAATTGGAGCATGGAAATTGAAAGCAGATTAGTTATTTTTGATGTATTGCTATTTGGTCACTTTTGTTTCTCTTAATTTATAAAAAGATGTATATGATTTTGAGATTTTTTTTTCTTTACCAGAGGTAAATTTTCATCATACAGGTAATATTAATTTGTGTAGCAAGTCACATTGTATTTTTACAGTTTCTCTGAATTTGATGGTACAGGATCCAAATAAGACAGAACTGTATAACACCCCAACCGTGTATCTTTAACTGTTTGCGACCGTTTCCTATTTATATCACCACCTCATTCTATGGCAGACAAGCAAAATAATAACTAGGAGCTGTCAAGACAGGACAGTTGAGCTCATGTCATTAATATGAATGATATTTAAATTCTTTGTTAAATGAGTACAATTTATTAAAATTAAAAGAATTAAAAATTGTAAATATGTATAATTTTAATTTTTAAAGAAAGTAAATAACAAAATTTCAAATTTCAAAATAAACTCATTCTTCCACGAACAATGTAAAACTAGTATTGAAACACATTTTAAATTTTCATCTAAATAAGGTCCCTTGTATGAATCAAATTGACATATAATGGCGAATGGTTGATTGTCAGGTGATGATCTGTTTTCGTCATATAAAATATCTAGCACAGTTCCAACTGATCCATTCGCATCGCCGAACGGTGTGCGTCCCGCCAGCCGAGATGGTTAACGCACCCTCCCCCCGTCCCAAATCATCTCGGCTGGCGAGACGTTTTGCAGGTTCAAGTCTCGGCCGTATTATTTTTTTTTTTTTTTTAACTCCTCCAATATGACTGGGGTGGGCAGGGGCACTCTAATGTATCCCTAGACCGATCTCCGAGGGTTAATTTGTCCGAGAGCCAGCGTTTACATCGGGAAAAAAAAAAAAGAAGAACCGGTCGGGATCGAATCCGCTTGGTTGAACGTCGCGCACGTTCGGCCCAGTAAAGGACTCCTAGGACTTGCCAGAGTTTTTTGGTCCCAGAAGGAGGTAACCTGTGAGTTTGGTCGAAATCCGAGCCAATTTTTTTCCGACCGAAAATCGCAAAAACGCAAAGGCTATAGCCTTTGCATTTTTACGATTTTCGGCCGAAAATTAATATTCTTCGAAATGACGGGGGTTGTGGAGGGGGACTCTTACATACCCCTAGACCGACCCCCAGGGTCAGTTCTTCCGAAAACCCGGTTTGGCTGCGAGGAAATGCAGTATTCCTTCTGAATCGTTTTTTGAATGGCACTAAACCTGGCGGGCGAGTGACGTCATTTGGTGCAGCCGGAGCCGGAACCCGGAGGTGTTTGTTGTTTTCGGAGGGATCATGGCGGAGGCCGGTGTGTGCGGTGCGTGAGTGTAATTGTGAAATTATTTGTTTCAATCGTAATATTCCTTATTTAATTAATAATTGGGAGGAGTTTGATATTTTTATATTTAAATATCACATATTTTATTGTTTCGGTGAGGACAAACTGAACATCCTCGCTCCTGTAATGGTTCCTCTTTCTGCTGAGTGCCTACCGTAAGGTTATAATTAACCATCAGCATTGGGTGTAACTTTTCAATGATATTCTTATTAGCGGAATGTCGTTATTTCCTTGAAAGGCTGTAATTTTCTTGTAGCACATTATGTAGTGCCCAAGGGAGGTTAGCTATGAAGGTTAGGTCACCTCATGCCTCATGGCTACACAATTGGTGAGGCTGAGGCTAAGCAAGACTATGGTTCATCCATGAAGCTCTGAATTTGGGCATTAGTGTGAATCAGAAATTTATTTTACGTTGCGTTCTTGTTTAAATGTGAAAGTGGGGGTGTCCTTAGTACTCTCTGTGAGGAAATCTTGGACCAGATGGATTCATTAGGCGACAGACAGCCCACAACAGTATTAGCATTTTCTATCAGGCACACTTGCGTGTTCATTTCAAAATCAAAGGGTTTTGTATTAGTTAACATTGGGGGAAAATAGGGAAGCTAGGACTCTTGGCTGAGTCAGTAGGGCTTGTTGCATTAGTGGGTATCCTTCCACTTGAAATCGCAGTTCTGTGCTCATGATGATTCTTCTTCTTTGAACAATATTGCATCTTCGTACTGAGAATAATTAAATGTAAATGAGACCTTTTCTTTTCAAGAACTGAAAGTATTGTTTAGATATTTATCATTTGGAGTAAGGCTAAAGGTTAAATTTCATGTATGTTTATTGACACCATTGAAATAAAAACAGTTCAGAAACAATACACAGTATAAATTCAATGTTAACAATAATGCTTAGGACTACAAAAAAATATATACGAAAATACAAATCCATCACGCATGACAATGATCCATATAGCAAAATGTTATCATTTGGAGTAAGGCATGTTCATTCTTAAAACGCCTTTTAGTTTTCAAACATACTTAATAATACAATAGTCTTGTGTAGATTTATTTGATTTCAATGCAATATTGTTTAAAGTGTATGGCCAGTCACTCGTCTTTATCCAGAATTTGTTTGTCAATTGTATAAATACTAGTTGTTCACTTATCGATCTAGTTTATGGTTGGTATCTTGCCAACTGATATCCATAAGAGATATCATCAGCATTTTATCGATGTGCAATTACCTTTCTAAGGTATTTGGCTTTTTAAAATAATACTTGTTCACTTTTCCATCCATCTTATTTAAGGGTGGTATCTTGCCAACTAGTCAGATGCTGGATGCATTTAATAATTCAGATAGAGGCTTTTAAAGTAGTAAATCTTGTTTTGTGGAGAACAGAGATGAGTGACGGCTTTTGCTTACTGATATATGAGTGTTGCCCTGTTGCCCCTGTGTCTGCTGTTCTTTACTTGCTCTATTGCAAAAAGTATCCATTGAATGCTTTGTTTTGCGCCATTTGGCCTGCCTGCTTCCTCTCACTTTGACCTCGGCCAGACTCCAAAGGTCAGGGTGTGAGGAGTAGGCATTTTAGTGGTAACCTTTCAAATCTAAATTTTTGCTTGCTTCCTCGCACTTTGTCCTCGGCCAGACTCCTCATGGTCAGGGTGTGAGGAGTGGGTGTCTTGCTCTTGTACTTTTGAAATGTAAATTTTTGCTTGCTTTAAACTTGTTGTAGTTGCCCCCTCTTGCTGGCATGTTGACCCAGGCCAGTCTCCTGAAGGTCAATGTGTGGGTGAGAGGGGGCGAATGAGAGGGGATTCCTCTCTCTTTGCTTTTGAATTTCAACTTTTGAATGGATACTTTTTTTTACTGCTCTGTGCTCTGCCATTTTCCTTCTGGCTCTGGTATAATACGGCCTCCTGGAGTGGGACTTGTCTCACTGCTGGGTTCGAATCCCAGCGGGTCTTATGCCTCGCCTTGCTCTGCCTTCCTTCTCTCTGAATGTATGAGAAATTTAGAGGAACACAGTGCTTTGTTTACAAACAGGTATGTTTGCTGAGCACAATTCGAGAGAGAGAGAGATCTAGTTTTGTCCTTGCCTCTTCCTAGCTGAAGTGAGCCGGGCAGTTCAAGTGTCAATTAGTATGGAAATTTAAAGGGATTTACGATTTTAACTGTGATCATGTCAGTTGCTTCAAGCCAATAGTACTTTGATGTTCTGTGAGTAGCCAGATACTATATGTAACTACTATATGTATCTGCACTTGGTATGGTTTGAGTCCTATTGTACTATTGTCACTTATAGAAGGGGATGAAAAAAAATCTTGCAAAGATAAGTGGGTATTGCCTTAACAATAATAAACATTCAACTCTGGTCTTTGAGATAAAATAAATAAGTATTGTATTATCAACCTTTGTGTCAAAAATTCATATTGAAGCCAACAGTACAGAAATTGGAAGGTACAAATATAAGGAAGAAAGAAACTGTTTGAGTATCACACAAATGATATTTTTCTTGCTGGAGTTAATAGCAGGCTTGTTTAAGTAGCTCTTCCTGTGTACTAAGCCTCATAAGAAGTATGTTGACTTGAGCCAACCATGGAGATAAATTGCTTCATTCACGAATACCGATTATTTACTATCAATTAACTGTCCTGTGATGTATCACAGACTTTCCGTCTTTAAAATTCTTCCCGTTCAGTGAAGTGGTTAAGCTAGTTTCCTTGTCTTAGTCCTATCAAGCTGAGTAAATTACATAGTGTAACATGGATTCACTTTTACTTTGCCTGAAACCCTTGTGTAGCCTATTGATCTGAGAAGTGGTAGAGGGCAGTCTTGATAACTCATCACTTTGGAACCTTGCATATCTTTGAGGGTTAGCCTTTCCCTGTGAAACATGTCTGCCATCTGTTCACGTGAAACTCAGGGTGCTGCTATTCAGGGCAGAGCAGCGAAGAGCGAGTTCAGATGCTCGTATGTGTCCAAAACGACAGGTGAGAGTGAGAGGGAGCCATGTTCTAGTTTGAACATCTCACTCTTACCTGCCGTTTTTGGACGCTTGCGAGCAACTGAGCTTGCTCTCTTTGCTACTCTGATTCAGGGTTCCAACTATCTGACCTTTGAAGGGTACTTTGCATGTGCATATGTCGGAACGTGTTCCTGAGAGTTTAGCAACACCTCTGACTTTGAGGAGTTACAAGGATTATTTATGGAAACATGCGGTTTCAGAGGTGGTACAAGTTCTCTTTATTGATACCAATCTATACAAATATTCAGCTGCGTGACACTACCCACAACATTACTCACATGGTCCGAAATAACAGCAATGGGAAGAACTGTGCCATCTCAAAGACTGCTCTTCTCCAAACGTACCCTCTGTTGAGCTCTTGTGGTGTCCAGCTGACCTGGAACATCAAAATAAGGAATTACATTTTGTTGCAGATCATCCCCAGCAATGAACAAGCTTGAGGGCAAAGCCAACTGAATTCAGCAACACATCCAAACAAAAGCGATATGCTCCTGATTGTTGCTATGAGGTAAGAAACAACATGAATATCCTGTTCATTTCTATCACTTTTCTTGGTTCTCCCTCGGCAGTTCTAACCCTTCCAACACGTGGCTAGCAGACACGTGCTGCCATTTCCGCGTGGCTTGGCTTATTTCTAACCCTGCCAACACGTGGCCGGCGATTAAGAAAAGGACAACTCTGAACAAATTACTTACCTCTGCTTGATTCCTGTTGCCCGCAGCCCGAGGTCGTTCTCGTCAGCATCCAGAAACGTGCAATGGGGGCCCCACAACAAGTGCATGACGCCCAAGCGTGTGAAATCCTGCAATTTCCAAGATTTAGTGCTACAAACGAGTGGCATGACCAGGCGATGGGCGTCACAGAACGACAGCAGGACAAAACGTACGTACCTTGTTTACTGGACGATCGCTGAGGTGCTTTGCTGGGCTGGCCCTTCTGGTCGATGGTGAGGTCGATGGCGAGGAGCGAGGCTAAAGCTAGGACAATGCTGAAAAGAAAAGCCAGGCTGGAAATTTACCTTTTTTTAAAGAAAAAATGTGGACGGCGATGTGGGGCGGGGCGAGGCGTACGGGGCAGCCACGGACGGGCCAGCAGGCGGGCGGCGGCGCCGGCGGCGCGGCCGCACCCGCAACCACGGCACCCGAGACCCGAGACCCGACCACCTTCTCGACTCACAGCGCGCCCTCCACTGCCGCTCCGGGCGCGCTGTGAGTCGGGAAGGTGGTCGGGTCTCGGGTGCCCGTGCCGTGGTTGCGGGTGCGGCCGCGCCGCCGGCGCCGCCGCCCGCCTGCTGGCCCGTCCGTGGCTGCCCCGTACGCCTCGCCCCGCCCCACGTCGCCGTCCACATTTTTTCTTAAAAAAAAGGTAAATTTCCAGCCTGGCTTTTCTTTTCAGCATTGTCCTAGCTTGGAAATATTTCCCTCTATCATATTAATAACAAATTAACCGCTTCTCTTGCCCGATATTCTGCTGCACATATTTTTTGTCAATGTTAGCACATGTTTACTCTAACCTAATGTTTGCTTTAGGTTACCGAGATCATAATACTCCTGGTACAGTATCAACATGGGAGGTCCTCTTGAGTTGAATGGTTAGGAAAGAAGCTTCTTCCCTCAGGTTTTTATCAGTTGCTTGGACGCACCAGCCTTCAAAAGTGTACCATGTAAGTTATTTCTCTAACAATTTAAGAGTCTCTTTCATTTTGGTGTGCAAACTTTACATATTCTTTTCTTTTCCAGCTGGTTGTGTTCATGCGACGACTATCCTGCTTACTGTAGATGGATAATAGAAAACCTGGTCTACGAGATTCCTCAGGTATGTCATGTTGTTCAATGTTTATAAATTTCACATTCCATGGCATCAAAAAATAATGAGACATTTTTGATACTGCTGGTCAAAGATTCACTCTTATTTTTATTTTATTTTTTATTATTCAGGAGTGCTGCAATGCTTTGAGACCCGTCACCAGCCAGAATGGAGTGCTCCTCCATGTTTCAAGAACATTTCATAGCAGAAGCCCTTGTCATTGCAAAAGGAAACTGGTGTGCATAGGGCGTATAAAGATTTAGTCCACCTGAAGCGTGCTTGTGCTAATTGCAGACCTGTGGAAATCACCCAACTGTTCACGCAGTAAGTTATATCTCTGTCATCTTAGAACTGTAATTCAATGCATAATCAGATGTTAATTGATAATATTTCCCCACTGGGGTATGGCATTAGTCTGCTCAGACTGTCCCAGTAGATTTCTGTTATTGAACAGCTGTGGTTGTGAGGACCCTATGAGCGATGCGATGATGCTTTTGTAAATAGAAATAGTGTCTGCCTTTTTGCTTTTGTGTATTTTTCCTATTTTGATATGGGGCTTGAATTTACTGTGTTCCTAAAATTGTTGAGATGGAAAGTTTGATTGGCTAACTGAAATATTGCTTTCTGCTATTTTAAACACAATGTTTGTTTTCTCTTTTATGGCTTGAATAATCTAAAAAGCCCAAATTACATGGGCTGGCCTGCTAGTTTGTGTGAGTAGTGTTAAACAGGAAGCTCGCCTCTATCATTGTTTATATCAGAAAAATAGCAGGCAAAGTGGCTCAGTACTTTTTGATGATGATGAATCTGCTGGCAGGCATAGTATTTTGTAACTATTTTGTAATGAGTGGCTCAATGTAGGGAACTGAATGAAATTGGCGAGGTGCACAAGTTGTTGGGCACAAGAAGCTAAAAAGGAAAGTGTTGAATCTTTTCCATGATTACACTGTTTATCATTTATCTACTATCATGACGCTTGTCCCACTATTCATGGTAAGATTCTATAAAGGACTTTTTAAATTATTTTGTTTGCAATTTTAAGTAGCCATTTCAAAACACTGCCTTTCCGGTTATGACATTGACAAAACAACAACCATGTTAATTTTTCCATCATGTTTTGTTTCTCATCAACTTCTTCTAATGGCAACTAGTTCGGTACATAATTTCTAGCCTCTGCTAGTAAAATTATGGTCTAAAGTAATCCTTATGTATTTAGATATAAGAATTGTAAATATTGTGTTTGCGGCTGTAACCTGTACAATGGTGTGATCTGATAAACCGTCTGAATTTTATCCTGATGAAAATAATAAAAATAAATAGCCCTCTCCACATTGTCAACTGAATACTTTATTTAGTCTTCGACAATATGTTGTTCCCTAATGATCGGGACTTAAGAAAAATATACTCGGTTGGGACTTAACCTAACCAGCACAACGTCTCGCCAGGCGAGATTATTTGGGACGGGGGGAAGGTGCGTTAACCATCTCGGCTGTCGGACACACATTTGAAAATTGGCGGGGCGGAAACGGAAATGGCAACAATAGTTCCGACTTTGGCCGCCCCCGAAGCAGCACCGTCGCCAAATGCTCGATTTTTGCGTTTTTCGAAGGTTTTGCGACGGTGCTGCTTCGGTGGCGGCGGAAGTCGGAACTAATGAGACGAATTGCACATTTGAAAATTGGCGGGCCGGAACCGGAAATCGCAACACTAGTTCCAGCTTTCGCCGCCCCCCGAAGCAGCACCGTCGCAAAACCTTCGAAAAACGCACAAAACGAGCATTTGGCGACGGTGCTGCTTCGGGGGGCGGCGAAAGTTGGAACTAGTGTTGCCATTTCCGGTTCCGGCCCGCCAATTTTCAAATGTGCAATTAGAGGAGTAAAAAAAAAAAAAATTCGGCCGGGACTTGAACCTGCAAAACGTCTCGCCAGCCGAGATGATTTGGGACGGGGGGAAGGTGCGTTAACCATCTCGGCTGGCGGGACGCACACCGTTCGGCGGTGCGAACTGGAATCCCTATCTACCGGCCATTTTCAGCGCCAAGAGGCAAGAACGGAGTCGGAGCGGAGGTCGCCTCTGCCGGCCCCGTCCATGCGGTAGATAGGGATTCCAGTTCGCACCGCCGCAAGGTGTGCGTCACGACAGCCTAGTGGTATCGCCCTTGCCCCCCGTCCCAATACCAACTAGGCTGTCGAGACGTTTTGCGGATTCGATCCCGACCGGTTCTTCATTTTTTTTTCTCGATGTAAACGATGGCTCTCGGACAAATTAACCCTCGGGGATCGGTCTAGGGATACTTTAGAGTGCCCCGGCCCACCCCAGTCATATTAGAGGAGTAAAAAAAAAAAAAAAAATTCGGCCGGGACTTGAACCTGCAAAACGTCTCGCCAGCCGAGATGATTTGGGACGGGGGGAAGGTGCGTTAACCATCTCGGCTGGCGGGACGCACACCGTTCGGCGGTGCGAACTGGAATCCCTATCTACCGGCCATTTTCAGCGCCAAGAGGCAAGAACGGAGTCGGAGCGGAGGTCGCCTCTGCCGGCCCCGTCCATGCGGTAGATAGGGATTCCAGTTCGCACCGCCGCAAGGTGTGCGTCACGACAGCCTAGTGGTATCGCCCTTGCCCCCCGTCCCAATACCAACTAGGCTGTCGAGACGTTTTGCGGATTCGATCCCGACCGGTTTTTCTTTTTTTTTTTTTTCGATGTAAACGCTGGCTCTCGGACAAATTAACCCTCGGAGATCGGTCTAGGGATACATTAGAGTACCCCTGCCCACCCCAGTCATATTGGAGGAGTTAAAAAAAAAAAAAAAATAATACGGCCGAGACTTGAACCTGCAAAACGTCTCGCCAGCCGAGATGATTTGGGACAGCTCTTGAGTGGCCACGTCGGCTTGATCCAAAAAGTTGAGTATATTTTTTTTGACATGACCTGTCAGACCAGTTCATGCTCAACTTAACCAGAGGTAGTAGCAGTCCGAAAATCAGGGTATACAGTAAACATGTTCCAAAATCAAAGTTTCTGTTGAAATCTTTTTATTTTTATTTTAATAGGACGGTACATAAAAATGTTTTTCAGAGATCTTGAAATATTTACATTAGAATCCAACAAGCTGCATGATTTGTACATGTTACATTGTTCAAAATTTGAAAACAATATTGTATTTAAGGACTGTCTTCAGAGGTACACTTAAGTGTCACCATCTTGCTAGCCATAATGACTAGATGAGATTTGTATGATTTGATTTAATACTATCACATTTGTGAAAGAACATACTTCATGTACTTATGATATGATAAAATTGGCCCCACAAGCTGAATACTTTAAGCCATGACACAAAAATTTCCATGAATTTATAATACTTTATGGACATATGAGCTATATGAAAAATATATGGTAACTGTCCAAAGAGCAACAATTGTTTTACAAATCAGTTAAAAATTGAACAAAACCTAAACAGACTGGGTGTACATGAGCAAAAGAGTATCACAAATCTGTCAAACTAGTTGTGGTCTTTTAGAAAGAGCTATTTTATACTTCTATTTTACAGCCTAAAGTACATTTATTCTGAGGTGGCCCTCATATCAAGCCTCCTGCAAAAGCTTTAAAATAAAAGTTATATAAATAATGTTTTATGAAGGTACATTTAGAATGCAATAATACTTAGGTAATGTCAAGTAAACCTTTTTTAGAGCATATGTATCAAAGTGTCACAAACAGTTTTGGACAAATACCCCTTGAGATACTTGAGATACTTATCTACTTGAATAAAATTAATATTCAATTTAAAAAAAATACTAGCAAGAACTTCCAATGCACAATTCACTGTAGGGTCGAGGGAAGTAGTCTGGAAACGCAACATTCCAAACAATGGCAGTAATCATTAAACCAAAATACAATACAATAGAGGCCCACCAGATAACACGTTCCCATGACCTCACTTCTAGATTTCGTAGAACCTGTATACCAACCAAAAGACCAGCTACAGCTCCTGCCAAATGAGCTACATAACCAACCTGAAATAAAAAATTTTAAAATAACAACTTAACAACTTATTAAAGATTTTAGTGGCATACACATGGAAATCAAAGTGAAGACTTACCCTATCATCCACTTGATGCAATCTGTTATAAATTGCAGTACCCACATCGGAGATAATAAGTAACAGAAATACAAGAAGTTGATAAATTGCAAATTGCATTTCTTGGAAATTCTAGAAAAATTGAAAGGATGATACAGTAGAAAAAAACAATTAGCTCTTTAGAAAGTACAGTATTTGATAGATCTAATGGTTGATTAAAAATGTGATTGTCATACCATAATAATAGTGGCAATATGGGCTGTCATGATGGCATACACCCCACCAGATGCTCCAGCTAGATACACATTGGGATCAGAAACCGAAGTACCCAGAGATCCAGCCACAACACCAGCTAGATAGATGAGCAGAACACGCCACCAGCGGTGAACCATTTCAAGAGGAATCCCCAACATGATTTGTACCATCAAATTTACAGCTAAATGAAACACTCTACACAGATAAAAAGTCAATAAGTTAAAAGTTTTAAAAAAATTAAAAAAAAAAATTTAAAAAATAATTAAAAAATTAAAATAATTCTCACCCAACATGGACAAACATATAAGTTAGGTAGCGCCAAGCCTCATCTCTTTCACGTGGGTTATAAATAAATAGTTTGGCTGCTGGGCCGCTAACTGTTGACTTTCCAGTTTGAATGACATCATAGAGAAAGGCAATTATCTAAAAAATTAAAAGACAAAGAGAAAATTTAATCAGTTTGGAAATACATAGAAGAAGTAAAAAAAAGAATAGAAATTAGCTCAAAGCTAGAAGCTGAAGACATTTTAAAAACTCTCACCTCAAGAAGGCTCACAATAATCATGCATACTGCTGGAGGATTGCATGTATACTCATCTTCATATTCACCATAATCAGTGGTGTCCACGGCTAGGCCTCTTACAACTGAAGGAGGGGGCCGCCTTGGAACTATTGTCTTACGAACAAAGGTATTAAGACCTTGACCAAACATGGTTCTTACTTCTGGGTCTTGAATCTAAAAAATAAAGGTAAAATACAAAGGAAAAAATAGAATAAATTTGCTGATCCTTCTTATCAATTCTCCAAGGGTTGACACCCAAAAAACATTAAGACACCCTACCATTTTTAGAAACTCTTCATACTCAATGAAACCATCTTTGTTCTGATCTGCTTTCAGCAGTAAGCGCCTGATACATCGATTGGGAATATCATGTTCAAAGTGTTCACTTTTGACAACTTTCTTCATTTCTGGTAGAGACAGTCTACCATCAGCATCTTCGTCATACTAAAAACAGATAGATATTGTTAAACACCAGTTGAAAAACAATCATAGAGTAAAATTTTGTCTAGCAATCTTACTTTATTAAAAACCATCTGCCAATGCTGGAAAAAAGAAACGTATTTAGAAAATATTTAAGTTTTGAGCGTAACCTAATAAATGCAATATCGTTTGGCTATCTCAAGAGATAGAGGACAGGAATAAGACTTTTATGGAACTTACAGGGTACAACTGTCCCATATTGATTGATGTTCTATTGTTCATATCGCCAGATGAGGTCATTTTGTCCAGAGGTAGGCCCTGAGAAAAATCAAAGGGAACAGCATGACACAATTTGCAATGAATGTCAGTAGATACAACACCCGCTACCTGGTTCAACAGGTATGGTACCTCTACCCCGCAGTTCGTCCACGAAAAGTCAAAACCAGTCAAATAATAGAGGTCTCTCCCTGCATTGGTGGATTTTTAATTAATCCACCAATGTCACAAGGAGTGGAAACTGATATTCAGCACTTGCTTGTGAGTAGGTGTGGCGAGTACTTACAGACCAGATCCATAGAAAGAGTCCTTGTGCACACCGATAGAGGAGGAAAAGATAGTTTTATCGCCGAGAGCAAGGTCACCCGAGGAAGACTCACCTCGCCAAAGCGGAAGATGAGTCAGTTGCGTTTTCCCTCGCGGTCCAGTGCAAAAAACTGAAGAGGATACCCGTTGTTCAGTCACTATACGTTACCTTCACGGACGAGCCGTTGTGTTGTCTCCAAACATTCCTCCCACCACAGCCCCGCGCCACGTCCCCTCCCCCACCCCCTCCTTCACCCCCTCCTCTATTCCCTGTCAATGGCCTCTGCTTTTGCCGCATTTGGGAGCGGGAGCTGGTAATCACGGTGCTGTAAGCTGTAAGCTTTGGTTCAGTGAGTGCCTCTCAGCGTAGTTTGCTTTCTTTGCAATAATTATTACACCTTGGTAGGATTTCTTCATTCAAGAATAAGCACGGAAATAAGCTTACGAGTCATGCAACCTCATTCAAAGTTTCTCATACGTCGGTATGTCCGTGGGTTGTTGATTATGATGAACAAAAGAACGCTTGATTTGTAAACACAAGCAGAGGATATGTCAATTTCAAACAAACTTCATGAAATCAGTCTAAAAAACAGAATGGCATGCAAAACTTGCATAAGTGTTCGGCAAATGAGCTAATCCTCCTCATCCTCTCATAATTTATCGAATTTTTAAGAGCACATACTTTCAATATGGGCTGCTCTTTTTGCAATCCTTCTAAGAATGAAGACGAGGAAGTTCAGAAACCTAAGGAGTATTCGTGGTAACTATCGTTTCACCTTCTCACGACTAATTTACTAATCCTTTATTAATTAAGTAAAACTGCAGTATTCTGAGAAAATTATTTTCCTCTTTGCTAATAGGGATAAAAGACCAAAAATCAATCCTAATGATTTCATAATAGCAAATTACAAAGGAGAGGATGTCTGTCGAGTACCTGGTTCTGTAAATGGACAGCAACTTGTAATTCAAAACTGCTCAAACAATATGATATTTGTTCTTGACTGCATTGATTCTATTACTATTGATGATTGTACCAACACCAAAATTATTCTTGGACCTGTAAAAGGAAGGTATGGCAAGAGAATGAGGTGGCTATTATTTAATTGTCTGCGTTTTGGATTATCACTAATGCCTTCTGTTGCAGTGTGTTTGTTAGAGATTGTATTGACTGCGTTCTTGTAGTTCCTTGTGGACAATTCCGCTTGCGGGATTGTCATCGTTTGGATATTTTCCTTCACTGTGCAACACAACCAATAATTGAATCCTCCACTCACATAAGATTTGCTTGCATTCGCCTGCAGTACGATCTACTAAAAGGTTTGTGCATGTTTACTTTTGAACTAAATTAATAAATGAAATAAATTCTCACCTTTCATGGAAGAAAACGAATAACTTACAAACTTTTACTTAAAATACAAACTTTTTCTTAAAATACAAACTTTCTTCCACTCTCAACAACTTTTTGATGAAGTTGCACAACAAATACTGCATTGTTCATCTTTGCAACATTTTATAAATCATTTTTTGGCAGAGCACATGAAGACTGCTGGTCTCAGTTCATTCAACAATTTATGGAACAATGTCCATGATTTTACTCCTGTTGATGGAAACAGAAATTGGCATAAATTACCAGAGAGGGTGCGTTTGCAAGACTATATAACTCCACCATTTCCTCCTGAACTTCGCAGGTATGTTTAAAAGTATTCCAGAAATATATTCTCATAACTTGTATTTATTGTATACTTGCAAGTTGATTTTTTAAAAATCTGTTTTAGTGTTGGATGGACAGTCTCAGGGGAATCAAAAGTACTGCCGGTTAGTCTTGGAGAAACTGATTACTATGGAAAAGAAATTTGTCTTGTGCTAGTATTTGGCGATGGAGGAAATCACCAGCAAGACACTGCTTTGGATTTTTTGTCAGCTCTGCTTACAATTAATGTAATTTTCAATCTTCAGAAACATATCACAATTTTAGCATACTTACTTTGCTTATTTGAAATTGCTCAAAACATTTTCCTTACAGAAAAAATGTGTTCTATTGTCAAGTAGAGAAGTTCAACTACAATGTGCTGATGCTACTGCAATGGGACTAGAATCTGAAGAGGCAAAGAAACTGGAACAGGGGCCAGTTTGTGGAATGATAGTTAGTGGAGAAAATTGTGCTCAATCAAGTTTGCAGGTAAAATTAATTTCATTGTGCTTTGGGAATACATGGCATTACATCTTCCATTTCAAAGAAATGATATCTACTTTTCTTTGTAGATTCTTCAAAATCTCAGTCTTCAAGGCAACGTCTATATTAATAATGATCCAATTTCTGCTCCCAAACAAGCCAACAGCTTTAATCAATGTGCTGCTATGCATCTGGGATGCTAAGAAAGTTGTTATTATTATTTTTTTATTATTTTTTTTTATTTAGAACTTATAAGTTAGTCAGTTTAGTTATTTTTTCTCATTAAAATTAAGCCTTTTTAAAAATTCTCAAGTAGTGTTGAGGTGAGCTTGCCTACTAATTTTTAGTGCTCTTACATGAGAGGCTATTGATGATTGGAGTATTTTCAGAAGAAAAAAAAAGCACTTTGTGTGTTATATGCACAAATTAGGCATGGCAATGTTGGACCAATTATCACTTAGTAGACATTTGCTTGATAAAAATATTGAAGTTAAGGCATAACTTTGTAAGGTCTGATAAAATGATTAGAAAAAAAATATGACATAAGGTTGTGGAACAAAAACTGCTTTAAAGTATATAGTCCAGTACTATCTTGCATTGCAATGTGTGTTAAGGCACCAGTCTTTACATCAATGCAGTTGAGACTGTTTCAAACCTTCCTGATGTTAGCAGATTATTTCATTGCTATTATTGTATTATTGTGACACTAAAACCATAGTTGTATTACTGCTGCATCATTTTATTTCTGATGTTCACCACTTATTTCCATTGAACTGACTTGTATAGCATGGCTGAAATCAAACTATGTAATCGCATCCCCAGCCAGAAATGTAACAACGATCCCCTATGTCAAATCAACCTTTGTGACGTTATTCGCGTGGACTATCGAGCAAAATTATTCCTCCCGATGGTTGCTGGCAAATCGTTGGCGTTTTACCCTTCCGCTCTCGTTTCCAAGTCAGTCTGTCGGCTCGGCCCCGCGCTCAGCCCACGAGAGACGCCATGAGCGCGCTGTTGACCCCGCCCCGCGGGCAGGTGAAGCCGGGCTCCAGGGGCTCGACGCACTCGGGGGCGCTCCAGCAAGTCACGCGCTCCTCCTCAATGAAACACACTTTCGGCTGGTTGGACGCCCTCAGCTCGGTATCCTGGAAACAAGTCAGATCATCAGACGACCAACACCACTGTCTCAGTACATGCCTCTTTATTTTAGTGAATGGCACCCCACCATACCACCACCGTCACTTTTTTTTTTCTCGAATAAAATAACTGCAGTTTCGTTTTCCGTATTGGTCATTTATTCCTTGCTCATACCGCGTCAGTGCGGGGCTACAAATGGTATGGGAGCTACAAAAGATAGGGGGACGAGGGGAGAGCCGTGCCGTGCAGCCGTGCAGGCCGTGCATGTGACGATGGTGACCCGCCCCTGACTCGCGGTAGGGCAGGCCGCATGCGCTCAGACCTCGCCATGCGTGGCGCCATGCGTGGCGCCATGCGTGCTTTTCCCGTGCGCCATATTTAACCACCAACGAGAGATGCAAGGACCATGGAGTACGCCGCCCCCTGCGTCCTGTCATCGGTCGGGCAGCCGGAGAAGGGCGAGCCCGCCACGAGCAGCTTTCCCCGTCGCGGGTCGTCGCACAAGTCGAAGAGGATCGCGTAGACGTAAGTCCAGTAGCAATAGCTAGACGTCTGATTAAGCTCCACGTCGTACTTGTCGCACTCGTCCCGGACGTCCTGCAAACGTGCGGCATGAGAGAGTGGTTTATACGCACGGGCGCCAGCGTAATAATCCACACGGTTCCATTCACCCTACGTCACAACGAACCATTCTCAAACCTGAAACCAGACAGAGTGCGCGGTTCCCAGACCCCTCCATGCAGCGTTTCCAGACATTAAACGACATACATATACTTATCTTGGTCAGATGGAATGCGCAGCCCGCGCAGCCTCTGCTACCCGGGTCGAGATAGAGCGCACCAAAACCAAATAATAAAACATGCTATATCATCTCTTGCTCATGCTCTCAAGATTGGGCATACAAGCAGGGGGCAAGATAAAATTCCAAAAGGTTTTTCGGTGTTTATTGAACGTTTCTACATTGCTATTATTACTCAAGTAATAATAAACATTTTTTTTTACGTATGAATAAGGCTGCTGACATATTTTGTTTACAGCAAAATTACTCTAGCACTTGAAAGTAATCCCACTACTATTCCTATATTCTGTCTTTCTGATGTATTAAAACCTGATCAGTCTTGCATAGGCGAGGCCAACCACAACTGTTCCTCGCCTTTAATTTTCTCGGCCATACCGCCGAACAATCTCAAATAACTTTGGAAACGAGACCAATAACAACAATAATAATATTAATAAAAATAAAAATACTGTCACAAAATTGCTGCGCCCGATGCTTCGTTAGCCCCCGACGAGCGTCGCGAGGAGCATCCCGGTCGGAGAACCTTCCCGGTCGCCCAGGGCGTCCCGGCAGTGCAGCTTGGCGGCGGCCAGGGCCCGGGGCCCGTCCGGCCCGAGCCTCACGAAACAAATCTCGAGGACGTGTTTCCACACGAGCTTGGGGCGCGCAGCTTGAGCCTGCCGGGGCTAACCCACAAAAAGAGCGAGAGTTACCACCAGGGGGGCGGGCAGGGGCAGGGCAGGGCGGGGCGGGCAGGGCGTCGGCCTTGGGAGCCTCAGCCAACCAGCGTGGCGATGAGGGAGGGGCCGAGGGGCGCGCGGTCCTGCAGGAAGTCGCTGCAGCGCAGAACCCTGCCGTCGCGCGAGTCCTTGATGGAGCACACCTCGGCCCTGATGTCGAACCTGACGGGCGGCCGCTTCCCCTGCGAGCACGACCACGACCCGGAAGCAAAGAACACGTCAAGCTCAGGTGGCATGCAGCACAGCACGGCCAGCACGGGGGGCAGAGGGGCGGGCATCGGACGCGTCTAGGAGAGTGCGCGGCGCGGCGCGAGCGCCAAGCGTTCATACGGCCCTACATGCGAAACTCGTGCAGCAGTAACATATCAAGCCATGCTTGTCAACCTGGACCATCGTTACAAACACAGGGACAAAAAAATTTGCATGTGCGTGCCGTTTTTCTGCTGGTGCTGCTACAAAAAAGAAGTTGAGTGATAAAGGCGAAGAACCAGTTACGCACCTTGCTGTACTTGGCGTGTCTCAGTTTGCCGCAGAAGTCCTCTGGTTCCCACCAGATGTCGCCCGTCAGCTCTCTGGGCTCCGTGCCGGGGACGGGCGCACTCCTGGAGGACACCTCGCCCCTCTCCAGACGGATGTACGTCTTGTAGTCGGTGTCGCTGCAAGAGGTTGGACCACAGTTATACAAGTTTCGGACAGGGCACCCTCGACACAGTACCCTACCCTCAGCACGTACCCGTAGAAGTAGGTCCAGCGGTTGGGGTCCGCGTCCGTCTTGTTGGACTCCCACTTGACGCCCTTCTCCAGCTGGCCGGGGAAGCCGCCGTTCTCCAGGAGGATAGCCAGGATGTCCAGGTTTTCGTTGACGGTGCTGTTGGTCACGGACAGCCAGTTCTCCCTGCACTTCTTGATCTCTTCAGTGGTGTAGTTTCCCGTGCTCGAAGACGTCGGGGCCGCCTGTCGACAGAGCAGGCCACGGTTTACCATCGAACGCCCGGGAGGTAGGCAGACCCGCTCGCCCGCGGTGTCGGCCGAGACGGGGAGGTTGCCTACCTAGCAGGCGTTACGGAGCGCGGACCCACCTTGAGTGCGGGCGCGGCTGTGGTGGGCGCGGCGGTGGTGGAGGGCGCTCCCGCGCGGGGTGCGACCGTGGGTGCAGCCGTGGGCGCAGCCGTGGGGGCGGCCGTGGGCGCAGCCGTGGGTGCAGCCGTGGGCGCGGCGGTGGGCGCAGCTGCGGGCGCGGCGGCGGGCGCGTCGTGGTGGTGCTGGTGGGGGTGGTGCTGGTGCTCCTGGCCGGGCGCCTCCGGCCTGTTGCCGAAGACGGCGCCGATCACCTTCTTGGGGATGCCGAGCGCCTCGCCGAAGCCGCCCAGGGGGGAGGCCGAGGCCGGCGGGCTGGCGACGGCGAGCAGCACCGCTGCAAGCGCGAGCACCTGCGGGGCGGGCAGGTGGCCGTCACTGCTCAGGCTTCTCAACATTCAGAGCGATTAAATATTTTGCGCCACCACTACTATTGCCGGGGAGTAGTCACTTCTTCCGCCATGTCCACAATACTTTCATGAAAAATTACAAAATACTTTTTTAGCAGATGATACATTCTAACTAGCCTTAACTTAAATGACCATTACTAAACGTAAGATAATGTATCAGCTAGCTTGTACTCTCAGAAAGCGAGTGGCGAGTATGGCAGAATATTATACAGGGGGGATTGTGTCGCGCGCTCGCGCGCTCGCTCGCCCGACAATGCCCTGCAGTCGCCGCTGCCGCAACGCCTGAACAACAATGCTCACTCGCACCTTTGGACTCAGCGACCCGTCCCCCGTCCCCTAACAGCTTTAAAAATTAAAAAAAAAACAAAACAAAACAAAAAAAAAAAACTTACCTACTTTAACTTTTATTGTCCCAGCCACCCTTTAGCTTCGACAATCTAGATAAAAAAAAAATTGCCAACCAAGGTAAATGAAAAAAATAGCAACATAATGTATCATCTGCTTTCAATTCCAATCTGGATTGAAATTTTTAGCAGATGATACATTCTAGCTAACTTAAATGACAATTACTAAACGTAAGATAATGTATCAGCTAGCTTGTACTCTCATAAAGCGAGTGGTGAGTGTGGCAAAATAATATACAGGGGGGATTGTGTCGCCTCGCTCGCGCGTCGCGCGACAATGCCTTGCAGTTGCCGCTGCCGCAACGGCCGATCAACAATGCTCGCTCGGACCTTTGGACGCTTGGGATTAAGCGACCCGTGCCCCGTCCCCTAATAGCTTTAAAATGAAAACGAACCTTACCTATTTTAATTTTTACTATCGTCCGAACTACCCTCCAGCCTCGACACTCTAGATAGAATGAAATTAAATATGCGAATCAACGTAAATGGAAAATAAACATGTAGCTACAAAATGTATCATCTGCTTTCAATTCCAATCTGGATTGAATTTTTTTTTTCAAGTCGAGGACCGCGGCAGAGGTCAGAACGAGAGACGGGCCGGGCCGGGCCTGGCCGCACTCCAGCGCACGCCCGTGACGCGGAATGCGGCGACGTCACCGACCAGTCATTTATTAAACGAGCATTAGTATTTAAACGGAGACCGCGTCCATCATGCCGACGAGTTATACCCGTATGACACTTTTATGAGAAGTTTGAAGAGGCCAGAGGGGAAGGGGGAGGGGAGGGAGGAGGTCGCATCGGAGGAGCGGGTCGATCCGAGCACCGAGAGTCTTATTGCTCCATGCCGTAGGACGAAGGGCATCCAAATGACATCTGTGCGCCAAAACTTGTTGGCGTGACGCCGCGACACACTCGCCGGACCAGTCGCACCGTTATGCCCGGCCGGAGAGGGGCGGGGCGGGGCGGGGCGGGGCGGGGCGGGGCGGGGCGGGGCGGGGCGGGGCGGGGCGGGGCGGGGCGGGGCGGGGCGTGGCGAGGCGGGATTGGACGCCGCGGAGCGTTGACGAGGTGCCAGGATTCGCGAATATATGCGGGTCACGTCGCACATTTCGCCTCACGCACACGCCGACTTACTCCGACTGCAAACTTTCAACCTGTCGTGCAAAGTGTTCTGCAAAGGCCTTCCCGACCCGCTGCGCTGCCCTACTGTACACCTGCCGGCCGCTGGCCTGCTCGGGCTTATCGCCGTGAGACGCTGGCCGAGGCGAGGCGAGGCGAGGCGAGCGCCGCGGCGCCTCTACTCCGCGCCTGGGCCGGGCTGGTCTAGCAGGCGGAAAACACGTCTGACGTCATTGCAGCGCGTCTCAGACAATAATTATTTGGCGACGGCAGCCTCGTGTTGCGGCGCTCACGTGCGCGAGCGCTGCGCTTGGAGCGCCGCGACGCAGGGAGACACCGGTACGCGAGCGCCGCGACGAGGAAGAGACCGGTACGCGAGCGCGGGGAGCGCTGCGAGCGCCGCGAGGGAGGTCAAAACCACCAGTCAGACACACACAAACCTTGAAGGTCACAGAGCCTTCTATACTTAGACAAGTTAATGGACTCACGACTCACGTGCATTAACCGAGTGCATTTATTACTGCTTGTTTTAGGCACATGACACGAATTTCGACTTTTTGAGGGGACGCGGGGGTTCACACACTCGCACAGAGAACCGATGACTACAAGTATTACGCGCCCACACTGGACGACGACAACAATAACAAAACGGAAAAATAATTAAATTCGAAAAAAAAAATGACAACTCGGGTACTTATGACGCCTTTTCCCTCCTAGAAAAGCACACGATTCGCAACGCGAGCAGCACACAAAGTGAGGGACAGCTTCTCCACATTAATCCGTTTCAACCCGACGCGCCGCCGGCCGTCTGGCCAGCCACTCCAGTACCTGGAGAAGAGTCCTCGCCATGCTGAATCCAAGCTGCGTCCAAGAGACGACTGACGACACGGCTACAGGGGGGACCGCTGGAGACAGCGGCGGGAGAAGAGCTCGGCTCGGCTCGGCTCGGCCCGGCTCGGCTCCACCCGGCTCGACTCGGCTCGGCTCGCAAACCGGTCTGCGGATGGTAGGTCTCGGTCGGTCAGTCGCCAATCATCCGTCACCAAGGTTATTATTTGCGTAACAGGAGCTCACCTGAAGCAGATCCAGCGACGTCCTCTCCTCTTTCAACTGTCTTCCTTGTTTCCGATACGAGGCAAACGTCGCTCGCGAGATGGGAGGGGGGAGGGGGGGGGTCATACATTGAAATCTTGATTACGCGGCATAGTGTATTCATCATTCTGATAATCGTTTGGCAAGGAAGAAATATTAAAATGTGGCCCGCGGCGAGGCGACCGGTGAGATCAGGTGATGACCGGTACAGAGAGCCTCGGGCCCGGGGGAGCCCCGACCCCAGCACCAACAAAACGCCGGACGGGACACTTGCCGGCGGCGGCGGTCAAGCGAAGATTAACATGATCACGTGCAAAGTGTATCTCACAAACGAAAATTTACCATTTCCAGAGTGCAGAAAGCAACAACTGAGATGCCCTCGGATACATGGATCAGGTGTACAGTGTATTACGGAAGTGAATTCCCTGTCGCCCTTGCCCAATTCTTAAAAAGAAAGTGAGAACATTATAATCTTTTTTGAATAAAAGAAATAAATTTTTGATTGCAGAGAAATAAAGAAACCTGTCCGTCTAGGTGGAGCCATCGGGGGGAAATAAAAAAAAACTCTACAACCACACCGTGGCAACTCGCGGGACCAAAGCAAAATAAACACAGACCGGCGAGGAGAGGGAGAGAGAGAAAGAGAGAGAGAGAGAGAGAGAGAGAGAAGGGAGAGAGAGAGAGAGAGCGAGAGAGAGAGAGAGGGAGAGAGAGAGAGAAAGAGAGAGAGAGAGAGAGAGAGAGAGAGAGAGAGAGAGAGAGAGAGAGAGAGAGAGAGAGAGAGAGAAAGAGAGAGAGAGAGAAAGAGAGAGAGAGAGAGAGAGAGAGAGAGAGAGAGAGAGACGACTGAGTCACCGCACATTGCGGTCTGCTTGCAGGCCGTGGGAGAGAGAAAAAGGAGGGGAGAGGGGGGGGAGGCGGGGTCAGCTCCCAGGAAGCTAGCGTGCGGCGCGGCGAGCAGCCTGGCCGCCCCGCCACTGGGTCAGGCAGGTCAGGGATAACACGTCCGCGAGTGTCTCCCAAAATGTTTATCAATTTGTGCATCTTCAGCCCCGCAGAAACTCATTCTAATACTACACATTTATTCACAGCTCGCAATTTGGAGGTAAGTTCCCTCCCTTATTAATTTAATTGCGCTCAAAATACTGCCGACAAACTTGCGGCTCACGTCTCCGCTCGGCTAGTCGACACGGCCCCCGCGGTAACGCCGTACAGAGAGGATAGCTTAATTCCTGTCCGCTCCGCTGCGCTCGCACATGACAATACAAACAGCTGCAATGCGCTTTAATTATTCCGATAGCGAAGCTCAGGGGAGGACAGGGGGACTGGGGGAGGGGAGGCTAACAGCAGGTGCGTCAAAGGGTTTTTCGATAATGAATCGTTCGTAGTCGGGGGTGGGGGTGGGTTGCACCGCAGGGTCGCGAGAGAGCGCGGGAGAGAGAGAGAGAGAGAGAGAGAGAGAGAGAGAGAGAGAGAGAGAGAGAGAGAGAGAGAGAGAGAGAGAGAGAGAGAGAGAGAGAGAGAGAGAGAGAGAGGGGGGGGCGGGGAGGGGGTTCGGAGGGCGGTGTTCGGTATAATGGAGGCTGGGCAGGGCGGGGAGGGGGTTAGAGCGCTCCGCTCCGCCTCCCCGGCTCAGCTTGAGGGCGCGGGAAATTAGAAAATGGGCTGATGGACGATTTGGCAGAGTCGCGCGGGCGCGGCCAGGCCACGGCGAGGCCACAGGGCGGCCGCCTAAGGAATGAGCTGGAGGGGGGAGGAGGACACGCGGCCATGGAGGGGAGGAGAGGAGACTGACGGAGCCCGCAGCGCACGCGTGCGCGGCGCGTTGCCTATCCCGGCCACGTAAGGGGCTCCGCGCCCGGGCGGAAGTGCGTTGACTACCTTACCTAGGCTCTGCGCGGCGGACACTTCAACAAGCTATTGTCTGCCGTTTGCCGCAGCGTTTTCTTCTGCGCTCTTATATACGACTTTTCACGCCAGGCTCGCAAGATACGTCATCATCGACAGTGACAAAAATAAAGGAAAAAAAAATCATTGGCCAGTGTGACAGAAAGAGAGAAAATAAAACCCTCTCTCATTCGTATTCCTCTGGCGGGAGCGCGCACAGTAAAATTTCCTCCCCGGTAAGTAAATCGGTCGTGATTGAGCTGCTGCTGCCGCTTCGGTATGAAAGGCTCCGGGAATAAAAATTGCAACAAAAGGTGACGACAAGGCACGGCAGGGCAGGCGGCAGGGCGTGGCGAGCCTGCTGCCGCCGCCAGAGGGAGCCACGAGGGCGTGCTCGGCGTGACAAGCGCCAGGAGGCCATACCACTCGAGGAATTATTCTTACCATCGCCATTTCGTCAGAAAAGCGAAATGGCTCAGCTCGAAAATTACTCGCACTAGTGTAAAAAAAAAAATCACTACAACTTTTACCAAAAAAAAATATCTGTCATGACATTTACAGCACAGCGTCGCGTCGGCCTCCCCGCCCGGCCCGGCGGCCTAGACTCGCGCGGCGCCGAGTTCTGATACAAAGTTTGCGGTGCAGGATGAAGCTTTTCAGGGAAACGAAATTATCGACGAGTCTGTCAGGGAGTAAGCCGCCGCCATGTCGCTAATCCAGCCTGCCCTCTCCAGCCCCAGCCGCGGCCGCGCGGCCCACCCAAAATATTGGAATGGACTTTGCGCTTTCTATACCAGCCATCCCCGCCCCGCCCCGCCCCGCCCCGCCCCGCCCCGCCCCGCCCCGCTGTCGTTCAGTCCCTGCTGCCCGCAGCCGCGCCACCGCCGGTGGGAAAGGTGCGTAGTGATTCCATATGAAAAGGGGCGTGCGAGGCGCGGGGGACGCGGGGGCGGTGGGGGCGGCGGGGGCGGCGGGGGCGGCGGGGGCGGCGGGGGCGAAGGGCGAGGGGCAGTATTCAATGTGTTTTCCATTAGCGTGTTCCGAACAGAGAAGCGCGCGCGCGCCCGATTGAAACTTGTTATCGAGTAGAAGAATCTTTGGCTGCGGGCGGGGCGGGGCGGGGGCGGGGTTGGGGCGGAGGCGGGGGCGGTGTGGGGGCAGAGGGCGGAGGCGGGGGCGGGGTGGGGCCGGAGGACTGAGGTGCCGCTTTGTGCCCCGCGGGGTTGGGGCGGCGCGGCGGGACGCGCGAGCGCTTAACAGTCCCTCCAGTACCCTACACGGTGCAGCACCTCGGGCGCCATGCCTGCACTGTGAAAAATATCTTGTTAAATTCATAACGTTTTTCCTAATCTGTAGTTTCGATCGAAATGATGTCGTAAGTTGACAATCAGTATTAGGGCATTTATAAAATGCAAAAAAATAATAATAAAAAAATTGTGAAATGTAATAAAAAAGTAACAATGATCTTTCTTTATTCCCGTCTTCCACCGCCTTCCTAATGCGCCGCCTGGCTCGAGGGAACATTTATTGTGTGTGCGTTTACGCAATCCGACTGAACCTGATGATCGCGGGGGTCTGCGCGGGGCGGGGCGGGGGCGGGGCGGGGCGGGTGGCATTACCTGCGCGCCCTTACCAACCCCACCGCGCCCCGCCGCCCCCCGCCCCACCACCCCCGAGTAGTTCGCCGGGGGCCCGCACCGCCGCCGCGCCGCGGGGGGCGCTGGAGTCAGCCCGCTGCCCCACCGGCCTGTCGTGTCTCAGTCGATCGCTGGAGAGCTCGGCGAACAGACCAACCCCAACTCAGCCAGCCCTCCCGCGCCCTCGCGCTCTCTCCATCTCTCACTGTGCTCTCGCGCCGCTCGCGCCCCCGTCTCTCTCGCACGCCCGCGCGGCGAGTCGAGCGCGCGGCGGGACCGAGCCGAGCCGAGCCAGCCAGCAGGGCGCCGGGCCGAGCCGAGCCGAGCCGTGCCGGCACGAGCCGGTTGCGTGTGCGTGTGCGTGTGTGTGTGAGTGGGCTGCACGGACACTGAGTGGATACTTATGCTGCGCCTCAAAACTGTCGAGACATCTTAATCAAGTCCACTGGTAAGTATTTTAATTATTCTCCCCATGCTTGTCAACTGATAAAAAATAATAATAAAAACTCGGAATTTATGACTTGTGCATGCACTTCGATGCGGAGATAAAGAAAAACTACTATAAGTCTGCCGAGTCCTACCCTTGTTTAATTACGCTAAAATGCAAAGATTTATCCCGTGCCCTACTTTACGGCTTACTTACCGGTACCGGCGTGCTCCCGCCCCGCCTGAGGTGTGGGGTACCCGCTGCTACCCGCGCCGCGCGCCGCCGCCGGCCGGGCCCGTGCGAGGCGCGCCGCAACTGGTAAGGGTCCACCAGTTGATGCTGGATGCAGGCGTGTCGGTTGGGTTGCCTATCCCCTCGTCCGCGGGCGCTCGGACCGATGCACCCCTAGAAAAAAAAAGAACAGTACGACCTGGTTAGTAAACGGCTCAATCTTTCTTCTCGTTCGGAGGGCACTGCAGGTATCTGCGATAAAAAAACCGTCGCGTTTTATAAATATCTTATGACGGTTCTGCAGGCAGGGCAGGAGTCGATATTAAGAAGGTAAGATGAAAGTTTCCGAGGTGTTATCCCGCCCCGGCCGGGCCGCGCGCCTCCTATGCAGCCGCACTTTATGGGCCTAAGACCGTCTCATATAGTCAGATTAAAGAGTCCGGAAACTTTTCTCTAGCCGCCCTCGCTCTCTCCCGCTGCCGGCCGTTTCTTTTGCTTCCTCTTCTCGCACTCCACTCTGAAAAACCCTACGAGAAAGTGCTACAGCACGTCCTGTCAATTTGTCGTCCAGTATCACGCATAACTATAGACTACGTTCCGATCCATACGGGATGTACTTTACCTTGAAAAAAAAAATGTTGAAAAGTTCAAATAACCAACAATGACACATAATGGAGTACGGACCAAAACTTTTTACGGCATGGGCTGTACGGAAAAATTACGGTCCAGACCGTAAGGCAAGCCGTAAATGAGTACGGTGTTTTCTTATAGTGTCACTGGCTCCCACTACAACTCACTATCCGCCCAGAGCTGGAGAGGCGTGGGGCGAGGGTGGGCCATCAGCGGCCGGTCAGGTCAGGGCGATAGACCGGATAGAGAGGATTAACGAGAGGTCCACGAGGAGTGTCCCGTCGGGAGAGACGGAGAGAGAGGGGGGCGGTGAGGGGGTGACGTATAGGAGAGATAGAGGTGAGGATAACCGGGCCGCAGGGGATAGGGGAGGGGGGATAGATAGAGAGGATAGAGAGGCGGGGATAGTAAGAGGCAGGTTGGGGAAAACGTGTTTGTTATTCTTCGGGCCCAAAGAGGCGGCGGCACGGTGGTGTGGGCGGGAGGGTGAAGGAGGGGGAAGGAGGGGGGGGGGGGCTGGCCGCCCGATCTGCACTCCGTTCAGTGAACACACACACACACACACACACACACACGAGCGGGCACGCGCGCACGCATACACGCGCACACTTACCAGCACGCCTGGCTGGGACCAAGGCCCCAAGCAAACGACGAAATTGGCTCTTTTGTGCACGTGGCTGCTCGGGGAGGCTTCCATGGAGGCCATGCGGAGTCTCCGCCCGGTCCCCTCCAGCTCCAGCTCCAGCTCCAGCTCCAGGCTCCAGCCCTGCCGCCAGCCTCCTCCAGCGCGCGCTGCACGTAACTTATGTATGACTCGTGCAGACCACAGTCCGCTCACAGTTAATCCGCTTTCTGGAAAAGGGGGTGGAGGGGGCGGGAGGGGGGCTGGTGGTGAGGGGACCTTGTACCCCCGCCCTCCACCTCTCTGTCTCCTTACTGCCAAGCCTTCGGGGGGGTCAGCCCCGGCCCGGCCCGGCCCGGCCCGGCGCGTCCCCGAGGACTTGCTGCTACACCACGCCGCCCCGCCCCGCCCCGCCCCGCCCAGGCCAGGCCGCACTGTCATTGCGGGGCGGACCGGCAGCAAGAAGCTGGATTGCAACCCCTTTTACCGCCCGGGGGTGGGGGTAGGGCTGTTGGTAGGGGCGGGGGTGAGAGGCGGCCACCCGGTGGCGTTCATGGGGGACCTGAGCCACACACTTTCGGCGGCGAAAGCAAGTTTTTAGAATCGGATTATACCGCCACCGGCAGTGCTAGTGCTGCGCTCGCCCCCGCCCGCGCCCCTCCCCCACCCCACCCGGCTGCTGGCTGCACTGTTTCTCTTCCTCTCTCTCTCGCAAACTCTCTTTTCCTCCGCTCACACCACCCCTGGCCTTTCTCTTCCTCTTCGCGCTAAAACTTATCACTCCCCGTGCTCTCTCCCCCCTCCGCACCGCACCGCACCGCGCCGGGCCGCTACTCCGCCCCCCAACAACCCCTCCCCCCTCTATACTACACCTAAATGTAAATATTGGATAGCGCGGCTCGCTTGGCATTCTCGCGGCGAATGAGAGCGGCTCGGAACGACTCGGCCCACTCCGGCTAGAGCCGCAGCGCCATCAAGTTTGGGCGGGAAGCTACAAAAAAAAAAAAAAAAAAAAAAAGGAAAGAGAGAGAGAAAGAAGGAAAATGAACGAAATAGTGGGAACGGGAAGCGTAGAGGAAGGCGCAGGTTAGAGAGGGGGTGCAGATGGGTGAGCGGTGAGGGTTAGGGAGAGAGAGAGGGAGAAAGAGAGAGGGGCCTTCCCCTAGAGGGGTGATGCCGCTGCCACCGGCCGCACAGCTCGGGACGAACTCAAAGTTATGTCACTCTGTTTTCCTATTAGCTGGAGCATCCCCCTCGCCGCGCCCACTGCACCCCCGCCCCCGCCCGCACGGCGCCACTGTCGCTCCGACCTTGTCGCGGGCGGGCACTGGCTCGCGAGGTGAGCAGGCGGAGATTAGAGTGGACAGATTTCGAGAGAGAGGGAGAGAGGGGAGGGGAAGGGGGTGATGGAGAGGAATGGAGAGAGAGAGAGAGAGCGAGGGGGGTAACCTGTGTGGCCACAACAAGTCAAGGGGATGCGTGCGCGCAGACAAGAGCCGCCGCGCCACCGCCCTGGCCGCTCTGTCTCCCTCCCGCTCTCTCTCTCTCTCTCTCTCTCTCTCTCTCTCTCTTTCTCTCTCTCTCTCCCTACCTATTTCTCTCCTATACACCCACCCACATACACACACACACAGAGGCCCAGCAGACCTAACACGCACACACATAAACTCCCTCACTGACCTCACAATGCCAGGAGATTAACCTCCCAGTGTCTACCCTTTCTTCTGGCTGGGGTGCCGTCTTTCTTTGCCGCCCTACCTCTGTTGCCCCTTCCCTCCCCCTCTCCCCTTCCCTTTTACCATCCCCCTCACCCCGGCCCCCCGGCCGCGCTCCTATCGAGTAGACCGATCGCCCCTTCCTCCCATTGTACCAACATTGTACCGCTACGTACCACCGTAAAGCCTAACTCGCGCGAAAAGTACCCGGTATCCACCGCAATTCCTCGCTACGACGCCCTTCATATCCCACCCGAGCTCCTTTTATTTTAAATGCGAGGCACACGGATACTCGTCGTATTATGTGCTCTCAAAAATTTACAAAAAGTAAATTTTCAAAAATTGTTTGTAACAGGGATCGCCCGCCCTGTGCTATAGTGACGTCACCGCCGACATCGACTCGTCCCGCCCCCGCGGTCTGGGCCTGGCACTCCGGGGCCCCCGCCCCGCCCCGCCCCGCCCCGCACCGCCCCGCACCGCCCCGCCCGCGGATCCATAGCAGAAGAGGCGGGCAGGCCTGGCTCTCGCCACCGCTGTGGTTTACGGACCGAATTAGGTTTGGGCCGGTCCCGGCTGTTCCTCGCCCCGCCCCGCCCCGCCCCGCCCCGCCCCGCCCCGCCCCGCCCCACCCCACCCCGCCCCGGCCCCCTCGGGGTTGCAGGCCTCCGCCTTGGACCGCGCCGCCCGGCCGGCCGCGCCGGTCATGGTGTCCATGGCTGATGGCGTCCCCCCATGGGACACTATGTCCCAGCTCCCAGCCCCCCGCCACGCTCCGCCCTTGATGACTAACAGCCCTTCCGAGTCCTCATTTGCCCTCGACCAGGGCGCCGTGACCTGCGGCGCACACTGGAACCAGAAAGTGGGCCGGCCCTTGTACGGAACACAGCGCACTAGCTCTAATACATTCGAACTCGCGCCAAAAAAAATTAGCATCGCGTGCACTAGAGAGCCCAGTGTGCGAATAGGAATATACAATTTCACACACTTTGGTTTTCTCGTCATTAATTTTTCTCGCTCGGTACCGCTATAGACCGTTGTGTTGTTGTTACAGTTGTCGCCCTGTTGCCGTAGTTTTGTTGAAGCGAGTGTATATAATCGTTCTCGGCGCCACTCGCACTGCTCGGCTCGGGTTACCGCCCGCTGCAATAATTGCTTCTGCGTCCCTCCGGCTCCCCTGTCCTGCTCCCCCTCTTTCACTACCCCTTCCCTTCCTCCCACCTTCGTTGCTGCAATTTTCCTCCTCTTCTCCTTTTTTCTCCCCCCCTCCCCCGATCCCTCCCCTCTTCCTCCCCCCCCCCCGCGGCGGACACGGCAGCAGCCGTCGGGTCGCGTCGGGTCGCATAAAGGACGCCTATTTTAACGTTTTTCCGTGCAAAGTAGTTGAGAGGCCACAAAGCGGTCAAGTTAAGAACCCTCGTGATGAGTGGCTCGTGGAGAGTGGGGGGGGCGGAGAGAAAGCGAGAGAGAGAGAGAGAGAGAGAGAGAGAGAGAGAGAGAGAGAGAGAGAGAGAGAGAGAGAGAGAGAGAGAGAGAGAGAGAGAGAGAAATAAGGGGAGAAACGGGAGTGAGGGTTTAGAGATGAGGGAGAGAAAGAGCTTGGTGGAGTGGAGAGCTGCTCCCGCTCGGCCGTGGTCGGGCGCGAATGAGGGTGCAGAGGGGGGGGGGAGGGGGGGCGTGTGGTGTGGGCGAACATTGATTCGCCGGACTAATAAAGTAGTGGGACGCTGATTTATTGCCAGCGCCAAAAGCCGTTTTTATTTTCCTATTTTTCTTTCGCGCCGCCATACCCTCTACCCTGGAAAGCAAGAGAAAAGACGGAGTACACAGACAGAGTAAAGGGAGACCGGGGGGGGGGGGGGGGGGGGAATGTTAAAGAAAAGTCGGTCCTGCGCTAAAGAGAGAAGGCCCAGTAGTGCCCGCCTGTGCCGGTGCGGTCATTAGGGACCCTGGCAGGGCAGGCACGTGCTCGCTCTTCGTCTTCTTCTTCTTCTTCCCCGCTTCTCCTCTTTTAGTAATTCTCGCAAATTTTTCTCCTGTGACTCACATAAAGAGCAGGTTGGTCCTTCACGCACGGTCTTCCGGCGCTCCTCGGCTCCCGCTCTCTCGCTGCCTCTCTCTCTCTCTCTTGCTTCCTCTCTCTCCTTCCACGCCCCACCTCGACTACTTTGCCAAAGAAAATACGGGCCGGCCAGCTGGCGAGGAGGCGGGGGCTGCCATTGTCCTGCTCTGCGTACGCTCTGCTCGGCGAAAAAAAAAATTATAATCTTTGTGCGCACGGCGTATACAGCCACCGCAACACACCGTGCACCGGCAAAGTGTGTGTGTGTGTGTGTGTGTGTGAGGGTGGGGGGTGGAAATGGGACGAACACAGGCACGTGTGGGGCGCCGTCACGTCACCTCTACTCGAAACTTGAACCACTTTACCCCCTCTCCCCCCCTCCCAACCCCCTTCCTCTCCATTGAGAGAACCATAGATTCCCCGGAGCGGACGTGTCGTGTGGCTTGGCTCCTTCACCATTAGTGGCTGCCCCATTTAACACGAAGAAGGCTACATATTTTTTCCCCCCTCTCCGGTCTCGTTTCGTCTTTGCCCGCCAGTATGTCTTTTACTTTTGCGCCGATTGAATGCGGCACTAATTCCTACGCTCAACCCCATCTAGGTCGTCCGGGGGCTAATAACTCAGCGGGGAGAGCTATAGAAGGAGGGAAAATAGGAGAGGCAGACGGGCGAGCGCGTGGGGCGGGGGCAGTTAGTTAGTTTATTGCTCTTCGTGCAATCAAGGCCGAACGGCAAACCAAACCATCGATGGCAATTAGACGTTCGGCAAACACAGACAGCCCAATCATTCTCGACGCGATAATCCAACTAGACAAAAATATATACAAAATGCATTTTTTTTTTAAACTCCCAGAGGTTTTTTTTTTCCCCGAACAGTGTAGGCGGCGGCGGTGCTCTCTACAGACTTGGCCAGGGCTATGTTGCTGTCGTACAGTGGGCCGCGCGCAGCAGTGCTGGGGGGGGGGGGGGGGGGGGGGGAGGACAAGACAGACTCGCCGGGGAGGAGATAGTTGGACTCTCGGAAGACACACAAACAGAAACACAGACTGAGACGGCGGAATGTCTCCCTCATCAGGAACTTCCGCCGGGGTGGGCCGGGCCGAGGTTAGGTGGGGCGCTGCTGAATGGGGCAAAAGTGGATCAGGCCAGCCAGACCAGGAGGAGCCGGTCCGTCAGCGCGACGTTACAAACTTGTTGGGCTTAAAGCCTCACAACAACTCCGCAAACAACAACAACAATACAAGAAGTGCGTCTGCGTGTCAGAATGTCTTCGTGGCCGGGATCAGGTGAGATCCGCACGGCCGTGCCGCGCGCGTGCGCGTGCGCAGCCTGCTCCGCTCCAGGACCTGTGCCTGAAGGTCTCGAGGAAATTTATCGCTGCACAACCTCCTCACTCTAAGCCTCTACGCCTCTTGAAAAAAGAATAATTGTCACAACTTATTTGAAAGAATAACAAAATTTGCGACCATAGTTTCAGCGCGCGCGATAATAAGATTGCTGACACATTTTTCAGAGTATACAGAGGTCTTTGAGTTATCGGCAGAATGGGAGTACACGGGGTGGAATAGACGCACAACAAGAGACTCCCCTTGCCCTCCCCTACTGTCCCCCTAGTACTGCTGCAAGCAGCCTTGTATCGGGAGAATAATTGTCTGAGGCTCCAAATGTATTGGCCAATTCCGATCGGAACACGCCTGCTGCTCCCCGTCCTAATCCCCAGCCCCGACCCGGAGCCCGCCACGCCCCGCCCCGCCCCACCTCGGCGCTGCTGGCATGTGCGAGCAGCCGCCCCGCCCCACCCCGCCCCACCCCGCCCCGCCACAGACACGCGCGGGCGGGGCGGGGCGGCAGTGTTCGCACCTCCACCCGCGCGCACCGCGGCGTTTCTCCAACCGAGTGTGGCGGCGGCGCCAAGAGGGGACGGAAGGGCTGGGGGCGGAGGTATCAAGACCCCCGCCCCGCCCCCCGCCCTGCTTCGCCCCGCCTGCAACCCTTCCGACCACGACTTCGACCTCGACGACTACGACCACCACGACCGCGATCACAACCCCAAACACGATCGCGACCAGAACGACCAGCACCACCACCACCACTAAGACCCTCCGCCCTCCGCGGCCCTCGTGCCTGGCGCCTGCTCGCCTTGAGAAGGACCCTTCCAAAGTTGTGCAGGACTTGCAGCAGCAGTAACCGGACCGGACCGCCCAGGACCGCCCAGGACCGCTCGGCGCGGGGCTGACGAGTGGAGCCCGTCGAGGAGCTGGCCCGCCCCCGGCCCGCCCCCAGCCCGCCCACAGTGCCAGCAACGCGCCCCGTCCGCTGCAGGAGAGAGGACCGGACTACCTTTGCCGCGGCGACCAGGACAACTAACTTTCCCTCCTCTCCTCGGACTCCTTGCCTTCCCTTCACCCGTCCCCCTCCTCCCCCTACTCTTCCTCCCCCCTCCTCCCCCCTCTCTTCTTCCTTTTCCCTTTGCACATATCTTTGCGTCGGGATGGTGAGGGGCGCAGGCGGAGGGTACGACCCTTGTGTCCATGGTCGGGCTTATCAGCCGACCGTGGCGTGGAGTGGCGGGGCCGGGTGGGGCGGGGCGGGGCAGGGCGTGGTGGGGCGGGGCGAGGGCGTTGAAGGACCTGCGGGGGCAACGTGTCCCTGCCGCACCGCGCGCGCCCCGCCCCGACACTGCCAGTTAAAGTTCGCAAACGGTCCTGGTGGGCCGGCGCGGCGTGGCGGGGCGTGGCGGGGCGTGGCGGGGCGGGAACGCCCTGGTGACTGGCGTCGCCCGCTCGCCTGGAAACAATGGCACTTGGCACACGGGACCTTGTTGTTCTTGTTGTTCTTGTTCACTTTCGGTGGCGAACGTCGCCTGATTACCGCTTTGAACGCGAGGGAAGAGTGTGTGTGAGTGTGTGGGAGGCGTAGGAGAGAAGGAGGGAGAGGAGGGAGAGTACGTAAACGGCAGGCGAAGAGAAAGAGAGACGGAAGAAGGGAAAGAGAGAGAGAGACCACGTAAGCTTGGCCAATATAGTTTGCGGGCAGAAAAATAAGAGCGGCCGGAAACATACGGCTTTGACACAGCCGCATATGGTTTGCGCTAAAACGCTGCTGAATATTTAAAACGGAATGGGAATATCGAGGCCCTCTCTGGCCTAGCCGTGTGTGCCGTGGCGCGGCCGACGGGATTTCAAAATGGCGATCCGCTCAAGCTGTCCTCCTCCTTGTCCTCTCTCTCTCTCTCTCGCTCCCTCTCTCTCCGACTCACCCCTGACGCTGAGCAGCTCCCGCACACTCGCATTTTATGAAAATTGTATGGAAGGGCCGAGCGGCAGCGTTTGCCATTCCCTTCTTCTCCTCTGGTCCTCAGGACCTGCAGGATGCGCGGGGGACTGCTGCCTCGGCCCCGGCCTCGGCCCCGGCCTCGGCCCCGGCCTCGGCCCCGGCCTCGGCCCCGGCCTCAGCCCCTTGCCCGGGAATCCACTCCCGTGGACCCAACCGCCCTCTTCTCCTCTCCTCTCCTTTCCACTCCGCTGTTCAGTGCAGTTCAATCCCTGACCCAAACCCGATCCCAACCCCTTTGCCTCGCCCTCGTCCTCAGCGGCTGCCTCAGCCCCGTTCAGCTCCACCCCCCTCCCCAGTCGAGGCGACACCCTCCCCCTCCCCCTCCACATCCCCCAGCCCCACCCGTCAGGTGTATTAAATCTGCCCCCTCCGCCCCAGCCTCTACCCTTCACTCGCGTAATTAGAACTCGGAGTAAAACGAATGCGCGCGAGGAGATGGCACGACGCTGGTGGGGAAAAAAAGGAAAAGATGAGAAAAGTCGAGTCCAGGCAGCAAGTATAGCAAACGCGTGCACGGTAGTGAAATTGTTTATCCTCCCCTTTTGTTTTGTGCAGCAGAGGTTTGTTAGACTGGGGTATCCACGACTGCCGCCGCTGCACCGCTGCGCCGCACCGGCCGTGCGCGCTCGAAATGCACCAACTGTTAGCCTGAGCCTTTTGCATGCGCCCCGCCCCGCCCCGCCCCGCCCCGCCCCGCCCCGCCGGCACAGGCTCTGCATAGGGCAGAGCTGGACGCTGCGCTCGCACTGTGCTATGCACACGCCAGCCTCAGCCCGAGCCTCGCCCCGCCCCGCCCCGCCCCGCCCCGCCTCGCCCCGCCCCGCCCCGCCCCGCCCCGCCCCGCACAGCCAGAGCCCTTTGTGCTGCTCTGTTTCTAACTTGAATGGAACGAAAACAAGGCCGCCAGCCCCGCCGCGCCCCGCCGCGCCCCGCCCCGCCCGCCACAGCCCGACCACATGACCCGCCCCGCCCCGCCCCGGTCCGCCCGCCTCGCCCCGCGGGCCCCCGCACCCCGCTCGCAGCCCCTAGCAGCCCCACGCCCTCGTACTCGGTCCAATCAGGCAAGGAGGCATGAGTTGTTTCCTCGACTGAATGCCATTGATTGGCCGCCTCTTGGACCGCCCCGCCCCGCCCCGCCCCGCCCCGCCCCGCCCCGCCCCGCCCCGCCCGCCTTTGTCCTGCCTGGAGCCGCGCAGCCCACTGAGAGGGGCGTCGTTCCAGATGCGGCGCATATGCTTTACGGGCGTTCCAAGGGTGCTGGAGTAGTAGCTTCTCGAGGGCGTTCCCAGTGTTATACGGCGTGATGGGGTAGCTTCTCGAGGGCGTTCCCAGAAAACACTACGAGCTGGAGCAGCTCCTGCGGGGCGTTCCCAGTGAATATAGCGGGCGTTCTCCGTGTTCAATAACCCCGAGAGACGCGACGGTGGCGCGGCGATACGCTCCGCTCAGTCATGATCATCGCTCCGCTCCGCGGGGTTATTACTGGCAGGTGCTGCTCCCCTGCGGCGGGGCGGGGCGGGGCGGGGCGGGGCGGGGCGGGGCGCTCCCAACTCCACCGCCGCCTCTCATTATGTAGACCAGGCAGGGCCCCCGCCGCACCCCGCCCCGCCCCGCCCCGCCACTCCCGGGCCAGTCGAACAGCTCCGCAGCGCTCTGGCGGGCACATCCCGCTAACAAGACCCGACCGACCCCCGACACAAACTGCATGCGGCCATATCCGGCGCGGCGCGGCGCGGCGCGGCGCGGCGCGGCGCGGCGAGGGCGAGCTGGAGCACTATTGAGTCACCACCTCATTTCATCCCTCACTCTCCTTTTTTCCTGTTTTCTGAAAACTTCAACAACAACAAGTTCATATGGAGGCTCCGCTAGGGGGTTGTTTATTCCGCAGCCCCCATATTGCACGCTGTACCCTGCCCCCGCCCTCACCACAACCCCCGCCCCTACCCCCGCCCCCCGCCCCCGCCGGCGGCCATCCCTCAAGACTGGCCGCCGGGTAAACTTTTATCACCCTTCTGTTTCCTTGTGGGATCCAGGTCAAGCCATGCAGCAGGGGAGGCGGGCCGGGACGGGCCTGGCGCGCCAAGGTGACGGCGTGGTGTGGTGGGGCGGGCCGGGGCGTGGCGGAGCGTGGTGTGGCGGGGCGGGGCGTGGCGGGGCGCCAGGCGCGGTACTGCACCCATCAGGGCTGTGCGCCCGCCGCGCCCGCGCCGGGCTCGCGCTACCGGAGGGTTGGGGCGTGGCGGCGTCGGAGGGAAGGGCTGCTGCTTGCCTGGTCTGACGCCACTCTCTGCCACGCCCCGGAACGCCCCTCCCCGCCACGCCTCGCCACGCCCGCGAACACAAACAGGAAGGGAACTTGGGGACGGTCCAGCCCAGCAACGGCCCTTCTCACCTCCACAGAGCTCCCCTTCTCTACCTCCATTGCTCTCTCCCTCTCTCTCTCACCCCGCCATCAGGCCCACGTTCTGCCGCTTCCCCGTCCGCTTCGCTCCGAGGGCCACGTTCCACCCCGCCTTGCAGCCGGTACTTGGCCCAGAACAATCAGACATAGTCGGTCGGCTAGGGATAGCATAACTCCTGGCTCCTGGCTCATGGCTCCTGGCTCATGGCTCGTGACTTCGGCCCTGCCGTCGTACCGTCGTCGTGGTTCCAATGTCATCATTATTTGATTAGCTGCTCCAGGAAAAACCGGTCCAGTACCGTGCCCTGCAAGCCACCAGCAAAAGATGACGACGCCAACGCGAGAGAGAGAGACACCGAGAGAGAGAAAGAGAGGGAGAGAGAGAGAGAGGGGGAGGGAGGGGGCAGAGAGGAAGCCAACGATCAGAGAGTAGGGGCCGAAGGAAAAGTCGGGCAAAAGTAGTCCTTTAATGACCGGTTCGTTTAACTTTCGTGTGTCCCAGGTAAGAGAGAGCGCGGAAAGGACTCTATCGACTGGAACTGCGGAGCGGAGCGGGGTGCTGCTGGCCGCGTGGAAGGGAGAGAGAGAGAGGGGTGGAAGGGAGAGTAAGGAGAGTTATTGGAGACGCATGGGGTTGCCCATAGCCCTATTGAGCGTAGCTGCTAGGGTGTTTGGTCCCCTGAAAGGTAGGCAAATTTCCGCCATTTCCACGCCTGTAGAGGTCGGTTCCTGTATGCATGTGTGTGAGTGTGTGTACGCGCGTATGTGTTTGTCTCCCTAAGAGAGTAGGTGAGAGAGATGGTGAATGGAAAGTAGGAGTGAAGTGAACGTAGAAGGGGCGCTACGCTCCACCACGCCCCACCACGCCACTCCCTACTCCTTTCCCCGTCAGGACAAATGAAAGCGACGCTCGCCCGCCCAATCATCTCGCGCGTCTCACTTGAGTGAATTTCCAATCCAAATTACTTCAAACGATATCGCTCCACTCCCCGCCCCGCCCCAGGTCTCTTATTTCCGATACCATCCAATTCAGCTTTGCTACAGGCTGCCTGCTGCGTTCCCCGCATCCTTCACCATTTCTCTCTCTCTCTCTCTCTCTCTCTCTCTCTCTCTCTCTCTCTCTCTCTCTCTCTCTCTCTCTCTCTCTCTCTCTCGCTCGGCCCGTACCGACCGCGATCGCAAACACGTATCGTGTTCCCCTCGCTGATCGGGTCCTCTCTCCCCCCCTGCCCGGCCCGGCGGCCCGGCCCGGCCCGGTGCTGAGAGGTTGTTTCTCCGGGCGTGACGGACCGGAACCGGAAGTCGGAAGCGCCTGCGCCAGACTCGACACGCTGTCCGGCGGAAACAGGAGCCGGAGGAGGAGCGACGCTGCTGGCTGGACACAGGCCGTAAGCCGCACTGCACCCGGCCTGGGGGCGGGCGCGGTGGTCTTACAAATAAACGCCCAGCTCAGTCAGGCGGGACGGGACGCTCCCCCCGCCACACTCCACTCACCCTCTCGCCATCCTTGACCCCAAACTCTCACGCTTCCCTAGGGCCCCGGGGGGGCACCCCGTGTGGTTATTGCGTAATCGCGGGGCCCGTCGTTAATTATGCAGAACCGCGCCGTGCAGAGCGACGGCCCCGCCCCGCCCCGCCCCGCCCCGCCCCGCCCCGCCCCGCCCCGCCCCGCCCCGCCCGGGCGCAGCCGAGCGCTATCGTAAATTTATTAAGCCGAGACGCCCGTTTTCTTTTACCTCCTCACTGCCTCCCAGCCCCTACCCACCCCAATGTACGCCTGCTCAAGTTCCCCCTCCCCCACCTCGTTATTTTACGGATGCCCCCCTCCCTCCCTGCCCTCCCGCGGTGCAGTCGGCCCCGCGGCTTTTGAAGTAGCCAGCTCCGATATTTGCTTCATAACTTACAGACGCCCCCTCAGTCACAGCGGGTAGTCCCCGGCAGTGGCGGCCCTGCTCGGCCTTGCACGGCAGACAGGCCGATCCTCGTCCCTCCGCGAGGCGAGCGGGCCTAGAGTCGGATTTGAGTGCGGAAGGAGTAGAGGGATGCGTGCGACCCCTCCCTCTCCCCTCTCTCTCCCTCTCTCTCCCTCCCTCTCTCTCGGGGTGGGCGGCGCGAGGGTAGTGTCGGGCACGCGGAAAGCGGGTCGGATCCGCTGGGGGTTGCCAAAGGTTGCGCACTCAGCCCCCCTCCCGCCCCGCCCCCGGCCTCGTGCGTCCCTCCCTCCCCTCCGTGCTATTTCATTTTGTCCGCCCTAACGCCCTCCATGCATTTCTTTACCAGAGCAGCGGTGCGCGCGCGCGCTCCCACCGCGCCCCGCCACGCCCCGCCACGCCCCGCCACGCCCCGCAACGCCCCCACACTCCCATCAGGGTACGCACGGCGCGCCCCGAGGACACTCACTCACTCCCGCCCCGCCCCGCCCGCCGCGCCTCGCGTGCGCGCCGGGCTGCAAGGAGTGTAGTCAGACCCGCCCGCCCCGCCCCGCCCCGCCCCGCCCCCAACAGAGTCACTGCATTATTTCGAGCCGTCGTCACCCGCGACCTGGCATCGCCCGCCCTTACCGCACGCTGCACCGCATCACGCTACAAGATGCACACCTGAAGAGACAAGTGCACGAATGCGGTAATTCACGCACCAACAAGTGCGCAACACTCGCATACACTCGAGTTTTAAGCCAATCTCCAACTTCTATACGCCCAAACTCTGTGCGCACATACCTCTCTTCTCTTTCCCTCTCAGTCTCTCTCTCTCCACCCCTATCCCAGCCGGGACGCGCGGGCCCGCGGCCCTACCCCTGGACGGCAATAAAAGAGGCCTCCGCTCCGCATTCCTGGCCTGGGACCACACTACTGTGCTTCGGTGCGGTCGGGGCGGGGCGGGGCGGGGCGGGGCGGGGCGGGGCATGCGGCGTGGCGCGGTGTCCAAGTTGGCGCGGGGTGCGCGCGGCAGCGGTCTGACACGCGCTGGCCCGGGGGCGGGGGTTGATGACGGTGCGGGCGCGCGGGACCCCGCCACGCCCCGCCACGCCCCGCCACGCCCCGCCACGCCCCGCCACGCCCCGCCACGCCACACCACGCCCCACCCCGTCCCGCCGGGGAGGCTGCGCTGTCGGGGCAGCAAGGTGCGCGCGAGCGCTGGGGTGAGGGGAGGCAGACACATCCGCTTGTTCCCTACTGCTCCTCCGCATCCCCCGCTGCGCCCAGGGGGCTGGGACAGTGGGCCACCCCCCGGGCCATCCCGGGGCCACCCTGAGGCCACCCTGGGGCCACCCCGGGGCCGCAACCGCCACCACCGACGAGACGACACCCCGCCACCGCCGCGGGCCGCGACTCCTCGCCTCCTTGTTGCTCCTGACTGGACCCGCAGGGGAACGCCCGCAGAGTCGAGGGTAGGCAACCCGCCGGGCAGCCGCGTCGCGCGGGACAGACGACCGCGGGGCTCCCGGGCGCTAGCGAGAGAGAGAGAGAGAAGAGAGAAGAGAGAGAGAGGAGAGAGAGAGAGAGGAGAGAGAGAGAAGAGAGAGAGAGAGAGAGAGAGAGAGAGAGAGAGAGAGCAGTGCGTGGAGGTGCGCCACAAAGGGTTACTCGGTGTCACCGTGCCAGCGCTAGCGTGGCGTGGCGCTGCGCGGCGGAGGCGCAAGAAGCGAAGCGAGCGGAAGAGACTTTGGGTCCTTTGGCGGGCGTTGCGGTGAGGATCGGGGGGGTGGGGCGGGGTCGGGTGGGGTGGGGCGGGGTGGGGCGGGGCGGGCTGCGGGTGCGAGACACAGCCGAGGACACAGCACTGTGCGGGTGCACCTGCCCGCCCCGCCCACCGCGCCCGGCTTGTGGCGTTCCGCACGGCAACATCAAAGCGTGGTGGTCTCTCTCTCTCTTGCTCTATCTCTCTCTCTCCCTCTCTAGCGGGGAGCGCGCGCCTGTGGGTGTGTGTGTGAGCAGGGAGCACCCCACCGGAGCGAGGCGGGGCGGGGCGGGGCGGGCGGGGCAGATCGCGGGGCGTTCCGGTATTTGCCTGCTGCTGGTGGGGGGAATCACACTATGTGCGGTCGCCGTTTAATACGCGGCAGTCAATCCCCTTAGCCGAGCCGAGCCGGTCCGTGACGCGCCGCGCAATGACAACCACCGGCGTGATTAAATTCCAAGGCTTTGATCCTCGCCCCGCCCCGCCCCGCCCCGCCCCACCCCGCCCGGTTCATATGCGATATTATTGGATACGGCGTGGACGGGATGGCGGTACGCGGTCTGTCTACGCGGCCCCGCAGAGTGAGCCGCTATGTCTGAACGGACATGATGGAGACTCTCGCTCTGCCGAATAACGGGGATAAAGTAACATAGATTTTTACAAATCTTAAAAAAAATCGTCAAACCAAGATTTTTTTTCTAAATTGTGAGACTGTAAAATGAGTGTCAAGTCCATATTTTTTCTTCCTCTGCTCTCCCCTGCGCTGCGCGGTGGGGCGCTGATGGTCGCGGGCAGGAGGCGCGTGAGGCGACGCGCCCGGCAACTCGATCGAGGCCCTCCTCTCCTCCGCTACATCCTCACGCCCAACGCCTAGCACACACTCCACTCGCCCCCCTGCACTTTGCCAAGACGTCGCGGCGCGTCGCTTCGCCTCGCGTCAGTCAGTCAGTCAGTCTGTCTGTTGTCTCCAGACAGACAGCGCGCGACTGACTGCGAGCTGACGCGTTGAGCGACACGACGTCACGGCGAAGGTGGTGACTGTTGGAGCGAGAGCGAGAGAGAGAGAGAGAGAGAGAGAGAGAGAAACAGAGAGAAAACCTGCTGGGAGTCCTGTCGAGGGGCTGTTGTACCGAGCCGAAAAGAGAGTGGCGGTTCTACCCTGCCCAAGTCCGTGCAAAACACTTCACCGAGAAAAAAAATTCTCGCGCTACACCCTCCCTCCCCCACCAAAAGAAAACATTATTTACCTCCCCCTCCCCCGCCACAGCACCGCGACCTAATACTCCCAGACGTCCTCCTCTTAATGGATGGCGAGGGTCCGCGTGGTGTGGTGCCGGTGCCGCGGACAACATGACCTCTCGCCGCCGCGGCGCATACCTCACGAGAAGTACGGAAGGACGCCCCCCCCCCCCCCCAAGGTATCTCAAGGTGAAAGGCGCGCCGCCGGTGGGGAACGCGATACCGCCGTATATTTCTGCTTTATGACAGACCTGCGCGGCATTTTATTCTCTCGGCGTAATTGTTATTGGGATACCGGCGAGGCGAGGCGAGGCGGCACGAGGCTAGATATGTGTGTCAGGTCAGGCTAAGCGTGTCATTGCCGCAGCCGAGAAGAGGTGAGGGTCGCGAGCGACCGCTTACGACCCGCGAAGTGTGTGAATAGCGCACACTTAAAACATGAGACACTTGCATATTTCGCGGTAGCGCGGCCGCGGCCGTGGCATGGCGGTGTCTACGTGGGAGCGACAAACTCGACTTACTCACTCCACCCCCGGCCCCGCCCGCCCCCGCCCGCAGTGTTGATGTGAGGGTAGCGTGTCTATCGGCCGCTAGAAGGCGCTGGCGCTGCGATTGGCCACGCCGCACCGCGACCCCGCGCGCGTTCTATCTCTATCTTCGACGTCTAGCGCGCGGCGGTGCCGCCGCCGCCTCACCGCTCGCGAAAGAGATAGAGCAATCGGGAGGGATAATTCCGAGAGGGAAGGTATCCTCCCCTAAGTGCCTCCACCTTCACCCCGGTTGCGCCATATTTTTGTTTTTTATTATTCTTTTGTCCTTGGGCGGGGCAGGCCACCGCACTGTCCCGCGCGCACGTAAGCGCCGCGCCGGGGGACGAGGCCGACGAAGGACATCTCCTCCGCCCGATATAGTATTATTGCGCGAAATCCCCTCGATCCACTTCCCTCCCCTCCGCGACCAGTAGCGGCGCGGCGCAGCGCGGAGACGCGGCGTATTACCTCTGGGCCAGTAGCTGCTGCGGGGCGGGGCGGGGCGGGGTGGGGCGGGGCGGGGCGGGGCGGGGCCGTCTTACCGCGCGGAATAAGAAACAACCTTTTCTCTGAACTGATATCAAATAAGACGCGGGCGCGGCGGGGCGGGGCGGGGCGGGGCCCCTCGGGAGGGGCGGGGCGGGGGGAAGATATCGAGGAAATCTACTTGCGACGACCAAAGCGGCCCCTGCTCCACCCCCACGCGGCCGCGCCGCGCCGCACCTCACCCCAGACCACCTTTACCCAACCCAAACCGACCCCGCCCCACCCCACCTACAGCGCGCGCTCCGCCCCCCACACACTGTCACGGGGTCCTGATTTATCGGGACTGTAAGAAATGCTAACAGTTTTCGTTCTCGCCGAGGCGCTAGGGCCATTCATAATTGCGTAACTACAGCTTAATCCCACGCGAGCGCGTGCGTACGTTATTCCGCTGCCAACTAGACGTATACCTCCCCATTCTGTTTCTGGCAGCGGAAGGAGCTGTAGTCACACTGATCGAAATCTAATGAGGTGCGTAGCGCTCTCTCTCTCTCGCTCTCGTATTATTGCCCTGGGAGCGGCTAAGCTTTCGACCCAGAAGCGTCAGTCTGTGTGTGTGTGTGTGTGTGTGTGTGAGTGCGTACTTGTGTGCAGTTTCCCCCGACCTGAAATGACGTCGTAAAAACTATAAGTCCCTTCTCCCATGCGACGGCAACTATTTGCGAAGCGATAGCTGCCGCCAAGATTGCTGTGTTAGAGCCAGGAGGGAAGGGCAGGATATAAGGAAGGAATTATCTAGCAATAAAAAATGCAACGCAAACTCGTTTGAGGAGACTTTAGGCGAACTACGACAGTTTTTCCTTATTTTGGTTATGGCTTGTAGCAGAGTCCTCGCGCGCGTTTGGGTAGGCGGCGGTGACGCTAGTAGCGGGGCGGGGCGGGGCGGGGCGGGGCGGGGCGGGGCGGGGCGGGGCGGTGGATATCCGAGAGCAGGTGTAGGGGCGGGGCGGGGAGGAAAGTTGAGCCGTAAAATACGACGTGCGGATGGCATAGCGCAGGCAATGATTGAGACAGATGGGCGTGCCGCATGCACGCGGGCACCGGGCCGCGGGGGCGGGGCGGGGCGTGGCGGAGTGCGGTGCGGTGGGGTGCGGCGGGGCGCGGCGGGCCCCGGGTGTCGCCGAGCCTGTCCTAACGCTCGCTATGCCGGCCGGCCCGTGGTGGGGCACAATAAGGCCTGCTGCCGAGAGGGTGTGGCGACTGAAACAAATCTGCAGGGCCCTGCTGAACTACGCGGCAGGCCAGCCAGGCACGCTAATTCTGTCCCCACCCGCGCCGCCGACACTTTGTCGTCGCGATATACCCGCCGCGAGCGCGGCTTGTTCTGTGCGTGTCCTGAGTAAGGCTAACGATGTTTCCACCCTAATACATAAGAAAATAACCTTACTACCGGCGCGGTATTAACTCGACGGGGGCAGGCGAAATGGCGTCATCACAAATGGGAGACAAAAGTAGAGTGAATGTCTGAAAGTGCTTAAATGTCCGCGGACGACTGATGAATGAGTGACTGAATGATGAATGCATCGCCATACCGATCAGCATTGTGTGTGTGTGTGTGTGTGTGTGTCGCGTGCTGATGGGTTGTTGCGTTTCATGAATCATTAGTGCTCCTGATGGCAGTGCTCTGTGTGTGCGTGCGCGCGCGCGTGGGAGAGTACGAACTGGCGCGCCTATACAGTACTACTACTAGTAGTTTCCCGCCTGCATACCTCCCCCTTGCGGCCCTGCACTTAGCGCGCGGCTGTGTGTACATCGCGAGAAACAGCGCCCCCCTCCCCTACCCCGCCCCGCCCCACCGCGCCGGCCGCAAACTGTTGCGGGATGTCCCCCCCCCCACCCCCGGGGCACGTCTGATGCACCCTAATTCATTGCAGTAATATGCTGCACACACATGCGGCGTGGCCGGCGGCGCGACGTGACGAACGGGCCGTACGGGCTGCGCCACGCCACGCCCCGCCACGCCGCGCCAGTAGTATAGTACGTACTGAAGTGAGCGACATGTTTTTGGTTCGCGCGGGAAACAATGTTTCGAACACGAACGGACTCGCATCGTAGTTGTGACGCAAGCTGACAAATATTTCACTGCGCGAGACTTACATGATAAACCGAGTCGCAACTTTAATGCAGAGCGTTTCCTGCACGAATCCCTACCGTGTTCCGGCTTTCGCAACGCGCCTGCCTCCGCGTGGCCCGGCCCGGCCCGGCCCCCTCCTGCTGCTACACCATTTCTCCTTCTGGTTTGCGTGAAACTGATGGTAACTACACAAGACGCGGCTTCTACATTCCCCCCGGGGGGAAAGAAGACCCAGCGAGAGAGAGAGATAGGAAAAGAAAGAGCGCGCGAGAGAGAGAGCGAGAGACGCGGTGGGAGCGATGGACGTGCAAGGGGAACAGACGGAGACAGAGAGTGGGCGAGGCGATGGGCCCGAGCCAAAAGAACAGAAGAGGATTGAGAAAAATGATATACGGGCCCGGCCGCGGGGCGGGCCGCTCCGTTTGCGAGAGAGAGGGGAAAGACAAAACAGATCGACATCCTGTGATCCTTCCCACACGATGCCCCGCCCCGCCCCGCTGCTCCGCCCTTCCCAGGCCTCCCCTCTGGGTTGGCATAGGTTCGACCACGACTTTTCCTCCCCCGCCCCCGCCCTTCTGCAGCCCCTTAAGCGGCCTCCATGAAAACATATGAACGTCGAAGCCCACTGCCCCCTTCGCACAGCGTCCTGGGAGACACCAGCACCACTTGCCATCTGCGAGGAGTTTCTCTCTCTCTCTCTCTCTCTCTGGCCTGCCCCGCCCCATTAGACTGCCTGGTTGCACATTGCGGTAGCCGAGTGCAGGACTGCCAGTGACCCTCTTCCTTCCTTTGCCCTCTCAGAGTCAGACTGCTCCCTCGCTTGTTTCTCCTCCTCCTGCTCCTACTCCATGTCCTTGCCCCCCCCCCCCCCCTCCCCTCCTGCCTCGTCGCCCCCGTCCCCAGCGGTGCCGTCGCCCTGCGACCCCCACGTCCATATTTTCTCACACTGTTTCCCTTCATAAATCATACATGCAAAAGCTGCGCGTGGCGTCGCGTAGCGCGGCGGGGCGGGGGACGGGGAGGGGATGGAGAGGTCATTGGGAGAGCTGTGTGCTCCGAATAAGTTCCTCGTAATGCTAGTCCGTGGCCGGGCGGGGCCTGGCGTGGCGCGGGGTTGTCACGAGGCGAGTCTAGTATCCGCCCCTTCTCCTCCTCCTCCTCCTGCCCCCCCCCCTCTCCCTTCCCGGAATGTGCTCACATACGCGGCGACCGCAGGAAGCCAGCAATTACGAGTGTATTCGTATTTGTGCGTACACGCGTACGCATGCGTGTGTTTGTTGTGTGTATGTGTGTGTGTGTTTGGCTTTATCATTAAAGAGGATGCATTTAAATCGAAACAAAAAAAAAAACTCTCGCTCGAGGCCAAAAGCAGGAGGAAAAGAGACGCGAACGCGCGCACCGTACACCTCAATTGCGGCATATTCCCTTTTTATATACATTTTTATTTTTTATACCACATCATACTTTGTTTTTTTTTTTTCATCCCGGACGTGCTCGCGTTATTCGACGCGCTCGACCGAGATTTTCGGCCGGGGGCACGAATGCCCCCTCCATCCCTCCCACCCCGACCCCTGCCCCGCCCCACACCTGACCTGCCTCGAGGCCCGGGCGGGCCCGGGCGCCGCCGCCAACAACTGTAAGTGCACCATTACACTCTCTTTGGGGCGTTACTGTGCGGCCGCCGGCAAAGGCCCGTGCAGACCCGGGGGCGGGGCGGGGCGGGGCGGGGGGCGTCCAGGGGTTAATCTAAACCGGTGCGACATTAGTGCCACATCTTTTACAGGTGCAGGCTGGGCGGGAGGGGGTGGGGGTGAGGGTGGGCGCGGGGGCAGGTGGGGGTGCGGGCCGCCCCCGGGCCAAGCACTTCGTCTTGCGCTGCTCTTCCTCCAACCCCATCCATTGTGCTCCGATCCGGAGGGCACGAGAGAGAGAGAGAGAGAGAGAGAGAGAGAGAGAGAGAGAGAGAGAGAGAGAGAGAGAGAGAGAGAGAGACCGGACGGCGAGGGATGGAGAACAGGGAAGGCGCACGCGGAACCATTTCGCGCCAGAGTTTCGCAGAGTGCTGTCCTTCCTATCCCCGAGTGACGCGCACACCACGCGGCAGGCCGCAGGGGGCGAGCGTCACCTTAATTTCCAGCGCACACAAAGTCGTCCTATTTCAGACTAATACCCTATTTTTTTTTCCTGCTGGGCCTATAATTATTTTTAGATGGAACACCCTGATGTCTCCCTCGAGGCATAAGGGGTTGGCGTTGACGGACGCGAAATGGCGATGCAAGTGGCGCGGCGCGTCGCGCCTGCTCGGTAAATAAGTCCAAATTATCGGACGACTGATCTAATAACTGTTTATTACGGCCTGCCGATGTCCCCCGGGAGGACTCACCCCTGCTGCCCGCCCCCCGCCCCCCAGCAGCTACCCTTATGGACTACACGCATAGGGGGTGGGAGAGAGACGGTTCAGGGGGGCGCGCGTCCCACGGGGGTGGCGTGAGGCGGAGCAGGGGAGGAGAGAGAGAGACAGAGAGAGAGACAGAGAGAGAGAGAGAGTAGTCTCGGCTGCGGGGAAAAATTGTGTTCTGAATTGGAAGTGGCGAGTATAAACATTTCATCGGCAGCGCCTTGTGCCTAGGAGGCGGCGCGTGGGGGGCGGGGTGGGGCGGGGTGGGGCGGGGTGGGGCGGGGTGGGGCGGGGTGGGGCGGGGTGGGGCGGGGTGGCGAGGATGGCCTCGCCGAGAACGCCCCGCCCCGCCGCGCGCCAAGCCCCCTCACGCACAAACACGCCCCGCCGGGCCTAAATCCTTGATGACGTTTTGTCCATGCGCATGGCCATGGGCCGTCGTCTCTGTCGTGCGCCATAGCAGCGCCACCTGGCGGAGCCTCTAGCCGATAATCCAAAACAACTAAACAAACGACAAAAAAAAAAACGCGACAAAACAGACAGAACTTTGATTTTTGGCGCGCGCGTGAACGCCATGGCGAGCGCTGTACTGCTGCCGTTTTCCCCGTTATTTCTAAATGTCAGCACCACCGTCAGCGCGACGCGGTGTGGCGGGGTGGAGACGGGGCGGGGCGGGGCGGGGCGGGGCGGGGCGGGGCAGCAGCAGGCCTGCCAACGAACGTGCGGGCGCGCATAAAAAGAGAAAGTTTTCTGAATCAAGTTGAACACAGAGCCCGGCTTGGCGCGCGGAGAGCAGCCGGGCGGGGCAGCGCGGGGCAGCAGAGCAAAGCAGAGCTGGGGGTCAGTACATTTTGTTAAAGCATTTTCGAGAAGCAACACACCAAAGTTTCCGGCCAGGCCAGGCCGGCAGGGCAGGGGCGCCAACAGTGCGCTGCTTTTGCTTTCCGAATAAGCGCCGCTACCGCTCCTTATTGCTGGAATGGGAGGCGGGGGAGGGGAGGAGGAGAGGGAGGAGGAGGAAGAGGAGGAGGGGTGGAGGAGGAAGAGGAGGAGGGGTGGAGGAGGAGGAGGAGGGGTGGAGGAGGAAGAGGAGGAAGAGGAGGAGAGGTGGAGGAGGAGCCGTCAGCAGACCGAGCGGGAGCCAGAAGCAGCAGATTCCTGGAGCTCAAGATAACTCCCCGCCCCGCCCGTCCCGCCGAAGCCAACACCAAACAATTCGTCCAATCTGTTGGCTTGCTGCTGCAGTGCTTTGCTTTTGCCCGGCTGGCTGGGGGTGAGTGAGGTTAGGCCCCGGCGCAGGTAGCGTCGCATCCGCCCTCAACATCTTTATGACCGTCCAGGCCGAGCCCAACGATTTGGCACGCAGTTAGGCGGAGAGAGAGAGAGAGAGAGAGACAGAGAGAGAGAGAGAGAGAGAGAGAGAGAGAGAGAGAGAGAGAGAGAGAGAGAGAGGGGGGGGGGGGAGAAGGGGCGAGAAAGAGAGATGGTCGGCAAAGATCGCTGCTGGCCACAAACACAATGAATGCCGGGGCTCGAGAGGTGGAGGGGAGGCGGAGGGGAGGTATAAAATATAAGGCGTCCCACAAGGCGGAGGGCGCGTGGCTATTGAGACGCGGGCGAAAGCCCCAGAAGTGCCGCCGCTTTGCTGGTTTCTAATTCGCCCCCCTGCGGGACGGGACCCACTGACCTGCGGCACTTTTGTGTGTCGCCGGAAGGTATTAGCGTGGTGACCACCGCGCAGAGCTCGAATCGCTGTCGTGGTTTCTTTTTTTCCCCCGCTTTCCTTTGAAAGCTTTGCATTATTTCGCAACCCTCCCGCGTTCCGGATGACGACGCGGCGACGAGCAAAAAAATATAAACAACACAAAACAACAACAACAATAAAGAACAGCCGCGGCCAAAAATGCAAATTTTCTAGAAAACCTAAATTTAAGTAAATTACCGGTGTTGCTTTAGCAAATAAGTTCTCACGAGAAATTTCACACATTTCATGGGAGAAGTGTGCGACATTCACACAGTTGCGTCGTCACAGGCAGCTGCTCTGTGCCCCTGTATGCACAGGCCGGCCGCGCCGACAGTCTCCGCGCGCCCCTCACGGTCATAACCCAATTAACCCTTTGCTTTTACTTTATTGCAGGTAAGGCAAGCCGTGGAGGCCGGAGCACCTGCAGCCCGGGCGGGGCGCGGGGGGTAAGCAGCGGGGCGGGGCGGAGGGTTAGCCTCGGGGGGTTACGACCACCACCTGATATTGGCTTCATTCCGCCGAGGGGTGACGGGGCGGGGCGGGGCGGGGCGGGGCGGGGCGGGGCGGGCGAGCTGCTGCCGCCGCCTCGGAGAGCATTTAGGTCGGCGTTTACAGCGCGGACATCCACTTACTGCTGCCGAAGACGATCAACAAGGAGACGGCGGAGGCGGTGCACGGGGGCGGGGCCGGGGGCGGCGCGGCCAAGGCCTCTACCGCCGCCAGGGCCGGGGGCGGCAGGGCGCCAGGCCAGCGGAGGCAGGAGGTGCAGTGAAACAGGACGGCCCGTTTTACAAGGGGCACTAAAGCCGCCGTTTCATGTAACGCCGCGAGAGCCGCGCCGAGCCACCCCGAGGAGGCCTCGGCCTCGGCCTCGCCTACAGGCGATGAAAAAAACTGGAGCTTCCCACGGCCTTAGTTTTCCTTCTTATTTTTGTTACTGCTCCTCAAAACTGCGAGGCAATGCATGCAAACTAACTGAGCGCAATTTCGACTTTCACTATCTGCGTGTTCAGTAACGCCCCACACGCGAGACATTGTATTATTGTATCTATCGCGCCTTTCGCTATTCCCGCGCGGATCTGGTGGGTCCCCCTTCTACACCATCACCCACAATTTTTTTCCCCGCCCGCCTCCCGCCGCTGCAAACAAAGTCATTGGCGATACAGCTAGCGAGGGCGTTTAGCAGGACGCCACCAAGCGGGGGGATAATCATAACACTTGGAGACGAGACAAGCATCGGCGGGGCCAACAACGGGAACGGGCGGATCGGAACCGAAATAGCGCCGATCGTTTCCCGTCCCGCCCCGTCCGAGGTAATCATACTTTCAAACTTGGCGCGCTGCTGCTGCTGCTGCCGCAGCCATGCCAGTCGTTTTATTCTGATTCGCTTGGCTCGCGCGTCTCTCCCAAACGGAACGAAACAAACACCCGGCTCGTACTCACTGCTCTGCTCCGCTCTGCCGCGCGCCATGTCCCCCCAAACATTATTTTCTTTCTTGTTTTCTCCCTTCTATATATATATATATATATTTTTTTTTTGCGCTGGCCCCGTACTGATCCGGGCACTGGCAATGGCATGGCAGTCCCTGCACGACCGGGTCACCCCCCCCCCCTCTCTCCACTCGGCGCCGCCCAGGCCTCTCCATGGCGCTGCAGCAGCGCGGGGTGCTCGGCGGGTCGCTACACCTCTTAGCACTATACGGGGGACAACAACGCCAGCGGGGGGAAGGCCCGGCCCGGGAGAGAACTCTCATGCGGACGAATTTAAGCAACTCTCCACGTCTGGAAAGTTGATCCATGCCCGCCCCGCCGCCCCGCTCCGCCCCGCCCCGCCCCGCCCCGCCCCGCCCCGCCCCGCCCCGCCCCGCCCCGCGCCTGCAGCAGTAGCAGCGGGCGGGCGGTTCGCTCGCAACACACAAGCAACACCGTTTCCGTTTTATGTAGTCTGCTTTTATTTTCTCCTCTGGCGACGCATAAACATTTATATGCGGACGCAGTCATAACCACCCGTAAACGCGTCGGGACTCGGCTGTCGCGCAGGCGTGCGCCGGTGCGGTGCGCCGAGTAAAGAATGTCCCGCAAAAATAGCGACAAGGCGACTAAAACGTTCAGCTTACTATTTAGGGGTCGCGTTGGTTCCCGTGGCAGTGGACTCCGCGGGTGGGCGAACCCCGTGGCCAACACGTTCGATTTCCGATGTGAATGTGTGGCCCGTGTGCACTTGCATCCGGGGTAGCGGCACGCCACATGCATGGTAACGATCACAGAAGCGCGTGGTTTAAAAAGAAAAAAAATTCGCTGCAGATTACTATGGCTATTTCCAAGATTATCAAGAAGGCACCGGGCTTGGACGCGCTGCAGTGGGCCGGAAGCACCCCCTCCCCCTCGTATCTCTCTCCGGCTCGGCTGCCCTGCCCTCCCTGGCCTGCGGCCTGTGACCCGGAGCCCCCACCCCCGACCCCGTAGCGTGCAGCGGCCAGGCTTGCGACAGCGAGTTCCTAGGGCTCGTCTCGATAAATTACAATCCAGGTCTCTGCGTCCCGTCCCGCTCCGCTCCGCCCCGGTCTGGTTCACCTCACCCCCATACAACCCCCACCCGTCTATTTTCACCTCACCGCTCATTCCGCCGTTTTTCCCCCCGTTCACTCGCTCACTCTTTTGCAGGCAGCGCCCGCCCCCTACTCAGTGCCTATCTCTCTTGTTACACACCCCCTGCCCCTCTCACTCTATCGCCCCCATCTCACTCCTCCATCCTGCTCTCTATCCACTTCCTGCGCCTCTCCACACGACATCTCACCCCAATCTCTCTCTCTCTCTCTCTCTCTCTCTCTCTCTCTCTCTCTCTCTCTCTCTCTCTCTCTCTCTCTCTCGCGAGGGCCTTTCTCTAGAGGTCTTTTGTACGCGCGGGTCCGTCCGGCCCCCGCGCTGTCGACACCCGATAAACATCTCGCCATAAATGTCAATTTCTGCCCCCGCCCCGCGCCAGCACGGCCGTGACCGCGAGAAGTGGCCCGCAGGGGGCTCGTGATGCTCTCGAAGAGGAAAGAAAATGAAGTTCGAAATTCTCCAGTGTAAGGCACCTCGATCACGGCGGAGGGGCAGGAAGCTGCAGCGGTCGCCGGTGAGAAACGTGACGTCACCGTAACGCTGCTCATGTTCTGTCATGCGGCCTAGCTTTTCTCCCTCCCGGAAGCGATGTACTGTATAGGCGTGTACTGCCACCATGCAGCGGCTCCCGTGTGTGACTGTGTGACTGTGTGTGTGTGTGTGTGTATGAAATATTCATGCAAATCCCCTGCATACTGCATGACTTTACGAGTTGCAGTCTGTGGGTCGGAAGTATTATGAAGCATGTGGCTGCGCCTGACTAGGCCCGCCCGGGCCGGGCCGGGCTAGGCCGCCGTCGGGCCTGATCGCCCTCGCTTTATCCATCGACTGCGCGACGCCCCCCCCCCCAAAAAAAAAAGGGACCTGTCACAAAGGGATAGTTTTGTGTGCCATTATGCGGAGCCATAGGTAGCCCCTATACAGAGAAGCGAGGCGTGCGGGTCGCACAGTAGGATAGTACCTACTGACATTGCAGTTTACGTTAAAAATTCGCGAGAGCAATAATTTACACTTGGCCTGTCAACTCGCGGCAGTAGAATGGTCCAGAGGGAATTCCCGCGACCTTAACTTCCCCCGTCGCGTCGCCCCCTGTCCCCACGGTACAGGTCAGCGCGCGGCCGGGGCCGGGCCAGCGGGGTGTGGCCACCAAGAGTGGTAATTAAACCTGATCGATTGGCCATTGGCGGAGAGGTGTGCGCGCGCGTGGGTGGCCCAGGGGGTGCCAGGCAGGACCCCCCACCCCCACCCCACCTCCTACCCCCTACGTGTTTGGCGCGGCGTGGGCCCGCCCCGCCCCACCCCGCCCCACCCCGCCCGGGAACAGTCTGCTTTATTGACTGGAAAAGAGTCCGATATCAGCAGAGCTCCGCCCGGCCCGGCCCGGCCCGGCCAGGCCTGTGCACCGGGTGCGAGTCGGGCGGGAGGGAGGTCCACCAGGATCCACCGGGCCGGAACCATCTCTCTGTAGGATCTGCGATGAATCGAATCCGGGCCGCGACGTGACGGCCGGGGCGGGGCGGGGCGCTGCGGGGCGGGGCGGGGCGGGGCGGGGCGGACCGGGCCGCGACAGGAACAAGATTCTTTTCTATCTCCCTCCAGACCCCCCAAAATTACTTTGTTCCGGTCTCCGCTCTCCGGACGTGTCTGAAATATTTTTTATGGTCGCCGGAAAAAAATAAAGGTGTACGTTGGATCACATACTACAAAATAAGTGGAAAATCTGCCGAGAGATTAGCCACCTATACTGTACAGCTCTTTTTACAGTGTGCAAGGAAGGGAAAGGGAGGGAGAGAGAGAGAGAGAGAAAGAGACTGCCAATCACTTCACACCTCTCTCCGCTGAAAGGAAGACTTCGCCCCGCCCCGCCCCGCCCCGCCCCGCACGGGCATGGCGCTCAATGGGCGCGGCCTTGAGAAGGACGTCTTAACTAACAAAAGCCGCGCCGGCCGGAATACCAAACCAGCGCAGGCTCGCCGGCCCGGGAGAGGCCGACGTGTGCAACGAGGACAGAGACATTCATCCCTCTCACTCGCACCAGAGCGACGCCCACGCCCCTGGCTGGCTGTCCCGCCCCGCCCTGTGTTTCTTCCTTCTCGAGGACCGATGGGTATGATTGGGCGCGGCGCTTCTGAGACGCGCCTGCCAGCCGGCCCGGAGGCTGTGGCCAGGACTGGCCGGCGACGCGGCTGCGCCCCACCACGCCCCGTCCCACCCCACCCCGCCCCGCCCCGCCCCCGCCCGCCGCGCCCCCGTCCACCGCGCCCCCGCCGGGGCCCGACCCCTGGTGAATAAATCATGCACCCAGCTTGTGGGTGGGATTGTCAGCCCCAAAGAGGATCGGGATGAGGGATTCGATCCTTTGCTTCTTTTCCCCTTTCCCCCTCCTCCGTCTGTTTGTAGCTCCCGGGGTGGGGGGGGGGAGGGGGGGGACGCGGCGGTCCTGTGTGCGCGCAGGGGGGACAGGACGTATCGGCAGGTATGCGTGAGTTACTGTGTTCCCGTCTGATTTCGACGACATGCTGTTGTACCATTTGACCAGAAATGTTATTGACAAAAAAAGAAAATCGGACGTAGCTTAAGAATTCACCATCACCTCTCCCCAAAGTTACATAACCTTCAGGCACAAGTCCCTATCGGGTTTACACATTTACTATCTCGCACGACTCTCTTCCTCGCGAACGCAGCGCCAACAACTCGCCACTTATCCCTCCTCTGGGGTACGCGGCGCGGCCCGGCGCGACAGCCGGCAGGACTTCGTCCCCCCTCTGGCGCTGCGCTTCACTTTCATACCGTCTCTCTCTCTCTCTCTCTCTCTCTCTCTCTCTCTCTCTCTCTCTCTCTCTCTGTCTCTCCCTCTCTCTCTCTCTCTCTCTCTCTCTCTCTCTCTCTCTCTCTCTCTCTCTCTCTCTCTCTCTCCCTCTCGCAAACACACAAACAGCAGCGGCGGCCTGTCCAGGGCCAGCTCGCTGTTTTCCTCTCTACTCCGCGTCGAGTGCCTTCTATTCCCGCGAGGAAATTTTTTTCCTGCCAGCCTTCCGGGCCGTACCGCTGCGCCGCCCCGCCTTGCCTTGCCCCGCCCGGGCGCTGCATACGTCCTGCCTAAACTCTGTTAACAATGGCCCGGTCCAGGCTGCGCCCAGGGCGCGCTCCGCCCCGCCCCAGCTGAATGTAGTTAGTGCGCTACTAACGAGCGTGAGCGGGGCGGGGTGGGGCGGGGTTGAACGTGGCAAGGCGGGGCGGGGCGAGGCGGGGCGGGGCGGGAAGAGGCGGAGCGGGGCGGGGCGAGGCGAGGCGGGGCGGGGCGGGGCGGGCCCCACCTGAACAATGTGATCCGCTTTTCGTAGCGCGGGGGGCGGGGGTGGGCGCTGCGCCTCGAGGACCCCGTCAGTGCTTAGCCGGGGCCGGGGCCTGGGCCGGGGCCGAGGCCGCGGGGCGCGCCCAGCCCAGCCCCGCCCCGCCCCGCCCAGCTCAGCCCAGCGCCACACAGTGCGCCCTGGAGCTGCTGCTCTGGAGCCTCCAGAGGCAGTGCGATCTGGGTCATTAAGCACGCTGAGTGCTTCACACTGCTGGGCAGAGCCGAGCCGGGCTGGGCTGGGCACGGCCCCTAAGACGGCTATGGCTGTCCGGATGGTGGAGGGCCCCTGCGGGGGCCCCCGCTAGCGGTCCTGCCGCTCAGGTGCCCCCGGCTGGCGGGGGGCCCCGGCGGGGCGGAGGCAGGGCGGTCTGATCGAGCCCGGTGGAGCATGAGGCACTGGCTGGAGCACTGGAGGAATCCGACCCCGCCTGTTTAAGAGCCGGGATCAGGCGGAGGCGCGCTAAGTGGACCAGTCGTGGCCTTGTCTGCATGGTCCGCCCGGCTGAACTAAAACTCCTTAACCTAATAATTTTTATTCGCTAAAAGAATTAGTAAGCCTTAGGTAGATATCAAATGATATAGAGCTGGATAGGAACGGTGGGGTTCAGTCACTTATTGGCAGAGATTTTTTTTTTCTTTCTGCTGCCGAGCTGAAAAAGGCGGGAGCACTACGAGAGTGATGCCTCCTGCAGCGAGCTGCCCCGCCCCCACCCGCCCCCTGCGCGGGCAGGTCCCGTCGCCCACGCCACCTCGCCGCCCCGCGCCGCCCCGCCCCTCCATCACGTGCCATTGAGAGGAGCGCGCAAAGGCAAGTACGTCGCATGGGCGGGGCGGGGCGGGGCGGGCAGCCTCTCCAGCGCTGCCTCGAGTCTGATTTCCAGCCGTTTCCGCGCGAGCGCCGGGACCTATTGATGACTGCCCTCCTTTTCTCCCCGCCCGGTCCCGCCCCGCCCCGAGTGCCGCAGCTGGAGTACGGTGCGCGCGGTACGTCATGTCGTCGAGATGGCGCTCCTACCCCAACCCCTCCACCCGATGCCTCACCCCGCCCCGCCCCCACGCCCCGCCACGCCCCGACCTGAGCGAGCACACTCGCTGCGCTTAAAAGCACACAGGCCAGGCCAAGGCCGTGGATGCAGTAATAGCGAGGCGAGGGCTCTCTCGCGGGCTGACAGCTTGCCATCCTTAGAGTAAAATAAAACAAAAACCGAGTTGACCTCAGAGAAATCCACGCGACTCCGCATAAAATTGATAACAAATATAATGCGGCCAAAAAAAAAATCCTTTACTGTCCAATGCGAGCGGATTAATTTGCGAGCGCCTGGAAACACGGAGTGGATGGAAATGTCACTTTGCGCTTCGAAGGGCAGCGAGGCGTGCGGGCCTGGGGTGGCGTGGCGGCCGCGCGCGAGCCGAGCAGTCAGTGTAGTGAAGCCGTCTAGAGTGCCGCCCCGCCCCGCCCCGCCCCGCCCCGCCCCACCTCTGGCTCGCCCCCTCTGTAATCTGACCTGCTTTCGTTCTCCCCTCTGTCTTATCATTACGCCAATGTCATTAGCATACCGACTACTACCGGCGCGGAGCGGGGCGGTGCGGGGGTGCCGCCCGAGTCCTCCGTCCATTCTTTCTTCCATACCTCTTACTCCTGCTGACACGCTTCGAAACCCAGCAGCGTAGTCTTTAAATTTAAACATTTCGCGGATAATTTTTCGACTGATACAATATTTCAGGTGGCCCCGCCCCGAAAAAAAATATTTTAAAAATGCGCTCGCAAGCGGCGGCCCCCGCATCCTCTTCGTGTTTCCTCCATTATCCCCCGCGCCCCCCACTACACGATGCCCCGGCGCGCTAACATCCCGCCGAGCAGCCTTGAGGAGCTGAGAGCAGACGAGCAGCGGCTCTCTCTCTCCCTCTCCCTCTCTCTCTATATCTCTCTCTCTCTCTTCCTCTCTCTCTCTCCAATCCTTTCAGCGCCCCGCCCCAAGCAGCACGCCCTCTTAACTCTGTGGAAAGCCAAAAGATTCGGACGTGTGCGCGGTGGTGCTCTCTCGCTCCCCTTTCTGGACGGAGCCGATGCACGGAACCTGCTGCTACTTCCCCTACCCCTCCCCCTCGCCTCCGCCCACCCCTTCACTCGCGTACCCATTTTTCCCGCCTGCTGCTCCAAGGACCGGCAGAACCCTTCACGCTACAAGGAATTTGACTTGGCCAAAGCAGCGCAAAACCCTCCGCCTTTCTTAAAAAAAAAAAAAAAATTCCGCGAAAAGAAAATTGCGCACTTGGGTTTTCTCCCGCAGTGTGCCCCGCCCCGTCCGAGACGACGTCGATGTTTCCCCATCGCCATGATCACCGTCATCATCGTTATTCACCATCATCGTCGTCATTACGCCCCGCGCGACCGCACCGCACCGCAGCCCCCGCGCCACCTTACACCCCCTTCAGATGATCGCCCTCCCTCCCCCACCTGCAGGTGCCCCCCGCCCCTGCGGCGTCGCGGCGCCTGGCGTCGGCCCGGGGGGCGGGGCGACCAGCAGCAGCGCCCCTGGCGCCGCCATCGCGCAGCCTCCAAACATCTCTCTTCATTAGTCGCCCAACGGGAGCGTGACTAACGCCCCGGGCAGCGCCGCGGCCCGCGCGCCGATATGCAGTAACGCTATTTGCAGTCGATAAAATCGCAGGGCGTGTTGGCGGCGCGGAGGGGAGGGAGAGAAGTGGGGGAGTTATGTAGTTTCACGATTATTTGATTATTCCCGCGAGCAGACACGCGCGCGCGCCCCCGCGACCTGCTGCGTCTGCGTATGACCTGCTGTTTTTCTCGCAAGCACATGCGTTTCCATTTATTACCTGTATTTGCATTCCTACGCTGCTGTTTTTTTTTCTCTTCCCTTTTCTGCGCGGTATTTCAAGCCTTTCGGAGAGGCGGGAAATCAGGTGCGTATTTCTCATCATCACGGCGCGAATACCAACGCCCCGCGCAGCGGGAATACCGCAAGGCGCACGGCACGCGCACGCGTAGAGCGGCGGCAGCGAGGTACTGCTTTTTAATTTTAACGCAGCGCTGTGGAGCGACGCGGGGAGCAAACGAAAAATAAAACGTTGCCATAAACTCGATTACGCGGGCCACAGTGGCCACGGGGCCACGGGGCCACAGGGCACTGCCGCCCCCGCCGCGTACGAAACCGCAACGAGAAATTACCTGCAGGCCATGCGTCGTGCTGCGGGCTGAATCTTAATGAGGCCGATAGTCGCATCGACAATTGATGTAACCAAATGGAATTATAATGAAAAACCACTTTCTCTTTTTCGCAATTGGACGAGTTAAAAAAAAAACATGGCGGATAGTAAATCGTAGAGAGAAGAGAAAGGGGTTAGGAAAAGCGCGCGAAAAGAAATCAGACTAATTATTGTTAATGAAAATAAAAGGCGAAGCCCTCTCGCCAGAAAATGAATCAAGAAACTGGCGGGCTGGACCGTACAGCTGACGGGGCGGGGCGGGGCGGGGCGGGGCGGGGCGGGGCAGCTGTAGTTGCGCCGCAACAGGTGCGGCTCGTTACATTATTCAGGCCAAGGCACAGCTCAGCGGGCGGGGCGGGGCGGGGAGGACGGGGCCAAGTACACTGCAAGAAAGAGAAACACACTACGCGCTTGGATGGTGTTTACTTTTCCGAAGGCAAACACGTAATACGTCTTGGCGCTCCTTCCCGCACAAACACACACACACACATGCACACCTTTAGAAGTTTTAAACTTTCCCGCCCACATCTGCCAGCGGCCACCATCACCTTTCCCCACAACAACACGGGAGTGGGCGAGCCCCTTCGCATATCTATGTATGAGGAATGGGAAAGCCATATCTCCCCTCACGCCGAACGCCCCCGCCTGCCGGCCGGGCCGGGCCGGGGGCGACAGTCAAAGAAGAAGTTTCGGGGGAAAAGAGAAATATTTGGCCAGGCGCACGCGGGCGACACCACGACGGTCATCATGGGCGTGAATAATACAAACTGCCAAGCCAAGCGAGAGGTGTCGTGGAGAGACGAGAAAAAAAAGCATCAAACAGACTTTTGTTTTGTCTGGAACTTTTTTTTTTTGAAAATTATTAGGATCAGGCTCAGTATATACTCCAGGTTACCTAACATTTCTCCCTCCCTCTCTCTCTATCGGGTGTGTCGATGGCGCCCAGCGGCGCGGGCGGCGCGGCGGGCCCACTTCTGTTAGGGGGCGCCCCCCCCCCTCCCCCAAGCCGATGTGGGTCTCATTGCGACATTCGATTCTGCCCAATCCATTAGGTAGATGGATCACAAAGTAAAGGCCTCGCCCCGCCCCGCCCCGCCCCGGCCCGGCCCATAGCGCCCCCATGGCCTTCCTGCCAGGGCCTAGCTCCCCGTCGTAATCTCGCGTAGCGTCCAGACGTATCATCCGCCATGGGCTATTGGACGAGTGGAGAGGATAAGGCGGTGGGGCCGGCGACCTGCAATAGTCAGCGCAGTCAGCTGTGAGTTAGGGGCGTGCCGGCCGGGTCCGGGGGAAGGCCGGCCGGGCGGGGCGTTCCGGGGGCGTTCCGTATACCTTATTGCCTCGGCGACGCGCGGCGGTTCGGTGCGTTATCAAGAGCGCCTTGCCTCGCGACTATACGGCATTGATTGCATTTCAGGTTATTCCGTTCGAATTTCTTCCCCGCTCAAGACCACCCTTTCATTGAGATATCTTTCTCTTTTCTCTTTACATTCCATCCTGTATGATGAACTCCGTTGCGCGCCGGGCCGGGCAGGGCGCCGCGCAGTCCTCTCACCCTAACACACAGTTCGACTTACTTTTTTTTTTTTGCATTCCCTCTCGCAGCCAATATCATCCTTCCTGACCCCGCCCCACGCCTCCCCTCTCTCTCTCACTCTCCTTCTCCTTTGCTATTATGTATTTCCGATCCGGTCTTGGAGAAACTCCTTCCATACCCTACACTGGCTCCGACTCACACACACACACACACACACTAGCGCTCGCGCCCACCACAGGGGCCCGCCCGGCCCTGCGAGGGGCCCACGCCCCGGGGCATGACGTGGTTTCAGCGGCACACAGCACGGGGCGCCGGCCCGGCCCGGCCCTGCCCTGCCCTGCCCCCGGTGGGGCTCCCGCCCGGCGGCCCCCACCCCGCGCGGGGACCCCAAGGGGCTCGTCATCGTGACCGCCCCCACGCCCCGCCGCGCCCCGCCACGCCCCGCCACGCCCCTCGGAGCGGGGGAGCGCCCAACTCAATCAAGCCCGAGAGCCTGAAAACTTAATAGACAGATGCAGTGCTGCGCCTTCGGCCCGGCCCGGCCCGCCCCGCCCCTGAATGCGTTTGGGCGTAAACTTGATGGAGGTCACTAACTGCGCCTCGGGGGCTTCACGTCGAACTTCACGACCAGACCCGGTCGATTTTCATAACCAGGTGTGTACCCGCAGAGAACACGTAACAGCACGCGAGTTTGCCTACCCGCCCCGGGGCTGTGGTCCCTGGGGTAGCAGACCCGCACTACTGACACTTGTCCTCTGGACACGCCCCGCGCGCACCGCTGCACCGCCGCGCGCGCGCGCTTCGAAACGTGTTTGGTGATAGTGTTTGCAATAAACATTGGGATGTGAAACGCAGGTCGCGGTGAGAGGGGAGAGGGGAGAGAGAGGCTTGCACCTGCCATCACTTCCCCCCTGGTGCTCGACGTGTATTAGGATGATAAGATCGCAGTCCGACCGACCCCTATCCTATGTGTGCCCACCGGCTCTGCCGGGAGCATGTCTGTGTGTGAGTACGTGTGTGTGATGCATAGGTAAACCCACCCTGACCCGCTGGCCCAGAGGCATGCCTGCTTCTACCCTGACAAAGAAGTCGCCCACCGCCCACATAGCCTTTCCGATGGAAAGAAAATATTCGTGTTTCACTTCCACCCTGGGAAGGAAGGAAACAGAAGCGCGTTTTGTAACGACGCTGACATGCGCCGCTCTCAGAGACAACATAGACAAAACAAAAAAAAAATACCTTTGCTGAGTTAATAGTTATTTCTAGAGACAGGTACTCTCCATCTCCGGCCCCGCCCGGCCCGCAGGCATCAGCTTTTATTAAAATCTTGCGACCTCTCGTTCCTTAATGCATTAAAAACACTGGTCCGTATCACAAAGGCGCTCGGGCGGGGCGGGGCGGGGCGGGGCGGGGCGCGGCGGGGCGGGGCGTGAGGGAGGATGAGCCCAGAGGTGATGGAGCGCAGCGAGCGTGCCTTTGCCCCGCCCCGCCCCGCCCCGCCCCGCCCCGCCCCGCCCGCGCGCACTGCGCCCTCGGCCCGCTAATCTGCCCCGGGGCTGCGAGCCGGCGCCGGCGGGGCCAAAAGGAGCGGGGCGTTCTAAAATCACGCCTGCAATATTTAATCGACGCGAGCGCAGCGCGCAGAGCACAGGCAGATGGGTGAGAGGCCGACTTATGAAGCGTTTATCGCCTCCCCCGCCCCCAATCTCCTCCTCCTCTCCCCCCCCCCACCTCGGCCATCATGCCCTTCTTCCAGCGCTGTGTATGCAGAGCGCAAGGTCGCCATGCACCCCGCGCGGGCGAAACGCAAATAACTGTCTCGCAAAAGGGACACTGGAGAGGAAAATTATAACGCAGCGGCGCGTATATTCCGCGAGATTAATGCCAGCAGGGCAGGTACGCACAACCTGAGTGGGAATAAATAAAAAAAAGACCAAGATCTAACAGAGTCGTTCACCTCTCGACCTAGGTCGGACATTTTTTTTTTTTTTTTTGTAATGTTGAAATATAGCCTTACATTTTTTGCGCGGTATCGCTCAAATTTGAAGTGTACCTGCGCTGCACCCCACCTCTGCGCCACGCCACGCCACGCCCGACGCGCCGCGCTGCCGCTGCTGCAGCCTGCGGGATAATCGAAGTTACTTTTTCGTTGTAAAGTTGAAAAGTTGGCCGTCTGCCTCGGCGAGAGGCGCGGCGCTGCACGGCACGGGGCCCGCAACTTTAAGCGCGTGATCTAGTTATCCAGGAAGGAAAAGGTGGGGTGGGGGGGGGGGGTGCAGTCGAGGGACACGGAACGACTGATTTACTTACCAAAGCTATTTGATGCGGTTTTCTAATATTTTTTTTCTCTCCCTTTTGCCCGAGCAAACGCGCACGCAGCGCAGGCGAGCACGTTGCAAAAGTACCGGGCGGGCGGCCCACGGCTTTCTCGAAAAAAGTGAATAAACTTTGGCGCGCTTTTTTTTTCACCGCCCCCTCTGCCCGCCACCTCCCCCGACGTTCCGCTTCCTTTAGGCGGCGCCGGCGCCGCATCGCCGCGCCCGGCCCGGCCCGGCCGGCCGCTGTGTGTCAACGGGTAAACTTTGTTTTGCAGAGTACGTGACTGGCTTCCGTTCGGTTCCCTTTGTGTCGGGCCTCTCCCAGGCGCGCCGGCGGCCTGGTCTGGCCTGGCCTGGCCTGACCCGGCCACCCCCTCCCCCCTCCTCCCTGTCGCTGAACCTAAATGACATGAACGTGTTCCATCCATTCGCCCCGCCTAGGCCCGCCTGACGCCCGGGACCGCCGCGCACCCGAGCTGCACATCGGCACAGTGCACGCGCATGCAAGAGTATCAATGTCACTCACGCGCATAGAGTGCGTTTTTTATTCACACACTTGTGGATTACCAGAGCAGCACATATTTCACTTTCACTATTTTTTCATAACGACACACGCCCACAAAAACGCACACACGCGCACGTAAGCTCTCACACCCACACACACACACACACACGTTCTTGAGAGCCGTAGTTATTTAGTAACGAGCGTACATTTGCCCCTATAAGGTAACTGTACATGTGTGGGTGAGCGCGGTCAGCGTGGGCGGGCGCGTGTGTCAGTCATGGCCTCCGTGACGCCCGCCGCGCGCTGGGCAGGTGGGCAGCCCCCCCCCCCCCTGTCGCAGTGCGGCCCCCGCCCCCGGTGGCCTCGCGAGGCGGCCCTGAGGCGGGGGCGGCGGGGGCGGCGGGGGCGACGCGGGCTGATGTTTCTCCACCGTCATTACTTACTTAATGCAAGCGCTCCACCACCACGGCGCGGCCGCGAGGCGAGGCGAGGTCCTTTACGAAACAAAATGAACAGCCGTCCCGGCCGGGGCCGCCTGGCCGCCACCGCCGCCGGGCTGGTCGTCGCGTCCCCCCTTATTAGGGGGCCATTCTGTCGTCCCCGCCACGAGAGGTGCGGCTTACCCTGTAAAAATAAAAGAAACACAAAAGGCGAAATTAGTTTGAGCCGGGAGATGGGTAAAGCGAAAACAGTAGTGCAGAGTCGGCGGCGGAGGGCGCCCGGGGGGGTAGGCAACCCGCCCGCACGCGCGCGTGGCGGGTCGGCCTACCCGGCAGGGGCTCCGGGCCGCGCGCGCGGCAACAGCAAGCGTGTTGAAATTGTTGGCGAGAATGACGCTGGCCGCTAGTCACGATACTTTTGTTTCCACCGCACACCCCTTCCTCCTCCTCTTTACAGTCGTCGGTGTCATACTGGAGGTATGTTGCTGTTTACCCCAAACTTTGCGCTCTCGCCCCGATGGCGGTCTGGGTCTTCTCGCCGGGCAGCCCAGCCCGCCCCGCTGCAGGACGGAACTGCAGCCCTGCCCCCCCCCCCTCCTCTGTGTGCAAAGTTTGCGGCCGCCGCGGTGCTCACCCCCACCCCCCCCCTCCTTCTCCTCCTCCCGACCCATCGTCTCTCCCCTTTCCTCACTCTATCCGGTTCCGCCGTTTCCGAAAGTTTCGGATTTGATTGGAAATTATGGCACTATAGGCGCACTTTGTGGGTTTCCTCTTCCTCCTTCCCGCCGCACCCTTCATCCCCCTTCCCTTTCTCTTCGCGTCCTCTTATCGTCTGCTAGTTCAGCCCTTGACCGATAGACATCCGCGCCGGCCATCAAATACATATCGCGAGGTCTTCTGTTTCTTTAAAACAGTTTCATTTACTATAAAAAAAAGTAATAAGGAACTTGTACTTTCGGGGGTTGTTGGAGCAGGGTGTGCAAGATCAGCTGACGCCCCGCCCCGCCTGTGGTCTTAGGACTGTTTGCTGAGCTCGACGGAATTACCTTGGCATTTTAAGACGGTAAGGGTGGGATTACTCCGGGGAAGTGGTTTGCCATACACTTGGGGACCTGGTGCTGCTCCTGCTTGCTGGGCAGAAGCAATCCACCGGCTCGCCCCCCGCCCTGCCCATCCTCGAGCTGGGCCAGGCGATATCTCGACGCGCTCAACTACTGTGCGAGAAGGGGTAAAGAATTCGGTAAATTTCCAGATGTTTTCAGCTAAAAGCCTTAAAATTACGTCGTTTTGTAGAACTCTGACAAATATCAAAAGCACGCAGAAAAATAAGGAAAACTCATAGGAGCTCATGCGAAAAGTGCGTAGTGCGTCTTTTATTTCTTCGTCGATCAGATCAGTCTAGGCGGAGCCCCGCGACCCGATGTGTGGAAATTGTCGTGTAAATCCGTTCGACACGGCGGCGGGGCGGGGCGGATCCAGAAGTGTGGCGCCTGTGGAGGGCTTCGCGAGGATGCGAGCACTGCAGGGCGGGGTGGGGCGGGGCCAGAGAGAGAACCGATCGAGTGCGATATAGGTTGGCGCTGATCCCCTGATCCCCACCGCCTCTCTGAGCCTTGTTTTCTTCTCGGCCGAGGTGCCCCGCCCCGCCCCGCCCCACCCCGCCCGTCACGGCTCCCGCGCGGCAGCTCCAGCTGGGCCGCCCACCCCACCCCACCCCACCCCACCCCACCCCGCCCCGCCCCGCCCCACCGGGAGTCTCTACCGAAGCCCCGCTGGTTGTGATTTACCGCCTGTAAACGACGCCTCATTCATATGCCGGCGCATGCCTCCGCATAATTGGCATTTTACGCCCAAATTGTGGGGCCCCTGCTCCGCTCAGACCGCGGAGCTGAGCGCCGCGGCGGCGGTGGCGGCGTCGCGGCGCCCGTGTGTCGAAACCGAGCGGCGCCTATTGAAAGAGAGAGAGAGAGAGAGAGAGAGAGAGAGAGAGAGAGAGAGAGAGAGAGAGAGAGAGAGAGAGAGAGAGAGAGAGAGCCGCTGCTGTTTCTTTTTATCATCCATCATTTTTCTAGGGCAGATTTACGTTTCCTGAAAATCGAGTGGCATTTGAATGAATGCCACCCAATGAGCCGTAACGTGTGACTACGTCGCGTAAGAGTACTATACAGAAGAAAGGGGAGGGAAAACCGCGGCGGTTCGGTGACCGGCTGGGTGTAGGTAAAGGGTGTTGGGTTTGATCGCGCAAAGGTGTTGGAACACCCGGCAGCGGTGTGAGCCAGGGCCCCGCGCTGGTGCTCCTCAGGGCGTTGGGGATGATTGGCGAGGAAGACGGTATGAGGGGTGTGGGGGGGGGGGTCGTTAGTGAGGCTCGGGGGCCCCAAGCCAACAAGCCAGCGTGCCGGGGTCACGAGGGGGCAGGGCGGGGCGGGGCGGGCAGGACACCTGCTTAATGATTCACACCAACCTGTCGATATGGGCCAATCAGTTCATTGATGAGCGGTGCGCTGGGCTTTTAGCCCGCTGTTAGCTGTTGGAGGAGGGGGGAGGTTCAAAGAACCTTTTTGCAAGGATTATTATACGCGCCTCAGCGCGTCCTCGGAGCGGGAACATGAGTATTGGGAAAATACGTCTTAGGAAAACTAGGCGAGAGAGGTAGAAAAAGAGCGAGAGAGGGGCGGAGAGAGAAGGAAAGAGAGAGGTGCGAGGTGTACTTCCGGTCTGGAGTCCCCGTGGGGTCCCCATTGTGTTATTGCGCGTGGATTATTACTCGCTTCCGGCCGCCGCCTTTATCCCCGGAAACATCTCGCGTCGCGTGACCTCAGCGCCTTGGGTTCTCTCTCTCCCTCTCTCTCTTTCCCTCTCCCTCACACACACACATGCCGGAGGGGGAATTATGTGGCGGAGTGGAGATGATGATAGGTTTGGGCGTGGAGTTTCAGAGCCCCTCTAACAGGGGAGAGGTGAGCTTAGCTCGCTCTCTGTACGTCTGTGTATGTGTGTGGCGTGTCTGTGTGACCCACTGACTCATTGTTCCTCCTGTACTCTGCTCAACAGAATCCTTTTGCAAAAAAGTTTTAGGGGCAGGCATTTGTTATAAGGTATATGCGTCCCAGAGTATGTTGTGGTCAGCCAGCATACGAGCATATTACATAGAGGGAGGGAGGGGGGGAGGGAGGGAGAGAGGGAGGGAGGGAGGAAGGGAGAGAGAGAGAGAGTGAGTGTGCACACTTGGTTTGCCCTCACGGGCTGGTTCGGCGTTTGCTGTGCAAATGGAGTGCAAAGAGATCCTCTACCCGTCCCTACCCTACCCTACGCTACCCTGCTCTACCCAGGCACACGCAGTGCACCCCAGGCAGTGCCGTCAGTCGCAGTCGCTGGTGTGTTCATCCACTTCAGACCGACACCCGTCCCCCTCCTATACTTTATCCTACCCCCTCCCCCCATACCTACCCGCTCACCTTACTAAATGCGCACTTGGCTGCTGCTTTTCGGGTTTTCCATTTTCCGCACGTATTTTACCCCCCCACCCAAATCCGCCTCGTTTCTCCCACCCCAACCCCCTACTCCAAACCCCAACCCACTACCCCCCAACCTCAACTCCCAAACCCCGCCGTAGCGCGCGTCCATGGCTATTGGTCTGCCTGTACCGTACCGGCGTGCCTCTAAGCGCTTTACAATGGCCCCCCTACCCCCTACCCCCGCCCTGCCAACAAACGGCTCCCGGTCCCCGGGCCGGTGTCGGGTGGGGGGCGGGGGAGGGGGCAGAGGGGGGAGGAAGGTTATGGGTGATTGTGGTTTGATGTGCCGAGGCCGTGTTTGCGCCCGGCATTGCAGGGATCAGGGAGAAACAGCGTGGCTCGTATGCGCGCGCGCGCACACAGCGACATACAGGGGGTTGTCATGTGGGTGAGGGGGGGGGGGGGGCTGACGCTGACGCTCCCCGTCCGGACGTGCTGAGGTATTAATGTGTGTAAATAATAAAAAAGTGAATAGCTTCAGGTTGCCTGCGCGCGGAGCGCAGGCCTTTCTTCCTGCTTCAAAATAGATAACGCGACAACGAGGAAGTTCCGTTTCATGAGAGAAATGACGGTGAGGATAATGTTTTCAGAGGAACATTTTTACGTTCGAATTGTGGTTACGGTGAAAGAAGGGGGTAGCAGTGGAGACACAGAGTAAGAGGGAGAGAGAGAGAAGGAGAGGAAGAGTGGGGGAGGGAAGAGACAGGCGGGCAGGGGCGGGACCAGAAACAGATGAGACAAACCCAAGATAAGGCCGCTTTGTGATACAGCAGAGAGGATCTGGACTTGGAACTACTGCTGGGAAGGGACTAGGTTCGCGTGCGGCCTATTGCGGCGGAGTGGCGCGGCGTGGCGGCGCGTGGCGTGCCGCTGAACAAACGTTAAATGAGCTCCACTCCGGGGCGGCGGGGAGAGGAGAGAGAGAGAGAGAGAGAGAGAGAGAGAGAGAGAGAGAGAGAGAGAGAGAGAGAGAGAGAGAGAGAGAGAGAGAGTTTCCAAGTCAATCTGTGTGGCTTCCAAGTCGTCGAGCCCAGAGAGTCTTCCCTCTCGTGCGCGCGCCCCGCCCCGCCCTGCCCCGCCCCGTCACGCCCCGCCCCGCCCCGCCCCGCCACAGACCCGCTCGTGCGCCCGCGGTTGGTGGCGGAAATGGAGCTGTCCGTGTTGATCTTGGAGATATTTGCATCAGTGTTGCGGCGCGCTGCATACAGTACTGCGCGTCCTCCGGCCCGCCCCCGGCCCGCCCCCGCGCTGCGCATGCAATACGTGTTGTGCAAGCACTGTCGCTGATTGGCCGCTGATCGCCCCGCCCGAACCGTCACGGTCCTGTCCGTTTACCTGAGTGATACACACGGTACCAGCGAAATAAAAATTACAGTTGATACTGACTCAGAATTTGCTGCTCAGTCTGACGTTCCGCCGCTAGCTTTTGCTGCTCTTCCGCTTCTCTGCCTCGCCCTTCGTACTTTACATTTTACCTATCGCGATAACATCGTTGAACCAACTCAAACAACTTTCTTTACAACTCGACGAATAAAATAAATCTGCAGGAAACACAACAAAAACTGTCAAGATGCCCGTGACCTCGTCAGCGGCATCCTCGCTCCAGGTGCGGTGCGGCCGCAGTTTAGAAGCGCCCTCTGCGCGGAGTGAGTGAGGGGCGCTCATCTGGACGCGTCACCCGCAGCCGCACCGCCGCCCCGCCCCGCCCCGCCCCGCCCCGCCCCGCGCCGCACCGCGTCTGATTAGGGACGGCTCCTCATATTTCCACTGTCATCCTCGACCTCCTCCTCCTCCTCCTCCTCCTCCTCCTCCTCCTCCTCCTCCCACTGACCCCGCTCCGCCCACCGCGGTGAGACGGCGGCGGCGCGGGGGCAGCGCTCCCCGTGAGGGGGAAGGGAGGGGTATCCACGTGTCGATCTGCTAAATGGAACTTGTTTGACAGACCGCGTGGGTTGCTAGTGGGCGGGCGGGGCGGGGTGGGACGACTCACGGCACGTGGTGCTCGGAGCAGACGGGGGACGGGCCGCCTTAAATGGCTACGAAAGGGAGAAAGAGAGGGAGAGAGAGAGCGTGGGCAGATCCCGTCTCTTTGAACGAGTGCGAGCGAGACGGAATGATCCTCGCCTGCACCTGCGGCACACATAACCAGCGTCGATCACAAAGCCTTTACGCCCGTCATTAATTTATCGCGGTGCTGCGCTGCGCTCTGTACGGCGGGGCTCGGGGCTGGGCCGCAGCGATGTAACTCAGCAGCACACATCCTTCTTCCAAAGTTACTCTTATTAGCTTTATCGTGAGTTGGTATTATCATATTATTCCGTATCCGCCTGTATTTACCTCTCTCCTTCTACTCGCTCGCTACATCTCTCTCTCTCTCTCTGCTCCTCCCATTTACGTCTTCAGAGTGTGCGGCCTGAAGAGGAGGAAGGGGATGATGGGGGAGGGGAGACGGGGGGAGGGGGGGGGGGGCTCGCGCGTCGACATGGCTTTGTTACACCTGGCAATGTATTTAAATGCATGCAAACGCCCCTCCAGCTTGTTATACTGTTATGGTTCTCTCAGCGCCTTGGCAACCGCCCCGCCCCGCCTCGCCCCGCTCCGAGAGATGTTTGCCGCAGTCGTCCCCGGGCACAGCTTGGCTCAGCAGAAGCATCGTCTCGGGCGGGGCGGGGCGGGGCGGGGTCGGGCGGGGTGGGGTGGGGCAGGGCGGGGCGGGCTCGACCCCGCGGCTCATGGGGGACCAAGCACGGCCGCATTACCCCTCAAGGCCACAGGCGCACGCGCGCGCATATAGGCTGACCTCCACCCCCTCCCCACTCCCCCGGCTGACATGCGCGGGACTCTTTCCATACCTTTACCTTCCTGTCGTTCATAAAAAAAAAACAATAATGACTCGGTTATACTTCCTTCTTCCCTGCTGTTCCGAATTTTTTTTTTAACGATTATTTCTCGTTCGCTTTTAACGTGCGCCCTTGTCCTCCGGCCGCCCTTCCTCCCCCACGCGCGCGCAGCTGTTTGCGGCCCTTTTATCACCTGTTACCTAACCTGCAGTGAGCCTGAGCCCATTACCCCCACGGCCCGGCACACGGTCACGCCGGTAATACGTGCAAACTCATCAGGAAATGTGCGGGCTGGGCCGGTGTGCCGTAATGAGAGTGGCCGCGCTGCTGCTGCTGTGTGACACCTGCGCCACACACACACAACGCCCGGCATGTACTGTGAGACGCAAAAGAATGTGACCCTGCGATACCCCACGCGCGAGAGACTCCCCGTAAGGAAAGCATAGAGAGTCCCTAGCGCGTGGGGTATCTACGAGTCGATTCTTTTGCGACTGGTTAAATAATTGACCCTGCGATACCCCGCGCGCTAGGGACTCTCCATGCTTTCCTTATGGGGAGTCACTCGCGCGCGGGGTATCGCTCAGGGTCAATTCTTTTGCGGCTGATACTACAAAGCGCACTGCAAGAGGCACGAAGAAATGTGGGCGTCGCTGCTGCGAGTGAGATCAACGTTTTCGAACCGAATCACAAGAGACAGAATAATAACGTTCTGGATTATCTACCCCGAGTTGTTTTCGCCCGGCCTGCTGTTCCACCCGTTTCACCCTTCCGTCCCACGTTAGGCTGTGCGCCCGCTCCACTCCGGTCACATCGCGTGGCGGAGCGTGGCGGGGCGTGGCGGCAGCACAGCGCGGAGGGGACTCTCTCCAAGGGGCTCCGATTTCAGCCTTCCTACAGCAGACAAAGCGCGCGCACAGCAGCCATTTCATCTCACTTCCGTTTCGCTCTCGCACTCTCTCTCTCTCTCTCTCTCGCTCGCTCGCTCTCTCTCTCTCTCTCTCTCTCTCTCTCTGGCTTTTCTCGCGGCACATGCGCCATATCACCGCGGAGAACGCTCGCGGCGGTGAGAAATGTCCTGCTCCGCGTACGGTACCCGAGTCGTCGCTCACAACTTTTTTTTGTCTTTCCTCTTATTATTTCATATTTACTTCATTCGGCGTCGCTAGCGTCCTGGTCCGGGCGCCGCCCTGCAGGACACCCGACACTAATGGCCCCCGAGGGTCCCCGCCCCGCCCCCCTGCATGCCTTGGCCCTGACCAGGCCGGTCAGCGTACCCTCACGACCACCACCCCTTTCACTTAGCCACATTAAAAAAACAAAATAAAAAGGAAACTGTTGATGTCAACTCGCGCAGTGTACGATGTGGCAAACGCATCTCACGCAGAAATAAGAGGCCCCATTTTTTATTTTTTTTGCAGGCGCCTCTATCTGACAGCTACACAGCCACAATAATTTCTTAGGCATTATTATTATGTCGCTCACGTCCAGTGTGGAGCGGAGAAAACCCGCCACCTCACTCTGCGCGAATCAAGACCAACGGGAAGGATAACGCGTGGCGCGGGAAATATGAAGCTCACGCGGCGCGGACCCGAGAGTTTGTGCCCGTCATGCGAGTGGGCTTGAGGGGGCTCAAATCTGATCAGACCGGGCGGGCGCTCCGGGCGCCGCCGGCCCGCACGAGCCGCCCGGAGCCTCCTCCACCCGGAGGTTGCCAGGCGGGTCCACTCCGGCCCGGCTAGCCATGGACCCTCTAGCCTTGCACGCGCGAGCCGCTGTTCGCAAATCGGCCCCGGGGGAATTCCCAGCAGGACAGAGACAGGACATGTACCGGCGGCGGGAGGACAGAGGCAGAGGCTACGACCAGCTGGGGGCGGCGGCGGGGGGCGGCAGGGGCCGGCGCGGGGGCGGAGCCACCCCGTCCGCACCTCCAGCCCCGCCCCGGCCTCCATCCTCCCGTGTCCGCACTCTACACGGCCTGGACACCGCTGCCAAAGCCGTTTATAGGCGCGCGTCTGGAACACATCTGCAAACTCCATGATGATAATCATAATAATAATGAATGGATGAAAATCTACAACACGCACTCTACGCGCCCCTCCCCGTGGTGACAGCGGCAGCAGCTCTTATTAATCCAAGTGAAATTTTGCAAATGAACTTTAGGGAAGGGATTCACTTTGCGACGCGACGCGCCCGGCGAAGGGGACGGAGCTGGGGTTCCTTCTACTGCTCGGCTCGGACCAACAGCCGCCCCGCCCCGCCCCACCCCGCCCCGCCCCGCGCGCTAACTTTCTAAAAGTCGGACGACCGGTATGGCCGCCACGCCGCGCCGGCACCGCGCTCAGCGGGACAGTGTGACGCCCTAAATAGCTTTGCATGGACAATGGGACGCGGAGTGGATGCTGCTGCTACTGCCGCTGCTGCCGCCGGGCCGAGGACTCTCTAGCGTCCTCCAAGCCGACCCAGTCTAGCCTCTCCAAGGGTCCTTCCTCTCTGCTGATAGGATAGGGCTACTCCCCGGATGCCGAGCCTAAACAGAAGAGGGGCTTGCCCCTGGCTCTTCCACGTTCTGAAGGCTAACAGGTTGTGTCTGTGTGTTCCAGGATGACGCCGTAGGATGGAGCTGGGCGGCGGGGCCGGGGGGCGGCGGGGCTCGGGCCTGTCCATGCGCCGCCACCTGAGCTATGACCGCGCCGAGCGGGCCGAGCGCGTGGAGCGCGCCGAGCGCGCCGTCGAGCGCGCCGCCGCCGCCGAGCGGGCCGCCGCCGCGGCCGAGCGGGCGCGCGCCGGGGGCGGCGGGGGCGGCGCCGGGGGCGGGCCGGCGCCCGCGCACCGCGGCTACTCGTCCTCGGAGGACGACGACGCCGAGGCCGGCGACACCGACCACCGGCGGCTGGCCAACGGCGGCCTCGCCAGCCTCAAGCAGGGCGCGCGCCTGTCGCCGCTCTCGCCCACGCACGCCGTGTACGCCGCGGGGGTGGCCTCGCTGCTCGCCGGCTACTCGGGTAAGACTTTTGAAAACCGCGCCAAAAGAGATGGCGCATTGGAAACCCGCGAGTGCGACCTCCACTCACGAGGGTTTCCACTGCGAGAATCGAGAAGGGGATGATCCTACGAGTGAAGCTCTCGCGCTCGCCCTCCGCGCGGCCCGCGCCGGCAGTGATTCGCGCGCGCCAAGGAATGGCGGTCATCTTCCGTCTGCTACTGCCCGCCCCGCCCCGCCCCGCACCAGTAAGCTCTCTTGCACCTCTCCCCTCCCTCTCTCTCTCTCGTGCTCACTCCACATCCTGATCCGTATCCATTATTTCTTTTATCGCCCTACCCTCCCCTTTCCTCCTCCTCCTCCTCCTCCTCCTCCTCCTCCTCCTCCTCCTCCTCCTCCTCCTCCTCCTCCTCCTCCTCCTCCTCCTCCTCCTCCTCCTCCTCCGTTCGCGCCGCGCCGCCGCCATATTTCCTGGCCGCCTCATATAATGCTCGCGCCGCTCGGCCGGGAGGTGTTAATTATTTTGTTAGCCTCAGACATTGAGATTTAGTGTTGCGTCGGCCGGCGGCGGCGTAAGGCGAGTCTATGCGGTTGTGCATCACGGGGAAAGGGAAGGGAGAGAGAGAGCAGGTAGATAGAGAGAAAGAGAGGTCAGTGTTTGACAAACCCCTTTACCCGTATGGCATCCAGTTCTGGTCGTCAAACCAAGAGAAATACCGTGGCAAAACAATTTCGTAAAACACTATTTCTTTGTTTTAACTTATTGGAGAGATTTTTTCCTAGAGTTTCCCTTGATACCTGTCACTCCCTCCTAGAAGGACCGTCTGGCAAATTTATATATCAGAAGCATTGATCCCCCCTCGGCGCGGCGTGCGGACTCCGTCAGTTTTTAATCTTTCCGCCGCCGCGGCCGCGAGGGGAGGCGGGCCAAAGTTTCGCTATAACAGTAACTTAAATAAGCGCCGCGCTCCGCGACAGCTCACCCGCTCGCCTCTCAATAAAATAACGAAAACAATCCTTGGGAAAACAACATCGCTTTTCCGCGGCCAATAATATGTTTGGCATACGCCTGATTTTTGTGTATGATTCGACTCTAAACCGCGAATCACTCGTCAGAACCCCGCCGGATCGCGTCAGGGGTGGTGGGGCAGGGCTCGGCACATGCGGATTTTCTGCATACCGCTCTTCTGGATTCATCGACATATCTCTCTCTCTCCTCTCAGCCATTCTCTTCCCGCTTCACTCTCCCTCGCCCTCCCACTGCTGCCCCTATCTCTCCCTCTGTCTCTCCCACGTTGTCCAAAAGTTTCGGGCTGTCGGTGGCCGCCCCGCCCCAGCGCCCCCACCCCGCCCCGCCCACGCAGTTCCGGCTCCGGCCCGGGGAGTACGCGGTAGCTGGCGCGGTAGTGTTGTGTGGCATTGCATGGATCCGCAGCCCGGCCCCGCGCGCCTAACGGGGAAAGGAAAGTTTGAACACAGGCCGCCCGGGGAGAGAGGCAGCCAGCGAACAAGCGAGCGAGAAGCGAGATACGGAGTGAGTGTGCGAGAGAGAGAGGGAGAGAGAGAGAGAGAGAGAGAGAGAGAGAGAGAGAGAGAGAGAGAAATGTCACCCACACCCTCTCCCAGGGTGTCTGACCCGGCCGGCTCCTCCAGCACGGCTCTGCCGGCCCGTCCGTGATTGATAGCCAGGCAGCCGGCCCCGCCCCGCCCCGCCCCGCCCCGCCCCACCCCACCCCGCCCCGCCCGGCCAGGCCGCACCAGCGCGTGTTCTACTTTGTTTTTCCCCGACATTCCTCGTCGATCTATCGACAGCGGCGCGGCGAGAGGGGGATGGAGCAGTCGGCGGCACACTGGAGACCCAGGAAGTGTGTGTGTGAATGTCGTACACCTGTAGGTGTGTGAATTTCCACTTGTACAACATTTGTCGGACAACTAAAAGTGTGCATATGAAAATTCTCTCAAAAAAAAAAAAAAAAAAAGTGTGCAAATGAAAATTAACACACCTGCAAATGTGCGATATTCACACACTTGTTGGTTTTCCAGCGTGACCTGCGGTGCTCCTCACCTCTACTCTATGTGATAATCCTGCTCCAGTAGGAAGGCCACGGCCCGCACAATAAAATCACGTATACCGGTCTTTTGTTCGCTAGACCTATATAGAGCAACGCGCAGGCTGATCATGCCAGAATAAGGTCCATACGGCTGAACACGCCGCCTCCGCCCCGCATAGGAAAAAAAGGAGTGAGGCAGGGAGAGAGAGAGAGAGAGAGAGAGAGAGAGAGAGAGAGAGAGAGAGAGAGAGAGAGAGAGAGAGGGGGGGGGGGGGTCGAATCTGGGTGAGAGAGCACAGGGAAAAAACGAATCCGTCTAACTCCTTTTGGAGGGCCCCGTCATTAGCGGCTGGAAGAGAAATGGCGGTGCCAATCGGAGTGGAGAGCGATACCCTCCAAAAATTAGCAGCCTTATCGCGGTACTTTTTTTGTACCGAGCGAGCATTATTCAGCAAACGTCTTACAATGTCTGTATTTTTTTTTTATTATTATTTTACAAAAATTGCTTTTTTTTTTTACTATATGCAGCACGTGATTTTAAGAGTATTCCCTGATCGTCACTGCGCGTCCCTTCTTCCCCCGCCATCCCCTCCCTCCCGGTCGCCATCCGGATCCGTCCGACGTCTGCTGTGCATACATCCGACCAGGAAAAGGGAATCCAGAGCGCCGTGCCGTGCCGTGCCGTGCCGTGCCGTGCCGTGCCGTGCCGTGCCCCGCCCTGTCGAGTCGCGTCGCGCACGGCCCGCCGGACAGGCCCGGCCCGGCAGGCTGGCTGCTGGCTGCATGGCGCGTTGGCAGGATAGCCTGACTGATTGCGGACCTGGCCTTTTGTGTGTCGAACGAAGACGGAGGACTTCCTGGTCCCCGCCAAACCCCTCCTCTCCTCTCCTCTCCTCTCCTCTCCTCTCCTCTCCTCTCCCCTCCTCCTGCGATACGCGTCACACGGCCACATAGGCTTCTTCTCACGCCCTTCGCTCCGCGCCGACAGGCCTAGAGCTGAAAGTATACCGCCAAGAAAAGATAGCCAGAAAAAAACCGACAACTTTTGTGTTCGAAGAGTATTTTTTTTCCAGCAACCCTTGTAGCTATGCCGCAGTTGTATCAGATTCAGATTCTCTCGCAACTTAAGCAAAAGCTCGACATATTTAAGAAAAAAATCGGCATTTTCAGCACACAGGTGAGGGCGGTGGACCCATAGCTAGAGGTCCACAGACTGAGCCCCGCACAGAGGCCCACAACCAGAAGCACACAGCCGGCAGAGGCCCACAGCCAGAGGCTCCCTGCAGCCGGCCGACATCCATCTTCCCTTATGTCGCCGAGGCGTGGCGCGGCGCGGCGCGGCGCGCGGGCCGGGGCCGGGGCGCCCGTACATATGGGCCATACGCGTATGGCCGCATCACTCACGTCATATATCTAATACGTCCATGTAAAATTCATGGAGCCGGCGGGGACGCGGGGCGTTGCCACGGCTGGGCGGCCAGCTATATGCAACGCCACGTTCACCGGACCGTACCAAAGCAAAACGTACCCGCGCTACGGTGATGAACCAGACTGCTATAAAACTAACCCAACGGTATAACCCGGCCCTCCTGAGGTACCTTCCGTCGGGCTTTTCGCCTTTCGTACGAGACCACAGCAGCGGAGCCTCACTGGAGCCTCACTGGAGCCTCACTGGATCCTCGCTGGATCCTCGCTGGAGCCTCGCTGGATCCTCGCTGGATCCTCGCTGGAGCCTCGCTGGAGCCGCGCTGGAAGCCTACAGCCCCACTGCCTCCAGGTGCGCCTGACGCGTCACGTCCCTGGGAGAGTGCGTGCCAATCACAACCCTCGCAGGGCCCCTCCCCCGCTTCCTGGAGGCTCCAGCGGCGTGGGCTCCAGCCCTACGCGGCGCAAACTTTGTCCCTATCGTATCCACCTCCTTCTTTCCGCCTCGGTCGACCGCACCTATCTAATACTTCTTTCGAATTATTGTACACTTAAAAATCCTTTTACCGGTGGCGGCGCGGGAAGAAAAAAAAAAGGGGGAGGGGTATGAAAAATTCTAGAGCAGGCAAGCCAAGCCAGACAGCCAGGCCTGGGCGTGGCGGGGTGGGACGGGGCGGGGCGGGGCGGGGTGGGCCCTGCGGCGGCCCCGGGCCCGGCCCCGGCAGTGTTCCTAAGACATTACGTTTCCTTCCGCTCGCCTCCACCGGTCCGTTCCGTTAAGCTGCGGGCGTGAGAGAGACAGAGGGAGCCTTCTTTTTCTCCGCGCCGCCTGCGGGCGCGCTCTCCCGCCAGGCCCCACCCCGCCACGCCCCGCCGGCGGGACGATGAATGGCCTCAGGATGGTCGCGCCCCACCGCCGCGCCCCGGACCAGCTGGGCAAGGAAATGCCTTACATGTTCCCACTTGGCTTTTCCTCTCGACGAGACACTGCGAGGTGCTGCGGTGTGCGAGCGTGGCTGGCTGCCGCAGGGCGTGGCGGGGCGGGGCGTGGCGGGGCGTGGTGGGGCGTGGCGGGGCGGGGCGGAAGAGAGAGGAGGTAGGCGGCGGAGGCAGCGTCATGTTACGGGACGTACGCACCTCTAGTCTTGTAAGTGATGGATGAGTCGGCCCGTGGGCGGGAGCGAGAGCGAGAGCGAGAGCGAGAGCGAGAGCGAGAGCGAGAGAGAGAGAGAGAGAGAGAGAGAGAGAGAGAGGCGCTGAACTTGAGCAGCCCGTCACGAAGGGGGTCTCTTTCCCACTCTGGCTTCTCGCGTATCGCGAAGACGAGCCCGAGCCCCTGCACTTCACGACGTCATCCCCGCGAACAACGAGCCATGCCTATCCTTTATGCCGCGTATATGTTTAGAGTGGGATATAACATGGAGGGTGTAAAGGCAGCTAGAAGAAGAACACAAAACTGGAAAATTGCGAAAATTAGCCAAATATTTTTTTTTTTTACGACACGAGCGCAAACCTGAGTTTTGTCCAATATTTAAGACGACTTAACCGAGGAATGCTGACGTTTTTATTTTGTATTCAGACTTTTGCTTGTTCGAGGGAGTGCACACACCTACACGTGCGCTACACTGATCGACACGCTCTGGCGGGGCGGGGCGGGGCGGGGCGCGCCGCACTGCTGCTGTCGGCCGACTGGACCGAGCGGGCGTGGCGGGGCGGGGCGCCTGCAGTGGGCGGGGTAGGCAGACCCGCAGCACAGGCCTGTCCGGCGCACTGCCTACCCGCCCCGGCGCTCGTCCGTCACTGTCGGCGCGCGCGCGCCCGACTTTTAAACACGTGTGAGTGCGGCGGGGCGGGGCGGGGCGGGGCGGGGCGGGGCGGGGCGGGGCGCGGCGGGGCCGGGGCGGAGGGAGTTGTTTATACTCGCTATCCGCCGAATGACGTCACATCTGTCGCGGGGCGGCGCGCGGCTGCGGCGCCAGAGTGATGAAGAAATAAACAAAAATGGGCGCGAGAGGGGGACCAAAAGAAGAAGAAAACAAAAATCGTAAAAAAACAAACATATATAACCCCCATGAAACAAATGAGGGTCGGAAATGGCGCACCATCACCACGCGAGCAAATGTGTGTGTGTGTGTGTGTGTGCTACATTACAGGGGTGTGTAAAGGCAATCTGTGTGAGCAGAGGGCAGGTCGGGCGGGGCGCGGGGTGGGGCCAGGGGCGGTGGGGGTGAAGGGCATTAACTCAGCCCTGAGGCTGGGGAGGGAGGGGCGGTACGGGGGGCGCTGCGGCACATGCAGAATGCAGCGGGCGGCGCGATCTCTCTGGGCCGTGCGGTGTACCGCAGCCGCGCCGCGCTCGCGGTCGACCACATGCAGGCCGCCAGCAGCACCACGCTGACCAGCGCGGCCTAGTTGTGCGAGCGGAGCGCCCGTCTTGTGCGGTCACCTTCGACTGTTCAAAAAGAACCATTTGCACCGCGTACAAAATAGTATTTTTTCACGACCCTGAATTAAAGAGACGGTTTTTTCGGGTCGGCGGCGCGGCAGAGGCCTCCACGTGGCCCGGCGGCGGGGACGGCAGGACGCCCTCGGCGGCAATACCTCCAGGCAGGTGGCAGTAAATTACTGATAAGGTGGGGTGGGGTGGGGCGGGCAGGGGCGGGGCAGCCCACTGCAGGGCGTGGCGCCTGGCCGGCCGGGCCGGCGCCGACGGTATGGCATCCGCACGGCTCTCCTCAGGCCGTACAACTACCCAAAACACACTTTCTGCCCCTTTCTATCTATTTGAAGAGTTAGCAAAAACTAACTACTACCTTACGACCCCGCCATCGAACCACGACACAAGAATTTCTTTTTACTAACCCCCGCGCTTCCGCTCGACGAGAAGTAGAATGGTTGTTCCTGGCCGGGTAGCCCCAGCCAGACCCTAACCTAGGAGAGGGGCCTCTGAAAGAACGGGGGGCACGCACTATACGGGACGGGCAGGAGGGCCCCGGGGCCCGCGCGGGGCCCGCCCTGCGACGTGCGTGGCGTACTGTCTGCCCGTGCACGTCCGGGCGCCGTGTGTGTGTGCGCGCGCGCGTGTGTGCGCGCGTGTGTGGATAAAACGCGCCCTGGCCTCTTTGTGAGCGGCAGTGAGTGGGGGTTATTAAAACGAAATAGTGCGTCTAGTGGAAGGTCATGGGGGCCATGTCATTTATATGGAACCTGCTCGCACGACTCTTCTCTCTGCATTCTCCTCTCGTTTATCTCTCGCCCTCTCTCTCTCTCCCTCTGTTCCACCTCGATATCACTCACGTTCTCGCTCCCTCTCTCTTTCTTTCTCACTTTCTACTTCACAGTGTACGCGCGCGCGCGCTGACCCTTCCCCTTGCCCTCTCTAACGGTTCCCTGCGTGCCGGCTATTACTTACCGTGTGACACGGCGTGTCCGGCCAATTAGAGGCATGACCCTGATGCATGGCGCTGCACACACACACACACACACACACACACACACACAGACACACTGCCAGCAGCACGCATCACACACTCCCATGCGTCAATGGCATTAACAGTGCCAATAAGCATCCATAACTCGTGACTGGCAGTACTGGCGCGGAGGTGTACATAAGTCAGTCCCTCAGCCAGCAGCGCCAGTCAGTCGGTCAGTCAGTGAGACGGAGGCCTAACGGAGGAGGACACTCTCTCTCGCTCTCTCCACAGCGCCGTGTTTACATGGCGCTGGACACGGTGCTCGGCTCGGGTAAGTTCCCCACCGCAGGTCCCGCCGCTGGTCAGGCCTACCTCCACCCCATGGCCGCCCCGGGTCCGTCCGTCCGTCCGTCCGTCACACACACAAACATATATATCTCAAATCCTTCCCCGGGGCGCAGAACAAAAGGGTGCCTCATTATTCTCTGTACGATTCGGCTGGTCATTAATGAGACGAGGAGAGAGAGAGAGAGAGAGAGAGAGAGAGAGAGAGAGAGAGAGAGAGAGAGATGCGCAGCAGCGTGTAGGCCTGCGGTCGCGGTCCTCGCGCGCTTCGCTGTTTGTTTTCAAACGTACAGCAATCACCGGGACAGCACGCACGCACGCACGCACGCACGCACGCACACAAACCCTTCCACTCATTGTGTGTGTGTGTGTGCGCGCGCCCCTTTTTCGTCGCGAATCATTTTTAGCCCCGCGGCGCGGCTCGCCCGCACGCGCGCTCCACTTTGATGACAGTTTTGGAGAGAGAAGTAAGGGGGGGGGGGGGATAGAGAGAGAGAGAAAGAGTGCAGGGAGGGGCGTCCACCTCCTGCGTCGCCGCCACCGAGGGATCCATTTCAAGGTGATGGGGCGGGATCGGGATAGCGAGACACGTGACTGGAGGGATCAACAACATGACGCTATTTCTCTATCTCTCTCTCTCTATCTCGCTCGCTCCCGCTCCCGTGAGTCGCTCGTCAGGCGCTCTCCCCTCTCCCTCTCTCTCCTTCTTTCTCTCTCCCTCTCTTAAAGGACGCGGAGCCAGAATACAAAGGTGCCACACAAGGTGTCCGGTCCTGGTCCGCTAGACGCGGGGGTCCATCACCAGGCAGGTGTGTGCCCCGTGCGAAATTGGAGGAGAGAGAGAGAGAGAAAGAGCCTGGGATGAAGAGATGATGGCTTTTCCTGTTTGTGTGATATTTTGTTACAACTTCGCCAAAAAAAAAAATGAAGTCAAATAAACAGCCACACGACCATTTATTCTATTTTGGATGAAAGCACGCGCGGAGGAAACATCTCACAAAAGCGCTGCGCGCAACGAAGTTAAAACGAGCGCTTTTTGGTTAGTCGCAGTAGAGCGCAGAGAGGAGCCAGCCGGGCCGGGCCGGGCGGCGCGAGAGGGTTTTCCGGGGACTTATGTCCGTAATAAGTGCTGGTATTGTCTAGCAGCTTGGGCTTGGGCCGCACCGGGCGGGGCGCCGGGGTGGATCCGTTTGCTGACGCCGCGTAGCGTCGTCCTGTTTGCAGACCTGATGAGACGCTTGCTAGGCACATCATCATCCCCCCGCTGCTCTGGAAGGGTAGCAGGTTGGAGCGCGATGAAACGGAGAGAGAGAGAGAGAGAGAGAGAGAGAGAGAGAGAGAGAGAGAGAGAGAGAGCAGGGGGTAGGTCTGACGCGGGAGCAGCACTTATTACTGGCGCCATGTCTCGCCGTGCCACGCGGGATCTACCCGTCCGTTTTGCTTTTGACGTTTTCTCGTCTATGAGTCACTATGACACACATCAGCAGCGCCAGGCTCACACCCGGGGGGACGCGAGACTTTCTGAACAAAAGATCACGCGGGGCCAGGGTGGAAATATAGGCCAAAGCCGGTGCATACAGGGCGAGCACTGAGTTTCCAGGGGTGTAATTCCCCCTACAACTGTTTCTCCTTTGCGCCGAGCTGGTTTGGTTATCGATAGCAATCTCGGTGTAAGGATATTCACCGACTGACCCACTTCCTCTCGCAAACGACTCGGCGGCCGCGATACAAGAGGATGGCGGGGCGGGGCGCGCGAGGTTTTACATTCATATCGGGGATTCCGCCGCCGCCGCGGCGCCGCTAGCCAAGTTGTTCGATACGAAGTTTAATAATGATGCTGCTGCGGCGGCGCCCCTCAAAGCCTTCTTCTTATCTCTCTCTCTCTCTCTCTCTCTCTCTCTCTCTCTCTCTCTCTCTCTCTCTCTCTCCCCCTCTCTCCTGTAACATGCCGACAGCCCCACCGCCGCGCGAGAAGCGCAGCTCGCCTCTACGTCAGTTCCTTTTCCGGTCGCCTCGCCAAACCACTCAGCATTCCGGGGGCGCGGCGTGGCGTGACGTTGCGAGGCTGGCGGGGCGTGGTGGGGCGGGGCGGGGCGGGGCGGGGCGGGGCGGGGCGGGGCGGGGCGTGCCTACTGACTGCGTCTGAGCGCGTCGACTCGAGCAGCGGCGCGCCGAAGACGACGGGAGCGGCGCAGGATAAGAGCGGAGGCATTGGCGCGAAGCGGCAAGCGAGGCATCACAAAAGCCAGAAATCAAAGCTTGCGCGGCGCGAGCCCCCTGGAGGCCCCGCCCCGCCCCGCCCCGCCCCGCCCCAGCGCCACCATCAGTACTACCGGGGGCTTACTGCACCCTACAGTGCTGTCTCCGAACGCGCCGAGAGAGAGAGAGAGAGAGAGAGAGAGAGAGAGAGAGAGAGAGAGAGAGCTGGCTGACCTGACAGCCCTCCTGACCAGACAGTGTAGTCGCTGCGCTGCCGGGTCGCTCCGCTCCGCTCGGGGGAGGAAAAGAGACCACGGAGGGCGGGAGTGTGATTGAAGGAGCTCCAATTGGGGGGACGTGCCGGCCGGTGGGGCGGGGCGGGGCGGGGCGGGGCGGGGCGGGGCGGGCTGATGCGACACGGCACTGCGGGACCCTGCCTGACTCGGCGCTGACAGAAAGAGACAGGGCGGCGCAGCGGCGCTGCTGCACCACGGGCCACACTATCGAAATATTATCACGGAATCACACGAATATTTTCTCAACGAAAAAAAAAAATCTCAATCCAGATCGGAATTGAAAGCAGATGATACATTTTGTTGTTATATATTTTTACACAGCCGGCGCCGGCTTTGTTAGGAGAGCCGGCGGCGGCGGCGTGGCGGACCTTAGCGCTCGCTGGCGGGGAGGAGCTGTTAGTGTTACACGCTGCGCGCGGGGAGGAGATGTCAGTGTTCCGCGCAGGTGCCCAGTATTGTTGCCTGGCCCGCCCGGCTGCGCGCGGGGAGGAGGTGTCAGTGTTCCGCGCAGGCTGCGCTTCAGCCAGCCAGCCAGCCACTATTCCCCCCATGCAGCGCCGCGCTATATTATTGTAAGGTTACGCGCTTGGTTTCTGGACTCGAGAGTACAAGCTAGCTGACACATTGTTTTTTATATTTATTTTAAAGTTAAGGCTAGCTACAATGTATCATCTGCTAAAAAGAAACAACTACGGTACTTATATTTTTAACAGACGCCCGGATGGAAAGCGGAGAGGCGAAAAGTATTGGTGTGTCTGTGTGTGTAGCCTACGTGTGTAAATCGCGGCCGTGTTTATATACATACATCCCACTGGCGGGGACCTCCGTGTCGCTGTTGTCATGAACGATATTCATTCCGCACCCCACCCGCCCTGCCAGGCCCGGCTCTCCGACGGATCAAGCGCATATTCTCGGCGTATTGTGACGCCCCCATCCCTCTCGCGCGCCCCGCTCTGTCCGGGGGGGGGGGGGGGGGTGTACACCAACCCCCTGCGCCTGCAGCCCGCCCCACCCCGCCCGCAGTAGGCCCGGCCGCGTCATATTGTGGGCGGCTTTTCTCACTTATAGTCGATTCTTGCGTGGATCCACCGGCGGGGGCGGGGCGCGCGCCCTCCCGCGACCCTAGGCCCCCTTGCCCGCTCCTGCTCCACCTCCTCCTCCTCCGCCTCCCCTCCCACTACCGGTCTTCCGACCTCGTCTTCTTTCTGTGGCCATGTAAACGCGACCCGCATCACAACGAGGTATACGTTGTTCCTTCTCTCCTCCTGTCATCTCTCTCTCTCTCTCTCTCTCTCTCTCTCTCTCTCTCTCTCTCTCCCGCTCTCTCTCTCTGAGCCAGCCGGCCGCCGGAGTCGCGCGTCATGCAGGAGCTTGCTTCCATTTACAGGGCGGTACCTGACCTGGGTCCCCCATTTCCAATGAGAGCAAGCGAGAGAGAGAGCGAGAGCGAGAGCGAGAGCGAGAGAGAGAGAGAGAGAGAGAGAGAGAGAAAGAGAGAGAGAGAGGAGCGAGTGAGGTGGAGAGACATGCACACAGAAGACCATGTGTGTGGGCGGCAGTGTTGGGCCCCGCTTTCATGCATTGCAAATCATGGTGCCGCTAACGTGGCCTCTTTGGCCGGCCCCGGCGGCCCAGCCCGAGCCACAGCAGCCACCCGCCCCGCCCCGCCCCACCCCGCCCCACCCCACCGCTACTGTGCGCTGACGGGCACTGCGTGACGGCCCACATGCAGCCCGCGTTGTAATGGGACAGCTAACACCCCCTCTTCCCCTATATCATACCATTCCGAGTTTCCATGATACAGGTGTGACGTGATAATCAACCTGCTAAATATAAATGCCCTTCTTCACTACATGTAACCGCATTGTTCGGACGGACCTTTGTCAATTTTTTTCCGCGCAATAAACCACCTCCCAAAAATTTGCCAGACAGTTGTTCGTTTTACAAAGGCGCGCAACGCGCAACGGTTTGTCGCGGAGGATAAAATAATGGCACGGGTACTCCGGCCTCTGGCACTGCTTGACTTCCTGCCGGCGCGGCGGGGCGGGCCGCGCGCCAGACCTGCGCCGGGCCGGGCCGGGACTGTAACCGAGCGCTCTTACTCGCGCAATAAAAATCCATGCAGAGGATGAATTACGCAGGCGCACTTTGGACCCTCTTCCTGTCCTTGGTAAAGGTTCTTATTTTAAAATTTATGTGCCCCGCCCCGCGCCGCCCCGCCACTTTTCCACCTCTCCAGCGGCGCCCGCCGCCCGCCTGCCTCAAGGAGAACAGTGTTGGAATAAAAGTAGCGCCTCCGGCATCTCATCCACCGTCTGCTCACGACCCCAGTAGTGTGGTAACGGTCATTCCGAGAATCCACACACACACTTCCTGTTAAAATCGCAAAGTCTCTGTAGTACGCGGCGGCATTTCCTCGTCCCCCGGACGCGACGATGGCCGCCAGGACCAGTAACAGGCCTCCTTCTGCCCGGCAAGTTCTAGACGGGCGACGGCTGTGGGTGGGCGCCGAGCCGACAGCCCACGAGACGAGATGGCAAAGTTTGCTCCCGGTAGCATTCTGGGAAGAAATGGCCACAGTAACTTGCTGTTAAATGTTGCCGCAAATTTTCAAGCTAGGCGGAAATTATTTTTCAATATTCAGAGTTACTTGCGTCAATGGAAACTGCCATGACGGGCTGTCATTCGTAAATTGCATCAGAATATGTGCCACTGACTGCGAGATAGTAACTGTAGTCACGACAGTCAGGCGGTGAGCGTGATTCGGCCACAAAAGAAAGATTATAGTGGGCTCACGTCGTAGTGAATGTCACGACACTTGGCACAGAGAGGGTATAAAACGACAGTTCGCATAGGACTCAAGCATCAGTAGCCATGAGGGGTCTTCTCATCCTTCTAGCAGCGCTATGCGCAGTGGTAAGTGAAATTACAAATTATAAAAAAAGAAATGTTTAGACAACAAAGATAAACATAAGTGCGCCTGAACAGATCGCCTGCAGCGGCGAAGGGCTCCGCCAGGAGCCACAGCCACGGCCACCGAGGTCTCCAAGGGGACCACCCGGCCCACCCGGCCCTGAGCCAAAGGGACCTCCTCAGCCAGCGCCACGCCCACCGAGGTCTCCCAGGGGACCCCCCGGCCCACCCGGCCCTGAGCCAAAGGGACCTGCTCAGCCAGCGCCACGCCCACCGAGGTCTCCAAGGGGACCCCCCGGCCCACCCGGCCCACCCGGCCCACCCGGCCCTGAGCCAAAGGGACCTGCTCAGCCAGCGCCACGCCCACCGAGGTCTCCCAGGGGACCCCCCGGCCCACCAGGCCCTGAGCCACAGGGACCTGCTCAGCCAGCGCCACGCCCACCGAGGTCTCCCAGGGGACCCCCCGGCCCACCCGGCCCTGAGCCAAAGGGACCTGCTCAGCCCGCGCCACGCCCACCTAGGTCTCCCAGGGGACCCCCCGGCCCACCCGGCCCTGAGCCAAAGGGACCTGCTCAGCCAGCGCCACGCCCACCGAGGTCTCCAAGGGGACCCCCCGGCCCACCCGGCCCTGAGCCAAAGGGACCTGCTCAGCCAGCGCCACGCCCACCGAGGTCTCCAAGGGGACCCCCCGGCCCACCCGGCCCTGAGCCAAGGGGACCTGCTCAGCCAGCGCCACGCCCACCGAGGTCTCCAAGGGGACCCCCCGGCCCACCCGGCCCTGAGCCAAAGGGGCCTGCTCAGCCAGCGCCACGCCCACCGAGGTCTCCCAGGGGACCCCCCGGCCCACCAGGCCCTGAGCCAAAGGGACCTGCTCAGCCAGCGCCACGCCCACCGAGGTCTCTCAGGGGACCCGACGGCCCACCCGGCCCTGAGCCAAAGGGACCTGCTCAGCCCGCGCCACGCCCACCTAGGTCTCCAAGGGGACCCCCCGGCCCACCCGGCCCTGAGCCCCAGGGACCTCCTCAGCCAGCGCCACGCCCACCGAGGTCTCCAAGGGGACCCCCCGGCCCACCCGGCCCTGAGCCAAAGGGACCTGCTCAGCCAGCGCCACGCCCACCGAGGTCTCCCAGGGGACCCCCCGGCCCACCCGGCCCTGAGCCAAAGGGACCTGCTCAGCCAGCGCCACGCCCACCGAGGTCTCCAAGGGGACCCCCCGGCCCACCCGGCCCTGAGCCACAGGGACCTCCTCAGCCAGCGCCACGCCCACCGAGGTCTCCAAGGGGACCCCCCGGCCCACCCGGCCCTGAGCCAAAGGGACCTGCTCAGCCAGCGCCACGCCCACCGAGGTCTCCCAGGGGACCCCCCGGCCCACCCGGCCCTGAGCCAAAGGGACCTGCTCAGCCAGCGCCACGCCCACCGAGGTCTCCCAGGGGACCCCCCGGCCCACCCGGCCCTGAGCCAAAGGGACCTGCTCAGCCAGCGCCACGCCCACCGAGGTCTCTAAGGGGACCCCCCGGCCCACCCCCTAAGCACTAGGGACCTACTCATCCGCAAGAGCCGCATCAGTTACCCCAAGAAACCTCTCCAATGGGGACCTTCTGGACCACGTGCTCTTGAATCTGAGCCCTTGGTTTTCAGGTAGTGTCTCTAACCTGCGGATTTTAGTTTTGATTTGTTAATATTAATTAAATATACAACCGAACTGTCAAGGTAAAATTCCTATTGTTCGACTCATTCTTCTTACGAAGTTTGCGCTGGGGAGTTGTGCGATTTGCACGTAGAGGGCCACGCCGAGGCGGGGTGGCGGGGCGCGCCGGCGGAGAGCGCTGCCTCGCTCGCCTGCGGTGAGTCCCTCCTCCCCACCCCTTCCAACCCCGACCGCCCTTCTGCAAACCGATCAGCACCTTTATGTTGACCCTGGCGATGTGGGCACAGCGCTGAGCTCTGCATGCCCCTCATCTGTACAGCCGACCAGGCACCCCGCCCCCTCCTGGGGCCGTGGCGCTCAGCACAGTAAAACTGTGAGGCCGAGTTGGAAGACCTGCTGCGCCAGGCCAGGGCCGCAGGCCGGGGCAATAGCGGTCCGAGACTGGAGGGTGTGGGGTGGGGGCTGGGCCGCGCCGGCCGGAGGCCGGAGATGTGTCCGCCCTCGGTAGGCGGAAATTGCGTGGCTTCTTGCAAAGAGCCTCCTCGTCCTCCTCTTCGACCACCTCGCCTCTTCTTCGCGCGCCGCCCCCTGGCCTGGTCTCTGCTGTGCGCACGGACCAGTGTATTACGGGTGCGCCACGCCGGCCTCCGCGTCCGCGCCCCGCCGCGCGCTGCGGGCGGGGGTGGGGGCAGGACAAGGAGAGCGAGGAGGGGGAGGAGGACGGTGAGAATTAGATTTGGGCCGCGTGCTGCGCTGCGCTGCCGTGTGCGGGAGGCGGCGCGCCGGCGCTAGAAAGAGATTTCACTCCACGCCGTAAGGCGGCAGGCAGGCGGCACGAGGCGCCGCGCCACGCCGCGCCGGGACGCCGCGAGGGCGCGAGATGGAATGCCAAGCGAGCGCGAGGCGTGGCGGGGCCTGGGGACGCACGACACACCTACTGCGATAATATTTATTTTTCAAAAGAAACGCGGATAACAGTTGATCCGCAATATTTGCTTTCATATTTCAGGAGTTTCTCTATGAATATTTCTGAAGCACGAGGTGTTCAAAAATTTCAGACTGGTGTGCTCCTCAGCTTTGCGCTATGCTCGCTGCGGGCTCGTCGCGGGCGAGGGGGACCCCTATACCCCGGGCGTCAGTGGCAGCAGAGCCGTCCGGCGGGCAATGTAGCGAGGGCAAGGGAGGGTCGGACATAATGCTGTGTGTCCAAACGCGGCCAGCAGAAAATCACGAGCCGGGTCCTTCTTGTGGCGGGGCAGGGCGGGGCGGGCTGCCCTGCCGTATCTCCACGACGGCGGGGGCCTTGTCCTCCCGGGGAGCGCCGCACTCCGTCTCGCCGCCGCTGCAGCAGACGCAGCCACGGCCCGGCCCCGGCGCCCGGTCCCGGCCCCACCCGCCGGCCTTGGGGGTTCCTCAGGAAACCAAATTGGTGATGAAAGTTTGATGTGGCCGGGCAGCGCTGAAGCGGCGGAGGAGGAAAAGTGTGTCGGAGCAGCTGCGCGCGCGAGCGTGTGTGTGTATGAGAGAGAGAGAGAGAGAGAGAGAGAGAGAGAGAGAGAGAGAGAGAGAGAGAGAGAGAGGGAGAGCAGCGCATGCCGTTCGGAAAGGATGTGCGCTCGTAAATGTAATGCACGTGGGTTTTAGCTCAGCATCCACCACCACCGCGGGGGCCGGGGGAGCGCGCATGCGCGCGCGCGTGTGTGTGTCATGGCGAGAGTGAGAGGTGGAGCAACACCGAGAGACACTCAGGCGGTCGGGGCGACGTGCCCGGGCCGCGTGGCTTTCTCTATTTCCATGACACTATGTACTACACCCCCCGCCGCTGCACGGCGCTGCGGCGCGACGCGACGGTGGAGAGCGCCTGGGAGTCCCGGGGTAGGCAACCCCGTCAACACGCCTGAGCGCGTGCGGCCTACCTAGCCGGCTGCTGGAGGGAGTCCCTATCACACTGACCGCAGCTGACCGCACTGCTGACCGCGTTGCTGACCTCACCCCTCGCCTCTTCTGCCCGCAGGTTCCGAGCTGCGGCACGGCCACGGACACGGCCACGGACACGGCATGCACAGCCCGCTCGGCTCCCCGCTGGGCGCCGCCCCCGCCCCCACCACCGGCAGGCAGTACACCCTGGACGGCCGCTACTCCAGCGGCCGCCACCACCTGCACTACACGAGGTGAGTACCCGACCACCTTACGAACGAGAAGAGTATCGTAAAGTACATTCATACTTGCAAACTTTATCAAAATTAAGGCAAATAATTTTTGCGATTTTTTTTTATTTTTTTTGCGAATGCTAGAGTAATAAGAACTATAAGCTGCAATGGCGCCCCGGACGGCAGCTGCTTCTGGCGGCCATGCACTGCTGGACTATTGGACTCATCGCTCGAACGGGTCTCGGGCCGCGGGGAGTATAAAGCCGGGCAAATGACCCCCTCCCCTCCAACCCCCTCCCCTCGGGCCGCTGCTCAAGTATCTCATTTGACGAGAAGGGAATGTCTGTTTAGTGCAGGGGTGTGGCGGGTGTGGCGGGGTGTGGCCGCCCGGCCCGCCTGCGGAGTGCAGGGCTTGGCCTGGCCTGGCACTGGCCTGGCCGCGTAAGGCAGCACCCATTAGTCGGAATGGTTCTGATTCTGGCCGCAAGGGCACCCTCACCCCCTTGCACCATTCCCGTCAGCCGAGGCTGGGGCGGGGCGGGGCGGGGCGGGGCGGGGCGGCAGCCTAGCCTTTATGTGTCTCTTGCATGGTTTGGACCGTTTCGCTCCGCGAGTAGTCGCGGCAGCGGGGGGCGGCGGGGAGGGAGGGGTGCAGACAGCAGCAGGGTGGTGCGCTGCCGGAAATGAGTCTTTTTAGGCCGCGACCGAAATGTGTTGCCAAAGCAAAGGTTGCACGCCAGCGCCCCAGCGACTTCACTAGTGCACTACGTGCTAGTTCTGCGGCGTGTAGACATACAGTCATGCACGAGGTCACTAAATTCACGCCCTAAAAATTTTTTTTCTGCCCAGCAGGGGGGCGGTTTATCTTTTTCCTTTACGTTTCGCGGTGGAGTGCTTGCACTATTTCTTGCACTAGTGCCTCGCCTCGCGCCCATGCGCAAGTCCAGCAGCTCCGCTTTAGCCTGCTGCTGGCTGCCGCCGCTGGCTGGCCCCGCCCGGCCCGGCCCGGCCCGGACCAGCCCGGTCGTTATTAAGGCTTGCAGAGGGAGGGAGAGCGGCGCGGCGCTACCCTGCGGCACCAGCCGCCCCGCCCCGCCAAGCGCGCTATGTGGCAGTAAGTTGCGTCAGAGGATTAAAGTTCGGCCCCATATCGGAAGACCGGCAGCTTACCCACCGCACCACCCGGGCCGCGGGCCGGGCTTGCTGCTCGGGGCGGGGCGGGGCGGGCTGGGGGGGGGCGGGGTGGAGCTGCTCGCTGGCCTTCATCCACAGCCGCGGGTTCCATCCCCGCCCCGCCCCGCCCCGCCTGACTGCTGCCTTCGCCACACATCTCGCTGTGGTGTTTCCACCACAGAATGCAATGCGCTTCCCCGCCCCGCCTGGACGATTTAAAATGGATTGCAGAGAGAGTTCTGCCGCGCCGTGCCTGGAGGGACTTCCCCGTCATAACCCCGCGCGAGTAATCATTATTTTTAAGCCTTCCTGCGCGCTTTTCGTTCCTCATTGCTTGCGCTACCCTCTCTTTTCTTTCTCTCTTGCCCTCCCTACAAACAGATTTCCGTTTCCCTCTGTACATCTCATTTAATTGCTGCCTTCTTTACTCCCCTATGTGACGGTCAGTTTAGCCTCTCCCTCTCCCTCTCCCTCTCTCTCTCCAAGCCGCAGTCCGCCCCTTATCTCCTTCGCCGTTTCTTCAAACGGAAAGTCATCATCTCATGGTGCGTGGAGTGGTGCGCCCCGCCCCGCCCCACCCCGCCCCACCCCGCCTCGCCCTGCCCGCCCCACCGGCCTGCCTTCTCTCATGTTTGCTTTGGCTTCTGCTGCCGCCCGCGCCGCACCCTTTGCTCGGAGATGGAAATAAAAAGTTATTTTTCCGGATCAGTTGGGCTTAATGGGACACTGCTATATACGAAGGGGGTGGGCGAGCGGCGCCTCATTAGTGAGCACGGTCCAGTGATGGGCGGGGCGGGGCGGGGCGGGGCGGGGCGGGGCGGCTGGGGGCGTGGGCTTTCGCCCGCTTTGTTCACGCCGCCATGCAGGCCAATTAATTAATCCCACGCCCGTGCCGTGCCGTGCCGTGCCACCGTGCTGTTGCACATCGGCCCCTGGACGATCCCTCCCTCCCACATCGAGCAACGACAGTGCTGCAAACCTCACGCGGTGCTCATCGCCCTAGCGTCCGACAAAACACACTGGAAAAAGACGCAAGTGCTTATTGAAATGTCGCACACTTCAAATCCCATTCGCATAGTACTTGAACATGCAAAGGTGTGAATTTTCCTAAGAGTTTGACACACTTTGGGAGGACATGAAAAGTCACACACGCGAGAAGTGTGCTTCCCCCCCACCCCTCCCCTTTAAAATAAATATTTTACTTTCTGTTTCCTCATTCTTCTTCTGGTTGGACGTTCGATTTTTCTAGGAAGAAACCGAAGCGGGTTAATGGTGTATTCACGACATAGAGAGCCCAGACACTTAAGTGCTAACTATCTGTGCGATTGCGCGAATATGGTCACGACCAGCTGTCTCGCGTGAGACTCACTCACGCTCCCCGTCACACTATGACGTCTAAGCGAGCGTTTAAGTCATTTCAAAATTACTCGCGAATAATTTTAAACAAAAATCTTGAGGCAGGGTAGTTTTTGGGGTAAAAGAAAATAACCCTTGTGTGACAGGTAAAAAAAATACTTTACACATCTTTTACAAAAATAAATTTAAAAAAAATATAAAAAAAACCTCTGCCACGTGTTTTAACTGTTGGACTTCCACCGTACACTGCACATTCCGAGTACTCTCAATGACACCGCAGAGCAGACGATGCCAGCCCAGCCGCCAGCCGCTGTCTGCGGCTTCCCTTTCCGACAGTGTGTCGGTGACCCTCAATATTCCATTTGCCGTTACCATCTGAAATGCACCAGACGTGAGGTATAGGTATGGTCTCCTTTCTGGCTTTTATCGTGTCGGCATAACTTTCCGTTTTATGTCCCTCTGCGCCGCCTCCGGGCATGAGGGAGAGAGAGGGAAAGAGGGGGTGAGGGGACGAGGGACAGAGAGAGATGAGAGGGGTGCAGAGCGAGTAGGTAGTGAAAGTAAGGAAAGGAAATGGGAGTGGCAGTGGCCGGGCGGGGGGGGGGGGGGGCATATGAAGGGATGGTCGTAACGATCCCTTCGGATCCCCCTTTTCACGCGACGTAATGCTATGGGGATGAAAACGTGGGGCGAAAGGGACTCCGGAGGGTGTTTGTTCTCAATCCCGCTGTGTGCGTCTGGAGGAGCGCGGAGGCTAGCAGACACCTCTCGCGAGGCTATGCGCCAGTCACCCGCACGGTCCCCGCACCACTAACCCCGTCTTTGTTTCCCATCTGTTTCAGCAGCAAAAAATCGTCGCCATCCCGGAGCGACGTGGGCGGCTCGATCAAGACATCGTCGAGCCTGACGGGGGCGAGCCTGACGCGCGACCGCGACCGCGACCTGTCGGACTACGGGTCGGCGCTGAGCCGCGACCGCGACCCGTCGGACTACGGGTCGGCGCTGGGCTCTGCGCTGGGCTCGGCGCTCCGCGACCGCGACCTGTCCGACTACGGGTCGGCGCTGAGCCGCGACCGCGACCGCGACCCGTCGGACTACGCGCTGCGCGCCCGCGCCCGGGACCGCGCGGCGGCCACGGCGGGGTCGGCCGCGCGCATGGCCAGCGCCGGCCTGGGCGCCGCCACCGTCACCTCCTCGTCCGCGTCCTCCGCCTCCTCCGTCTCCGACAACCACTCGGACTTCCCGGAGATGGACGCCATGCTCGCCGAGAGCCGGAGGCTCGCCAGGGACAACGGTGAGGGGCTCCGTTCCGACGGGCTCATGTTACTAACCACGCCTTTCTACGCATGCTGCACCAATGGACAAAATAATACACTTAACTCCTTTCTTAGTGAACACTTTTAGTTCAAAACTACTTCAAAAGTTGTTCGTAGACTGTTAGTTGCTTTTTCAGTGGGTCACAACAATTAAGGAATATACCCGGGCTGAATGTTGGATACAGACGTGACACGTGGCGAGCACGCTCTGAAAGCCCTTCCGCTGTTGGTACCCATTTTCGGACCGGCGCAGGCGCAGGTCGCCGCGCTCCGCCCTCTCTCTCTTCCGACTGACAGATCTTTGATTTGCCCCGCTCTCCTATTTGCACATCCGCGCTCCCATTGTGCTCGGTTCGCGACGCCCTCGGGACTAAATTTGTTCTTGTTGTTTCCTTTTTTCCTTTTTTTCCCTTTCCCCGCTCTCCTTTTTCTAGTAGTGCCAGCAGCAGCAGTGTGGCTCCGAGCCGCCGTATTGTTTGCCGGGCTGAACGAACTCGATGTTTGTTTGAACGTCGCGAAATTCTTCCCCGCCTCTTTCCTCTCCCCGGTGCCCCTATTCGTCCCCTTCGCAATCGCGCGCGCGGCGCCCCGCGCTACCGAGGTGCTCGTTGGGTTGCCTACCCTCACGGCGCCGTGACCAAGATTTCCCAGCGGCCGGCTATATGGTCGGCGATTGGTTCTCAAGCAAGCGGAGGAGGCCGCAGGGGCGGGACCAGTATCAAGGTCTCCTTGTTCACCTCCAGCACGAGGCAGGCGTGCCGTTCTCTACCTCCACCCTCCGCGGCCTCCGCGTGTTGTTGGCACGCCGGGGGGTAACCCCGCCCCGCCCCGCCCCGCCCGGCTCCCACGCGCAGTACCCCCTGCTCCCGCCGGAAGACGTGCGGCTTTGAGGTGCCGGGAGCGCGTTCGTCAAAGGCCACGCACACACACACGCACGCACGTGCACACGTGCGCGGCGCCGCCGCCATGTTTATTTACGGCGGCATTTTCAGAAAACGTGTCGCCGGTAATGAGAAGGAGGGCGTCAAGGAGAGCAGCGCGCGAGAAGACGACACGACGCGTCACGTGACATGCGGTGCACGTCTGCTGGACGGGACGGCGACACCGGCGGGGCGGGGCGGGGCGGCCCTAGCGGCGGGGGTAATAATCACTATGCCAGTCCAGGCCGGGCAGGGCGGGGCGCGGCGGGGCGGGGCGGGGTGAGGTGAGCTGAGGGAAGGGTCTGGCAGTAAGCCTCTCAGCAGATAGTGCGCGGGTGCGCGCGGGGCGGGGCGCCATTCAAGACGTCACTGTCATGCCTCTCACTCACTGGAGCCGCCGCGCCCCGCCCCGCCCCGCCCCTCCCCGCCCCACCCCACCCCGCCCTGCCGGAGCAGCTACGCAACGCCAACCACGTTCCGTGACAAAGACAGGCCCCGGACGGTCACACAGGCGGGGCGGGGCGGGCTCCGGCTTGCCGTACCGCATCCTAAATCAAAACCACACAGCCAAAATAATTTCGCACGGCGACCGAAAGCCGACGCAGGCGTGAAAATTTGATGGAAAATTCCAAATTTCTAAGGGAAAGTTAACCTTCTTTACCAAATAGTACAACAAAATAGTCGGGTTTTAAATAACTTTTTCTTTCGTCGTGATGCTCAAATTTATCCACCCAAATATCCCACCTCAAGCATTCCGTCACCGTTTGCTGCACTTTGATAGACTTTAGGCCGCCACGTTTTCATTTAAATAAAAAATAAAAAAAACTACAACTTAATTAAATGCACGCTGCGGGACGAGGCCGACAACGAAACAAATGCATTTAATTTCTCGCGCGAATAGCGCCAACACCTGCCTCGGGCCAGCCCGGCGGGGCCGGCGGGGCCCGGCGGAGCCCTGCATGCCGTAAGTAATTCACCGCCGCCGTTAACAGCCGCTTTACGAGCCTATTAAAAAGAGCAAAAGCGGCGCCTTCTTCTCAAGGAAGAGGCGCGGGGCAGGGCGGGGGCGGGGCGGGGCGGGGCAGAAAGCCAGGCCGCGCGCCGCGCGACTTGCTACTTCCACTATACCACTCAACCACTATACTTTTTGACCTGCGCGGCAGAAAAATAATTTATAGGGTGAAACTGGGTAAGTTTTAAAGCACGAAAGGGGTTGAGCGGGCGTCCGGGGGGAAGTAGAGCGGTGCGTTAAGTAAGTATAGTTGCGATGGTAGTTTCTCGCTGAAACCAGACCAATGAGCGGCGGGGCAGACAAGCATGCAGCTCTGCTCGTGGTTAATTGTGTTTCATTCGTCACCGCGTCGTGGAAAACAATTAGGACGACAGACAGCTAGCCAGGCCCGTCCCGGCTGGCGGGATCGGACGCCTAGGGCCGCGCTGACGGACAGACAGACGGACTCGCGGACAGACAGACGGGCGGACAAGTCGGGCATCCCCCCGACGGCGACGCGATGCCCTCGGAAGAATGATATTTCTAGAGCGCCCTTCATCCCTCGAAACGGCTATGAAAATAATAGTGAGCATGCGGACCTGCTGCCACTTGCTTGTGTCCGTGTCAGGTCCAAGACGCTGCGAGGCAACGCGGACCTTTTTGTTTTTACAGCCTTAATCCCCTGCGTGTGCCTCATACCACTACAAGGTCCCGGCCAGGCTCGGCCCGGCAGTGGTAATGGTCGCGTCGCCCCACATACGGCGGAATGCGCGGGGCACTCTCACTCTCTCTCTTTCTCTCTCTTTGCGCGAGAGGACAGCGAGCGGAACACAAAAAATAAACTTCCGACCGACGACGAAAAGAGTCTCCTATCTTTCTCTCTCTCTTTTTTTTGTTTGTTTCTTGACAGTTTGACAACTCCAAGTCGTTAGGTTCGTGGACTTAATTGTGGTTGCTCCGCTAGAGGGACTTTCGATTCTCCCCGCCGCCGCCGCCGCCGAAACTCTTTGGTTAGTTTTCGCGTGACGGCGTCGGAGGAAAAGGGCAGTAAAGAAAACCGACCGAGGAGGAGAAGGAGAAAGAGAGGGAAACGAGGTCGCGATGAGAGCGGGGAAAGAAACGCGGACGGCCGGAGAGCTTTGGGCTGAGGGGGCGTCATTTCCACACGCGCACATGAAAGCAAAACAAAGTGCTCTCGCGGGCGGATAGAGTGCGCCGCGCCGCCGCGCACGGGGAGAAGTGATGACGTCACACACTTAACGGCGTCGAGCTATTTAGAGGGACGCGGATGTCCTGTCCTCACCCCCCGCGCCGCGCCACCTCTGGCCTGGCCAGGACGGTCTGCGTCGCCCTCCTCCGGTCTGAGGCGCAAGAAATTATGGGGTGGGGGGAGGGGGTTGACTTGACGCGCGGGGCGCTCCCGGGCGCCCTGACCTCAACTCCACCAGCCCCGCCGCACCCCGCCCCGGCCCGCCTCGGCCCCACCCCAACCCCACCCCGTCGCGTCCTGTAAAATGATGTGACCACTGTTTGCTCGGCTACACATCGCGTAAACGCTTCAGAGGCCGAATGAGGAGGGGGGAGGATACAGTAGCAGCTGTATCCTTTAGCGCAGCAACACCGCACAAGAGCGATAAACGGATTGTAATTTCAAGAATACAGCGAGAAATGCTAATGCACGAAACGACAATATTTTCAGGGAGCTTACGGGCACATTTTCTTTCTTTTTTAGGGACGGCCTTACGTCATCGCGTTTATCACAGAGGCCTCCAAAAACGCGACGTTCGGTTCTGCCAGCTTGGTACACAAGATGATCTGTGTTTACTTGACGAGATGGGGCTTGGTGGTATCCCCCTTCCCTCACTCCCGCTTCTCTCCCCCCCCCCCTCCCTGCTGTCACCCGCGCCCCCCTGACCCCCCACCCCCACCCCACCCCCGGTCCTCGGTTGCTCACTACATACATACAGTTCCGCGGATTATCCAGTCCAATCTCGGGACGCTGCGCCTCTCGACTCCTCCTCGTTTTGTGTTTTCCTCTTAAAAACTAGACGCCAGCCAGAGAAAAAAGAAAGATAAAGGAAGAGAGACAGTCGCGGGGCGGGGGCGGCGGGAGGCGGGGGAGGGGGTAAAGTAATGCAGCTGGATGCATCTCGCCCGCCGGCCCCGCCCGGCCCCGCCCACCCCGACCCCGGCCCCGGCCCGACCGCCTGGTGTCAGGCGGGGGCAACGCGAAACACGTAAGACAGGTCTGGGAAAAGGCTCTCGCCAGCGCAGCGCCGCCGAGCCGAGAGCAAGTCGCGCCCGCGCTCGCAAAAATAGAAAAGAAAAAGAAAGGCGGGTAAGGAGCGCGCGGCGAAAAATTTGCAGTGATAGCGAGGAGGGGATACCACGCCACGGTGGTGCGGGGCGCTCATCAAAAAGTTCGGCGCGCGGCCGGGCCGGGTACCCGCGACCGAAACACGTTTTAATTCACGAGCCGCCGCGTTTTACGCTACTCCGGTTTCCCCTGCGAGGGCTGAACCGTGCCAGGACACTTCAGGCCCCCCGGCCCCCTACCCCCGGCCCACTTGGCGCACTTTTTGTCGAACGGTCGACCTGGACAGGACATGCGGTTTGGTCGGCTGGGCTCGGGGCGATGTGTGGGAGACGAGAGGGATTGAGGTTGGTAGGGTGGTTGTGGTGGGGGCGGGTGAGGCCCGCGGGGGGTGGGGTGGCGTAGGGTGGGGGTGGGGGGGGGGAGGGGCGGCCCGCTTCCCTCTCATTGTAAATGGAAGAGCTGTGTCGGTTGTAACCGTGCACGGTGGCAGGCAGCGTGCTGCAACGGGGCCTACGCCCCCCCCACCCCCCCCCCCACCTCCACGACCCACCCCACAGGCTCCCAGGACGAGGCCTGCACCCCATGCCCCACCTTGGCCCCCCACACTGTCACATCAACCAGAAAAAGATACCTGACAAGTTAAAATTATTAATGCCAAGTCGTTGCCAAAAATACTGAGTTGTCGTACAGTACTGTGCACGCAAAATTATTGGGCTAATTGTTGCTTTATGACAATTAATTCTTCAATTTTCTCTTCCTTGGTGCCCACTATCATATTGCCTGCACCTGTTTTAATTTTTTAAAGCTAATTGTTAGTACTAATGCCAAGTTTTTTTGCAGTATGCTGTACACAAAATGATTTATTTCTTTATTTATCCATGGTGACTGATTCACTTCAGTAGCAAGTATTCGGTCACTTTCTATACTTAATGTTCTTTTTTTTCCCTAATGATAAGATATTCTTATATTAATTTTAATATTTTGTCCCTGCTTCATACGCTAGGGGTGGAATGGCCAGAGTTCTGGAAAGGTGAGTGTTGCCCAAATTATAATCTACAAACTTTCACGCAGCCACTACACAATCTCAATGATGATAAGTATTAATTCCTCAGGAAAGTGAGTGCAGCAAATCAAGCACTAGGTTTTACGAGAACCTTACTAAATGAGGAAACATTTTTCGTTATAAGCATAATCTGGAAGATTAGTCAAGAAGTTTACCCCAGCGGATACTTATTTACTAAGAATTTTTAGTCAAGAAGTTTACCCCAGCGGATACTTATTTACTAAGAATTTCTAGCACATACCTTTCTTCACTCGGATGAACGATCTTGTATTCTCCGTCCGCCAGTGTGATGCAACCGCGAATGGGGCGTAGGTCAGGGAGGCACAGCGGACATAACCTCCACTACGGGGAGGCACAAACACAAAAACAATTCTTGAGGTAGAACTTCACTCACCGACAGCACTTTTACACTTTATAAATAGTAAACACTATTGATGATTTCCCGTTCGCGAACAAAATTCGGAGCCAGAGGTAAATAAATTACTTTTTCAAAATTAAATTTCAAAACGGCGCGACGCAGAGCCGAGCAGAGCCAGGCAGACCGCGAATACTGTTACGCGGCGTTCGTTTGTTTGTTGATGTTGAGTGGAAAAGAAGTAGCTGACTTGTTGTGGGCTTGTGGGTTTGAAGTTAATTTTATCGCGATTTCACGGGTTTTGTTTTGCTCCGATATGTAAACCAACGAAAAGTGTTACTATAGAATTTTTCCGAAAATTTCGAAGATGCCTCTTGGAAGAAATAAACCGTTTTGTTTTTTGTGGAGCCTAAATCAAGAAGGGGCGTCATGGGGGTTATGTTTGTTCTGGCTGCTACCATTCTAAAATTTATTTTGTGATTCACTAAACATCAAGAGTTTGGTTCGAATGGATTTCCTATTTTCATTCCAGATCCGACTGAGAAAGGTGTGTGTAAAATGAATTTATAACTTCTGCCATTTCTTTCCAGATTTTATTCAGTTGAGCGGTTGAGAAGGAGCCTGCATAGAATTGTTCTTGAATTACAATTATTGTTATTTAAATCTTTGATAGTGTTGTTTTGTACAAATTTTACAAATTTTACGATCGTAATATCTGCACACCATCGTAGAATATTAGTTCATTTGCTGTTACGATTTTCTATGCTGGCATTTTCAATTTCAATGAGTTGGTACTGTCTCATATAAAGTTTGTCAATTGTTTGGGACCGCTCCTTTTTCCGCGGTTAGAAGATGACTCGCTACATCGCCGTACTGCCCCGTCCCCCGTGAGCGCCCTAAACCCCTGACATGTCGCGGATTCTTTTTTATCGCGACGCCGCGACTGCCCCGCCATAGTGACTGGCGAGGATATTCGCGAAGCACCCCCACGGGGGGTTGACTCTCGCGCAAATGACCCCGCGGGCCGGCGAGGTCATTCGCGGTGTCCTCGCGGAAATTGGAACGGTGCCAAACAACTGACACTCGCGTCAGTACGCGGTAAACCGTCCTTTCAACCGCCAAGTAACGCGTTCCTGTGAGTGGATAGATTTTCCTGTAAGTAATTGACAATAATTCCTCCTTAGGTTCTCCCAAACTGTTGTGTTCCTTTTTGTGTCGGTGATTGCTCTTTATTGACTGCTGAATAATTCTAGTGCGATGTACGGCCCGCAGGCGACTCTACTGATCTTTTTCCGACTGCTCCCCCCCGTCTTTGCTAACTCGCCAAACTGTCGCTCCTAACCCCCGTCCCCTTGCCGCTGCCTCGGAACGGACTTTCGCCCATGCCTCCTAATTTTTCGCCAAGTCCACCACCGGCACCAGCCAGCAGCAACCGCCCTCCAGGGCGAGGAATGTCGCTCTTCCGTAACTTTTGATAAAGTTGACTTGAAAAGCCTCAACTCAGCGAAGGAGTTTTCCCATTAGCTCAAGCATGTATATGGATACATCTTCTTTAATCTTTAAATGCCTCGCGAGCCACCGCTCTCCTCTCCTCTCGCGACTCGCCTCTCCCCGCGTTCTTTCTCCTCACCCCTTGCATATTGCGGAGGCCAAAGCGCCAAATGGATACGCCTCATTATTATTTTGTGAAATGGATCCGCACTCGCGCCCCGGCCCGGGCAGAGAGAAAATAAAATAAAAACGAAACAAAATAGAAATTACCAGAGGTTATGATTTTTAAATTTTGCGCGTTTTGTTTTTTACGGCATAGCAATGATCAGTTCAAAATTGATTTTTCGAAGTTAGTTTTCTGTTTTTGGTCTCGGAATCCTCCGCTCTGAGCGTGCTGCCTCGCGGGGCCCGTTCCGCGTAACGTAACGGCCTGACTCTGCGGTTCTCTTCGACATTCCTCCTCCCCGCCGAGGCTCCTCCCCCCTCCCCACCCTCCACAACCTTCTTACCCTTTAACCCTTTTCTCTCTCTCTTACCACAATGCTGCCTTTCGAGACGTCGTGGAGATGTCACGGAGATTGAACACATTGTTCTTGACGCGTGTTCACACTGCCTTTCTCTCTTTTTTTCCCGCTCTCCCTTTGTGCTGCCTTATTGTCGGCGCGGCGCTGCAGATCTGGACGGGGACTCGCCGCCGGAGCCCGCGCCCCCGGAGCCGGCGCCCCCGGACCCCGCGCCGCCCGACGTCCCGCCGCGGGGGCCCTCGCTGCACCGCGTCGGCCCAGGGCGCTACTCCCAGGACGACCTGGCCGGCAAGGAGCGCGCCGCCGACAGCTCAGCCGCCAGCGCCAACGGCCCCGCGACCAACGGCGCCGCCGCCCCCGGGGAGAAGACCATCTACATCGCGCAAGGTAGGTGCTCGTCGAGGTGCTGGTGGTGGTTGCGCAGGTCATGCCGGCGGCCTGCTGGCGCAGTGTGTGATCTTTCTATCTGCAGAGCTGCGTGTGCGTGTTAGCTCAGCAGCGCACGTCGCCGCGAGGTAGGGCGGGGTGGGGCGGCCGAATCTGCTGTCTGCTATCCTGCTGGCGCTGCAGGGCTGTGCGAATAGCGCGCACACACACAGACCACACAGACACTGAGGGCGGAGTTCGGCGCCGGCAGCCAGAGCCAGCGCAGGACGTCGTATAGGCGGGGCATTCGAAAGAAAGATTATCTCTTCCGATCCCGCGCGTAATAGAATCTGTTTCCGGGGGCGACGTCCGTCCTGCGGCCCGCTTCCGGCCGCCTCCCTCCTGCCGCTGCGGCGGCGCCGTCGCCGTCCTCCTCGTGCTGTGTTCTCCCCGCCCTGCCGCCCCATTTCTCAACCTGTTCCCGAGCGCCGCCCTGCTCCCCGCAGCCGCTGCCTGCAGCTCTTCTTCTTCGACGCCACACCGCATATCACTCTGAACGGCGGTTCGTACCCCGTTCTAAACCCATCCCCGTCCGTCGCGCGCACCCCACCCCGCCCCTCCGCGCCCCGCCCCGCCCCGCCTCGCCCGTGGTGCTGAGTGCGGGCCGGCCCATAAAGGCTGCTGCTGCTGGCCGGGCTTTATCTCTGAGGAGGCCGCTATGCCCGGCCCGGCCCGGCCCGGCGGCCCGCCCGGTCTTGGCTGGGATTGCCAGCCGTAGAGCTGCTCAACCTCCCCGCCCCGCCCCGCCCCGTCCTGCCGCCACCATCCCTCAGCCAAAACCACCCGCCCGACCACTCGCGGGGGCTGGGCCCGAACCACTGCCGCGCCGCCGGGCCAAACCCTCCACTCCACCCTCCTCCCACCCCCATCCCTCGGGAATTATCCGTGGCCCAAATTCACGCAATGTCTGTGGAGATTGTCCAAGCTAGGGCGGTCCGTGCCCGGCCCGGCCCCGGGCCCGGGGCCTGCTCGTTCGTAAGCTTGCGGTCGCTTTAAAGTGGCTCGAGGCTCCTACTCGCGTGGCCAAATTAGCTCCCGGCATGGGGGCCTGGAGAGCGTGCCGTGCGGGGCCCTGGAGGTAGAGTAGGGTGCGCTGCCGGAGAAGAGGGCATAGTGGAGCGGCGGCGGCGGCGACAAAGCTCCGCAGCTCCACCAAGAAACTCCTGCTCGGCGTTCTCCTTGTCTCCAGCCTTGCGCGGCCGGGGGCCGGCCCGGCCTCGCGCTTCAGAAGCTCGTCCCTCCAGTTAGTAAGCGGGTCGCGGTGGGGGTGAGGTGGGGCGGGGCTCGAGTGGGGTCATGTGCGTGTGTGTGTGCGGGGGTGGGGGCGGGGTGGGGGTAAGACCTTGCGCAACTCTTATGTAACCTGTTGGGGACGAGAGCAGCCCTGCCCGGCCCGGCCCCTCTGCGAAATAAGGTGCGTACAAGCGCAGTCACATTCCCTCGGCGTTATTACGTAAAACCTCGCGCCTTAACCCCTTTCACCCCGTTTTCACCCTCACCCCCCGCGTTTACACCCCCCGGCGGCGGGGCGCAGGGGGGGGGGGGCGGCTCTGCTGGGAATGATGATACGGCTGAATGTTTATGTAATCCCATTTAGGGTTGGTTTGGAATTGCCGCGCGCGCGGGCAACTCTGCAATAATAACAGTGTGGTGACTAGTATGGGGGGAGGGTGCGGCCCAGATACGTTTAGGAGGCGCGCGCGCTGAGGGCGGGGGCGGGGCGGGCGGGGTGGGGGGGGTGGGGGTGTGAGGGGGATGCGGATTTCCTATCGCCACTCTTCCAAGCAGCAGCGGCTCAGACGGCAGCGCCCGGAGCGCCTCTCGGAGGCACCAGTGCTGCTGCTGCCGCTGCTCTCGGCTGGCACGGCGCGCGGTGTAGAGGGCGTCCTCCTTCTTTTCCTTCTTTGGCGCGCCCGGCCCGGCCCGGCCCGGCCGAGGCGAGGTATGCCGAGGACGGATTTCCGATTCGCCTGGTATAAATTCCCTTGGCCGGGCGCGCGCGCGCGCGCCGAGCCCCGGCAATACTACGCGACTACTACTGCCACCGGGGCGGTATTGAAAATGGCCCCGGGCCTTGCCCCGCCCCGCCCCACCTCACCCCGCCCCGCCCCGAAACTAGGACCGGCCGCCGGGGCACAGATAATGTGAGGACCGACGGTCACCGCTGTAATATATGAAAAACCGGTCGACGCAGCCGCGGGGCTGGGCTGGGGTGGGATGGGGCGCGGCCCTGAACGACGCGCCGCGCAGGGAAATGAAACCATTACCAACTGTGCCGGGCCGGGCCGGACTGCGCGTTTATACACCGTATATAACGGTACACGGCAATCGAGCTATTCTTTTTCTGCGCAAATTTCTAAACAAGGGTTAATTACAGCGGATATTTCATTGTTTTTAAATAGACTCTTCTTTCTCTCGACGTTGGTGAATAAGGCATTCGGGAAAAGCAAGCGAGGGAAATTTTACCTTCGCGGTACTTTACGTCGTGCCGCATTACAGCCTTTTCTCGCGGTGAGACTGCTGTGATCCCCGCCGCCTGCTGTATCAGAACGCCCCCCACCCTACCCCGCCCGCCGCGTCCCGCCCCGCTCAACCGCGCTCGACTGAAAGGGTAGCGGCGGCGGCGCGGCGGGCGGAACGGCATCCATGGGAATCACAGTTCTGCTCGACTGGCCGGACGCGGGCGGGGTGAGGAGCAGTGAGGAGCTCTCAGTCCCATCTCTCTCCCTTCTTCTCTAGTTCCGAGAGTATTATCTGAAAGGTGCGCCTGAGAGAGGGAGCGAGGTGGTGACATAATATTTGGACGACGGGGAGCTCGGCCGGGCCTCCCTCCGGCTGAAGCTAGCAGCCCCCATCCCTACAGGCCGACCCTGGCCGGCAGGCAGGGCAGGGATTGTTCTGGGGGGCTGGGCTGGGGGTGCGGTGCGGCCCGACTTTATTGCGGACTATTAACAAACAATAACACCAGGGAGGGAAGGAGGCGGGGAGGGGAGGGAGGGGCTTTAGAGATCCCTCCCCTCCCCCTCCCCTCCCGGCCTCCTCTGCAGTCATTAGCGCCGGCTGCTGCTGGTGGTCCGCACCGACCCGCCGGCCGCCGGACAGCGAGGCCTCCGGCCAGCTGGGCTAGGGGTGTTCTGACCGCCCCGCCCGCCCGCCGCCTCGCCCCGCCCTGCCGCGAACTACCAACAACCTTCACCCCCTCCTGGGCCCTCCCGTCCTGCTCGGCCCTCCCGTCCTCTTGCTCGGCACCCTCGTCGGCACCCTCGTCGGCGCCCACGTCGTCGTCCTCGTCGGCGCCCACGTCGTCGACCTCGTCGACGCCCACGTCGGCGCCCGCGTCGGTGCACACGTCGTTGTTCTCGTCGGCGTCCTCGTCGACGCCCACGTCGGCGCCCGCGTCGGCGCACACGTCGTTGTTCTCGTCGGCGCCCACGTCGTCGTCCTCGTCGGCGCCCTTGTCGGCGCCCACATCGCCGCCCTCGTCGGCGTCCTCGTGGGCGTCCTCGTCGGCGTCCTCCTGGCTGTCCTCGTCGGCGCCCTCGTCGTCGTCCTCGTTGTCACCTGCCCCTCGTCGCCGTCCTTGGCGTCCCCCTTCTCCCCCTCTTCCTCCTCGCCGGCCGCGCCGTCCTGATGGTCCAAGGCTCGCCCCGCGCCGGGCGCCGCTGCACTCTGCGAGTAACGATTAATCCATTATACATTCGCCAGGCATAGGCTCCGCCCCGCCCCGCCCGCGCTGCTGCACGCACCGATGCTTTGCGCCCGCCGTAAAACCATGACGGTGCGGCTGCGCAGGCGGGGCCGGTCGCGCTGAGCACTGCTGAGCCTTGCTGAGCACTCGCCTCGCAGCCGCCCGCCTCAGCCCGCCACCGCAGGGCCGCGCCGCGCCGGCGGCAGGGTCAAACGGATTCACCACCTTTGATTGTAATTGCGCGCCGACGTCTCGTCTCGTCGGATTCGTGAGGCGCTCCGCGCGCGGTGCCTCAGGGTGACGACGCCCCCGAGGCGCCCGTCTTAGCTGCTCCCGCTGCTGGAACGTCTTCGGGGCGGAGGGCGCAAGTCAATCGACTTGCGATGTCGCGATTACCACCACAAAGAATAACCCAAAGCCTGTCACTTGGGTTTTTCAACGGCGCACAAAAGTGCCGTATCGACCACATTTAAATAAGCTCCACGGCGCCACCGCCATACATGTGCCGACACTAAATGAAATGACAAGAGTGCGCTGCGCGGTCCCACTCCGCCCGCCCCGCCCCGCCGCGTCGCGCCGCCGTCGGGATTTCAGGACATCATCAAAGAGGGCGCCGCCGCGTTCTATCTTGTTGCGACGCACGTCGCACTACGCTCCGCCCCGCCCCGCCCCGCTCGGCTCAGTGATCCTCGACGTATGTTTGGGCGGCAGAAGGGGATCTCGGCCGACAGCCCACCCGCCCCGCCCGCCCCGCCCCGCCCCGCCCCGCCCCGCCCCACCGCACGGGGCGGGGGCGCCAGCCGCGCTCCGCTCCCCCGTCTTCTTCTTGTCTCCATCTTCTCGTTGTCCCCGTATACATAATGCTGTGTCTCCGCTCCGCGCGCTCCTCCACTAGTTTCTCAAGCATAATTTTTTCGCAAGGCTAAGAGAGTATACGTCCCTCCTGATCGTACTCTATTTTTTGCTTGTTCCACTCAACGTATTTTTTTCTTGTTTTTGCTTTATTTTTGCAAGAGTGTATGTATGGTCCCGCCCTGGCCATGACGACAATGCTCTTTTATGTTGCCAAACACCCCCTCCCGCCCTACCTCCCTCTTCCTTCCTTCCTTCTCTCTTCTTTTTTTTTCGAGTGTACCGCCTAGCGTGGCCGTTCTATTGTCCCCCTTCAGAGCTGCCGCCACCTTCCCCACCTGGCTGTCCGCACGCGCAGCGGCCCCGTTCCGCCCCCGCCCCGGGCGCGCCCCCGGCCCGCCCCCGCTGCCGTCCCCGCTGCCGCCCCCGCGGCCGCCCCCGCCAGTCTGTGTCGCGCACCTTTCGTGCGGAGCGCCTCCAAGAACGAGGAGGCCTGTCTCACGAAAGAGGAGGACAAAAGAGATTCTTAATTTTCGTGGAAAGGCTGAGCAGTAGCGGCATACCCCCCCCCCCCTCCTCCTCCTGCCCCGCCCGGGAGCGCCTGGCACCGCCCGGCGCCCACTCACACTACACTGATTCTGTCTCCGTAAACGCGAACCTGAGGCTCGCCGGGATGAGAAAAAATATATATGTATTAAGTCGCGTTGTTCATCTTGTGATATACACAGGCGCGCGGCGGCGCAGGGCGGGGCGGTCCTTACCGACAGGGCAATAAAGTTTATGTTGGCGGAGAGGAGTCGGCGAGCACGCACGCACCGCTCTCGTTCCATAATGTGCTTTTATATCACCCCTCCCTCCCTGCCGCATGGCTAGTCGCTTAGACTGGGTCGGGTCGCCGCATTCTTTTGGCACCTCCCTGACCGTCCCGCCCCGCCCCGCCCCGCCGCGCCCCGTGCGCCATCAGGTCAGCCGAGTCGTCCCCATGGCAGCGGAGTCATGAAGCTATAAAGAGGGGGCTGGACCCTGACCCGGCCCGGCCCGGCCCGGCCCGGCCCGGCCGGGCTCTCGCAATATAAACCTCGGGATGGGCGGGCGGCGGAGTGAGCGGGACTGGGAGAGGCGGGGCAGGGCAGGGCAGGGCAGGGCGACGAGAGGGGCGGATATTAGACGGCAGGACAGGATGGGGGCGGGGCGGGGCGGGGCGGGGCGGGGCGGCGGTGGACTTTGCGACTGGACGGTACAGGTTGCACGCCGCCCGCCTCACCTTCCTCCCCCCGCCCCCGCCCCGCCTCTGTCTCGCCACAGGCTGAGTGAATTGTCCGAACGCTGCTCTCTCTCTCTCTCTCTCTATCCCCCCCTCTCCCTCTAGTTCACGCCCTCCCTTTCTCTCTCCCACTCTCTTTCCATGAGCGCCAAGCTCAGTCGCGACCGACCGGCTCTTCAACTTCCCGGCTATCGCTGCCCCCTCCCCCTCCTCGCTCCACTCCAGCGCGTGATATTATGCTTTTTTTATCATTTTGCCGCTCTAAAGGGTGCAAAAACACATCAATTTCCAGCACAATAGGAGTGGCGCTCCTTTGTTTGGCGATGTTCAGCACCGGTGACACTAGGAACAATGCCCCCCTCTCCTCTACCTGCCCCTTCCAATAACGCCCCGCTGCCCTCTGGCCTTTTATCACTGCGCGAGGTGTAAAAATAGTGAGCGGGCCAGGCCGAGCCAGGCCAGGAGCGCACTGAGTGCGGTGAGCTGCGAATCAATACTTTCATACTTGTGATAAAAAAATAAAAATAAGGCACAGCGAAGAAAGGATCACCTGACAACTTGACACTTTTGCGAGTGTATCGGGAGGGAGGTCAGGGTGCAGTTCAAGGGAGGGATGGTGGAGGGGGGCTTGGTGGTATGGAAGTAGAGTGCTCAGGAGAAGAGTGCGGAGGAGGGTAAAGGGGCGGGCGAAACTGAACAATATAAAAAAAAACATACTCGGGGCCCTGGGCGAGAAGCCTCCCCTGAAAAGGATGTTTAGCCGCGATAAAACTACTTTGTAGCTAAACAGGTTGACACCTTTATCGGACCGTCCACCCGCCCGTCTGCCGTGCCCGTGTGTCTGTCCGCTCTCGAGGCGACACGGCCCCAGGGTAGAGAGAGAGGGAGGAGAAAGGGGGAGGAGGGCGGAGAGAGGAATAGGGAGAAAGGAAGGGGGAGAAAGGGGGCGCGGAAGGAGGGGGTCGCGGGAGAGAGCGATTGATTGGTCTTGAGGGAGAGGGGCTAAGGACGACGCAGTGCTTGTCCAACGCGTCCACACATCACGGGCCTCCTCGGGGACCCGAGAGGCAGCGGGAGCGAGGCGGGCACCGGCAGACACGGCGCGGCGGGCGCTCACAGACGTACGAGCAGACACACGGACATACAGGCGGACAGGCGGGCGAGGCGGACAGACAGACAGACGGACGGATGAAAAGCTGCGACTGCATCCCAGCGGGCGTCCAGGCGCGGCCGCCGCTGCTGGTGCGTTGCGTTGACGAAATATCATAGCCATCATCAGCTTCAATTTAAGAACGGTCCCGGCCGTCGCGCCGGCGGGGCGGGGCGGGGCGGGGCGGGGCGGGGCGGGGCGGGGCGGGGCCCCCATAGGCTGGCCGGCCGGCCGGGGGTCAGCGGCGGCACGCAGGGTCATCAGTGACGGCCACTGTCAGTCGAGGGCCGCGCCGCGCCTGCAGTGGAGGATGCAGTCAGGTGGCCGCGGCGGCCGACGATGGCGACGACGGTCGGGAGCGTGACGGCGCGGGCGCAGCGCGTGACGCGTGACACTGCTGCCGCGTGACACCCGCGACCGTCACGCTGGAGCTGCACGTGTACTCGCGGCACTGCCCGACGGTGCCGCGGCACCGCCAGGGCGGGCGGCGGCAGCAGCAGCAGCGGCGCCGGCCGGCCTCGGCCGCGTCCTCCTCGGCGGCCTCGACGGCGTCCTCCTCGGTGAGGCGGTACGCCGCGCCCTCGCCGCCGCTGCCGCCGCCCTGCGGCCCGCACTGCGTCTACTGCGTCCCCGCGCTGCAGCTGCCGCCCCCGCCGGTCCTGCCGCCCCCCGCCGCCCCCGCCCCCGCCCCCGGTGCGCCAGGTGAGCCCCTGGGAGATAGGCAGCAAAAACACGGTGGAGTCTGAGCGCAGCAAGGGCGGCCTACCCGCCAGGCGCTCGGCAAACAAACAGCGGGACAGTAATCTTGGGGCCGGCCCCGCCCCGCCACGCCCCGCCCCGCCCCGCCCCGCCCCGCCCCGCCCCGCCCCGCCCCGCCCCGGAGGCGCGCCGAGATGGATGAGATTGAGGTCGGGGAGTGTTGATGTTGACTTTAGGTCAGTTGCGTTTTTCGCAGGAGAGTAGAAGGTAATCCGCAGGGGCTTAAGCGTCCTGCGGGAAATTGCGCGGAGAAGCGGGAGGGGCGTAAGGAAAAGTCGTTTTGTCGTTTTGAGCGACGCGCCGCGCCGCGCCGCGCCCGCCTGATGGGGCGCCGCCGTCTGTTTTTGTTTACCGGCGCGCGGGGGGCGGAACACGCGCGCGCCCGCCAGGCCTCCTCGTGTTTATTAAACAGGTTTCGTGAAATAGTGCGGTGCTGATGAGCGGCAATCGTTTGAGCAGAATACCGCGTGTGCCTATGTTTTCGTGTATACCACGCCGCGTAGCGTAGCGGATAGTACATTTCTTGGTGTTCCGCGCTGGTGTGTGCGGGCGGGCCGGGCAGTGGCGTCTCGCCGCTCTGCTGCTGCTGGACGCATGGCGGCGGTGCCTCTGATAAGGATGCTCTCCATTGTCTGCCGGGCCCTGCCCGCCCTGCCGCCCGAACCGAACAGAGTCAAACGCACCACCGGACCTTAGCCCGCCCCGCCCCACCCCGCCCCACCCTACCCCGTCCCGCCACGCCACGCCACGCCCTTTTGTGTCGTGTTGTGCAGAAACCCGCGCGCCTCAGGAGGAGATCTCGGCGTACCCTGTCGTGGTCCAGTTGAAGTGCGAGCAACCACCTCTTAAACCCCTTCATGTGTGAGGTGGCCGAAGGATATGTACTCTGCTGCGCTAAATTCTCGCGACTGAGCCGAGGGGTTTGTAACTCAGGGCTGTAGTCTGGACGCGCAACGGGCTCAATTTTTGAAATTCTCGACGTATCTCTCAGAACGACACGGGACGAAATATGTTGACTCGGTCAGTCTCCCCCCCCCTCTCCTTTTATTTTCCTCCTCCTCCTCCTCCTCCCCCAGACCCTGCATGCTTGCTCTCCCCCGCCCGGCCGCCGCGCGCCAGCCGTTCCTATTCACTTGTGCTCGCTCCTTGAGCGTTCGCCGTGCCGTGTCTGTGTCTGTGTGTGTGTGTGTGTCGCTCTTATGCGTTCGCATGTGCGTGTGTGTGAGCGTGCCCCCCCGCCCCGCCCGGCCTGGCCCTCAGGGGTCGCCGCCCCGCCCCGCCCCGTCGCCGTCCTCCCCCGGTGAGCGCGCAGAAATGCAAACAACGCGCTGCTCCCTGCGCCATTGTATTTGCGTGATGCGCTTGAGCAGAGGCGCTGCCTGTGCCGGGCTGGGCCTGTAGTGCGTGCGCGCGCGTGTGTGTGAGGAGGGAGACAGAGAGGCGGGGACTAGACTCGCTTCCTGCCGATTCCAGATCGCCTTGACGTGAGGAGACGCCGCGTTCTCCTCGATCCCCGCCTCCTTCAAGGACCCACCGCGCGTGTCGGGTCTTCTGCCGCGCTTCGCCGTCTCCAACAACAAACGCGTAATGAAATAGCGCGCGAGCGATGACGTTTTCATTCTCAGCTCTTTGTGCTGTCGGGCGTGGCGGGGCGTGGCGGGGCGGGGCGGGGCGGGGCCTCGTTTGCGCGGGGCGCCGGCGAGTGTCACTCCTCCTGGAAGGTGTCCTTAATGACCTGCTGCTGCAAGGCGCGGCGCGCGGAGACTTTAAGCGCGCCGTCAGCGAAATGTTTCCCACCCCCGCGAGCGAGCGAAAAGGCGTGAAGGGGCGTGGTGTGGTGTCGCGGGGCGGGGCGGGGCGGGGCGGGGCGGGGCGGGGCGGGGCGGGGTGGGGTGACTGACTCGCCGCGGGGATGTCGGCGCGCTCCGCGCGACAAGCAGGTTAACGCCTCAATCGCTTTGCATGCCGCGCCGCGAGACACGCGGGCGGGGCGGCGAGGTCCTCTGCCGATGTCGCCGTACATGAAACATCAGAAAAGAAAACCGCTCAGCTCCGTGAGGGAGAATGTTCTTTTCTTTCGAGTCCCGCGCCCGTCGACGAGTAATTTCTGTAAGTGGGTGGACTGGACTCTGCTCACTTCCGCAGCTGCTGATATTTTTATTTATCGATATTACTATTTCGTCTTATTCATCTTCTCTCTGTCCGCCCCCTCCCTCTCTCGCTCTCTCTCGCTCGCTCTCCTTGGCAGACTGCAGTAGGACAGGAGCCTTAAATAAGGGTTCTTTGTTTCCGTCTGTCTCATTGTATCCTTTCACAGACGCCACGGCCGGCGCCCGCTCCCGCCTCACGCCCCACCCCGCCCACTCCTCTCCTCTCCTCTCCTCTCCTCTCCTCTCCTCTCCTCTCCTCTCCTCTCCTCTCCTCTCCTCTCCAGCCTCCTCCTCTGTTTGTGCTTTTACTCTCATTGTCTCTGACCATCGACGAAATTGACGACCGTGTTTTCCTTTATTGGTTTTAGTTCTCAAAGTCCCTATCGCCCTTGCGAGTCCCTTTCTTCCTCCGTTTCTTCTGCCACTCCCGCTTCCTTCCCGCCACTCCTCGGCACAATGAGGAATTATTCGTACCGACTCCTTCCTACTTCGCGGTGCGCGCGGCCCGTCCCGTCCCGGCCCGGCGCTCGCTCTCCCAGGGTCTCTTACTTTGCACTATTTTCTGCTGAGGTGCGGCCCTCCGGAGATATGGCGTTTGGCGTGCGTAGTTTTTTTTTTATTATTGCCTTTTATGCCTGCCACATATGTGCGACCCGAGTGCTCAGCACCTTGGTGCAATTTTCACGCGCGTATACCGAAAGAATAAAATGACTGTCATGAAACCGACCAGGACAGTCTCAAATATATTGTCCTAAAGACAAAAAGTTGCTCCGCTTCACGTAAACTGTAGTAGGCATATTTTCGGCTCTTGCTCTACACTGTTCCGTACCGAAAACAATTTTTTCCAGTATGGGGTGATAAGGGATTGAGCAGGGGCGTCCTCCCCTGACCCTCGATAGCTCCTCAGAATTTTGCTCTTTTCGACGTTACATTAGTACGCACGTTTGATTCACCGCTTGAAAACGTCTCATTGAAATGAGAGGCGAGTGGAAGCATACCGCGACGCTGGAGGGGCGTTCCTCGCTCCAGGAGAGGCGGCTGGAGCGACGGAGGGGGCGGGGGCGGGGGGGCGGGGGCTCCACAAGTTCCCCGCCCCGTACTGACGGCGACATTAATCTAGCAATCGATGGAAGTGGCTGTGGTGAAACTTTTTCATCGTCTCCCCCGTTCGGTGAGGCCTCTTTTATGCGAACGGTTAGAGAGAGAGAGAGTTTTTTAGTTTTTAAAAGGATTTATTGGGGGGATTTTTTTAAACAAAATGGGCTAAAAAGGGGAAAGTTTTGGTGTCACAAATTGCTGGCAAGCAGCGAAACATGCAGTGCTGCTTGTTTGTGTCCTAAAGTGTTAGGCTTTAAGTATGAGCACTGAATAATGAAAAATTACAAAAATGTTTACTAATGAGGGAAAAGGGGTTTTTGTTTTTAGAATACAAAAGTAATTTTAGGAGAAACATTGGCTGGCTTAACATTTTAGACATGAAGCATCATTAATTATTTTTCTAAGTAAATTGTTGTTGGTATTACATAAAATAGAGAGTTCATTTAGTTTTTTTAACAATTCTGGTATATCTACATCACGCTTGTAGTGGTTTATAAACTTATGTACTACTCTTCTTATTTTGTCCTGCTTGCAATGAAAAATTATATCTATAAATGTTTGTTCTGATAGCTTAGTTTCATCAAATGACATTGAATCACACACTGTTTCGATGGCAGAATACTCTTGTGAAATCACTGGGTTTTCATAGCTGGGGGTGAATGAGGGATTTTTTACCCACTGGTTTTCTTTAGGTTGGGATTGTTTTTGCACTTTGGGAAAAACTGGGAGGGGTGATTGAGGTGAGAGGAATCTTTTCTTTGAGGTAGAGGATTCTGGGTTTGAAGTGGGGCATGTTGATTGTTCATGATTTGGTTTTGTGGTTTCAGGGTTTTGGTTTGGCTGGGCTTTGAGGATCGAGGAGTGTTGGGTGGGAGCAGCTGATAGAGGTTGGTAGGTTATGGTGTGGTTGGAAGGGGGAGGGTGGAGGAGGAGGGATCAGCTGGGCTGGTGAAAGGGTGTGCGGGGACGGGGGCGGGGGAGGTTTGAGGTTAGGTTGACTTGACCTGGGATTTTTCATTGCTTGAAGGTTTAAGATCAGGGTTTGAGTTTATTTGGGTTTGGTTGGCTGATGGGATGTTTCTTGCTTTGGCAATGCGCAGAGCTGGGGCTGGTGCGTAGGCTGGAGAGTCTTGATTTGATTCTTGTGTCTTCTGATTTATTTCAATGTAGATGGTGTTTTTCGCTCCTTCCGCACTGGTGATGTGCATCACCTCAGGACACGGTGGAGCGTTCTTCGGGATTTGCATGAAAAGAGTTCTCTTCCAGGTCTTAATATGTTTGAGATCCTCGTGAATGGTGGAGACACACAGCCGAGTTGGTTTAGACACTATTTTGCCGTAAGGTTCAAGGAGTTTTACTAGTTCGTCGTCGGGCATTTCAGGTGGGCAGTTTGATACTTTTACTTTCGTTGCTTCTGATACGTATTTTCGACATGGCACGAATGTTTTATTGATATGAACACCTTCATTGTGGCAAAGTTTAGTGACAGAAGCTTCGTTGAGGAGGTAAATACAGAATCGACCACCACTGAGTTTTGAACAATAGATAATGTTTTGACTGCCGACCAGGTCGGCCGTAGCACGGAGTAATTGATCTTGAGTAAAACTTTGTGTTTTATCGAACACAATTGCCATTTTTCTCGACGGGGCATGTTGATGCACTGGTGTTGTTGTTGACTCGGATTGGGAGGTTAGGTTGCCGGATGAATTGTTCATAGAAGTCTTGTAGTGGTACTCACAAATTCGGCTTGTTGTTTGTTGTAGATCATACATTTTGAAGGAAGTTTGTTCATAAACTTGTTGGATGAGCTGAAGCTTGAAGTTGATCTGGTTGAGTTAGGTTAGAAGGTTCGTGGTGGAGCACGGCGAGACCGGGACTCCGGGAATCGAGTTCTTTTCAGGTTCTCAGCTATCGCGCAAGTCACTACCAATGTCACAGCTTCTTCAACACTAGTTCTCACAAATAGTCACAAAAAATAGTTCACTTGGGGTAGTTTTATAACTAAAACATTGATTTGTAAGTGGAGTAATTATGGGGTACGCTCAACTGTTCTCGAAGAGAGAGAGAGAGAGAGAGAGAGAGAGAGAGAGAGAGAGAGAGAGAGAGAGAGAGAGAGCGAGCGGCAGTGCGGGGGGTAGTTTCAATGCCGGGCGATGCCATCGTTAGTCGCAAAGTGGTTCGGCCTGCTCGGCCTGCAGGCGGTGGTGTTGGTGTGTTGGTGTACGCGAGCGAGCAGCGGGGAAAGGTTTTCCTTATGAATTTCTCATGCAGCCCCGTCCCGCCCGAGGCGGCCTGCGCCAGTGTTTTTAATTAGTTTCTCTCCGGCGATACATTGATTCCTGCTTATAGAGTTTGTGCCC